>BQMI01000198.1:6545000-7101251 GCA_026005395.1 Asobara japonica
ACTTTTCATAATGAGAATATTTTCCACAGACTGAGCCCAGGACCTGTGACGTAGTAACCTGAGACTCTACCCATCACACCGCCCACCCAATTTGTCCGTGTGGAGGCGGGGGGGGGGGGGGGAGGGGGGATTTTAATTTTTTTTTGGAGAAAATCAGTGAATCTTTTCAAAATTTCAAATCTAAAAACAAAATATTTGAGTCTTACAATTTTTAAAATTCTCCAGTATCGACATCCGTACAAACACCAAATACCATTGAGATGAGGGTAAGATTCCCATTAACAAGTGAATTCTTGCATCTGACTCGACAATAAAACGGATAAACGTCCTTGATGAAAAAAATAAAAAACGAATCAATTGAATTTCGAAAGCCGAGTGACTAAGCGCAAACGTCATAATTGTTGTTAGCAACAATCGCGGAGTATCCGAGCCCGGTACATGTACTTTTTTTAATTTCTGATACATACACCTGGTGTCGAAATTTTTGTGCTGACTGGTCCGGGAGTTCTTGAAAAAAAATTGAAACAAAAATAAATAAAATGATGAGTACGCGTCACACATACATGAACATTTGCTCGTTACGATAATGTTTACGGGGAAATTAACAAGCCATAACCTACTTTGAGGAAGAGTAAATCAGAGTTGCTGACTCAAACGGGGACCTGTTACTGGAATCCGTAGGGTCATCAGTATAATGACCGTGGTTGTCGGTAGTAAATTGAAAATTTGTTATCGTAGCAAATTGTGGGGCCCATTTTTCGGAGTTTTACATCCAGCCACCCACCTACACCCATTCACCCGGCAACACCCACCCAGACAAGCCGACACCCACCCACACCCACCTACACCCACCCACACCTACCTACAGCCACTCAGACCCACCTACACCTACCCACATCCACCCACACCCACCCACACCCACCCACCCACACCCACCCACCTACACACCCAACATACGTGGTACGATTTTTAAAAATCCGAGTGGCAGCATATAATCACAATTTGAAGATTAGAACGCAACGGTTACGATGCATTAACCTTTTCTTCATAAAAATGAATTAACGAAAACATGTTTTCATGAGACGATTAACATCCGTCGATTGATGTCAGAAACTGTTTATAAGAATTCTTCAATTGAGAACGATTTTTATATTTGGGAATTCATCAATTATCGGCTACCCGGGGTATGGTTCCATTATCATATTTCTGGGCGACCCCTTTCATGACCCTGAGCTAAGTTAACGCGACTCACGATAACTTCTCTCTGGTTTATCATTTTTTTTGTACTTGTCAGCTTGTGACAAGGACTTTAGAGCTTTCGCTAGAATTTGTGAAAATTTTGGGATGGGTATTCATGGATGTTTTATATCAATAATGGAGTGAACCGTAGAACGTGCATTTTATAGTGCGCTAATCAAATTTTTGGAGAGCCTTTTTTGTAGACTTGGTTCAGCTCTACAAGAAAAGTGCTATGACAATTCTGAGGTCGCTTGTAGATTGTTATATGGTTTTTTCAGAGTACTTACTTCCGTCAAATTAGCAAAAAAAAAAGAAATTCAAAAATTAGGAAAACATCCGAAACGCCCATGATTTCAAATTCATTCCCTGAAGTCAAAAGATTTCTGATTCAAATTTCTCATAATTTCTCGAAAAATTAACCTTCTTCCAAATTTTGGGAAAGTTTCTTCTATTCTGAAAACACCAAAAAAGTGAAAAAATCCAAATTTTCAAAAACAAATCATTGAATGAATTATCGCTGGTTTATAAAATAAAATCGGCATGGAATTCTTCCATATGTTGTCACTTAATTCTATTTATTCCCCTCACGATTGTTTCTGTATCGCGCTGATGACGTCACGATGACAAAGTGTAAAGGGGTGGAGTGCTAAAATTGCACAAACAAATCGTAAGGAAAATAGGGTGAATTATCGGTGAAGATGGTGTAAATATTGGGGGCAATGGTATGATCATCTTGGCCAATCACAGCCAATTCACGGTGCCTTACCCCCATAGCACGTGACCCCTAATACATACGTCATCGTTGACCCCACATGGAAGAAATACGAACAATAACTGAATTTAATAATAACTTGCTATATCACCAACATATTTTGTAAATCGCTATCGGCTATCGTGACGTAATTTCCTCCGTATCTCTTGCTGTGTTATCGTTTTAATTTTTTTTCTTATTTTAGCTTTATCGTACACTGATCCAATGAGGGGAATAATTTTTTCATGAAATTCGTGAATTTATATGAGAGATAAAAATCACTGTGGACCAAAATTGGGGGAAAAAAACGTTAATAATTCGAGACTTTGAGGAAAAATGTGGCGCCATCTACCGGTGACACGCAATCGGTAAAGTAGGAGTCCATTGTATCCTATTAATATACTGATTGTGTTTACAATTTACAATTCTGTCGACTTGGGTAGAAATGAATAAATCAATCTCCTAAGTTTTATGTATTATTTATTCAACGTAAAGTTAAATACTACAACTTTGGTATAAAAACATAAAATTGTGGCACTGAAAATACAGATGATTTATCGCAGTCCCGAAATTAACAAACTTCCCTATATCCAGTGTTTAAAAATTCCATGGTAATCGAAAATCTGCGTACAAGAAGCAGGATGGTAGATGAAAATTTTAATGAAAATTTTCACTGCGTTTTGTCAATTCAACATAAAAAAATACGGACGACTTAGAGTGCGTACGTAAATCGCACTTGTAAAAAACTGATGCTTACTATAATACGCAGAAGCACTATTAAAATTGGCAGACGATGAAATTCGAAGAAAAAAAAAATAGTAATTCCCATTCATGCGCGAATACGCAGAATCTTAAATTTCTACCTCATTAAAATTGGCTGAACATATTTGATACAATTTTTATCGAATGGATCCTCGAATGAACTATATATTGAGTGCAGTAATTGTATATAATTACGTATCATTTTTCACGTTAATTTGCCACACTTTAACCATTTAATGTTGATTAATTTGTATCGAATAAATGGAGGATATACAATAATTAGAACGCAATAACGATGGGTGAGAAGCTTTCCAAGCATCACGTGATTAATTCGTAATATCTATTACGATTGTATTTACTTCATAATTCAATTATTATTTACTTCTGTTTATTAGAGTAGTTGTAGTATTATTGGCATTAATATTAATTATTATTAATAGGAGAGCGAATAGCTATATCTTGGGCTGCACAATTTTTTTCCCCTTAACACATACACGATACACGAAAAAACTTGCTCAGCATTGTTTTTTTTCAAATCACATTGATGAGAATGAAGTGCGTCGGAAATTGAGCTGGATAAGGAGGAATTTTTTTTTCGCCGCTTTTGAGCGGGAAAAAAATTTAAAATCTAAAAACTGAATAGTTCAAGAAAATTCCATATAATGTAAAAGAATTTTTCTCTTGAAATACAAGATTTCATTGTCGAAATTGTACTTCGATCTCTTCAATCGCACATAACTTTCATGGTGAATTCAAAATGGAAATCATTAACCATAATTCCTCATTTCCCAAAATTCGCAATTACAGTAATTATAAATTACCGTCCGACTCACTTGTAAAAACTGTGACGAAATAAATGCGACCTAAATATCTAGGTTAAATATGCTGAAAGGAGTATCGAAGTTGTTCGCGTTGAGGTAAAAACGAGTCAGGAGAATTATTCACTCAATCAGCACTTATCACTCATATTTGATCGTATTGAAAGAGCGGGAAAAATGTAACCCCTAAAATGCCTAAACATTTTGTGCCCTAACCTTCCATTGCTAATTCAACGTTCAGAAAGTCCAACAGGATCACTTTTTATTATTAATTCATTAATGCCTGAAAAAAATTAAAGAAAATCGATGAATTCCTTGCGTAATTACTGTTTTCATTCATCAAAACCACGAGGTGCTTAACAAGTACAGCGACATTCATTTTGTTCTGGAACTCAAAATGGCCGCTGCCTGACGGGTCACCTCGCATATTCAAGCAATTAAAAAACATACTTATACTCTACGAATCGCTCTCAAATTTCTGCTGTGGTCTTTTGAAGTGGGAACCATTCTTTTAAACAAATTTCATAACTTATTATTTCATAAGCGCTGAGAATTGTTGAAGCAAAAATGTGTCAATGGTGGAAGGATCATTTTTTCCCGCCTGTTCTTTCAATAATGTCTCAAATGACGTCCTTTCAATATATCAATTCTCCTTCGTGTTATTTACCCTAGCCATTGAGTTCTATTCTACCTATGTTCAACCATGAATTAATATCAATATACCATACTCCAATGGCTTGCGTCCCTTAATCACTAGTTACATCGTCGTCGCATTTATCATCAATTATTAATTATTTATATATAATATGTATACTTTATTTATAGTTGTGGGATAGGGTAGGATAGCGGATTAAATATTGTGTAAGGAAATGCGTCGGATTCATTCGGCGTACAAAGTCGTTTCAATGAATTTACTCCACCCGATCTTGACTTGATTATCAAAAAGAAATCGTACGACGTTTCAACGCGACGGAAGAGTATGTGTGCAAACGGACGACGATAACGACAATTTTTGGGTAATTCTACATGACATCTAGAGCCTTGAGAGACTTTAAGCATTAATAAGGGACATCCGCGTGTTTGTTTACATGAGTTATTATTGTTTTCCTCATCTCTCGATTTATCAGCAGACACGCAAACCCCTTGGATCGAAGCTCCTCAGGGATGCACAACCTTCGTTACAAAGTAAAAGAAAAATGTTAGAGGTAGCATTGTAACGTTACCATAAACATGAAAATAGCAATTCAAAATTTCTGCATTTTCCAAAAATTAGTAGAGAAGTAGGTATAGTGATGACAGTGTGTAGTAGAACTGCAACTCTAAATTTACAAAAATGGCGGGAATCGCGCTGGCAAGAGTAGAAAGGATACGACAGGAAAGATGGGTTGGCGTAATTTCGAGATGGAAGAAGAAAATAGTGGGCCTAAAACTAAAACTCGAATCTAAATTCCAATTGCCATGGTAACGTTATCTAGCAATCTACCAATAAGTTCTAATGATAATTCAATTTATCATTTTTTGCCAGCGAGGGAGCGGCAGTGTGGCACAACCATGATAATAAGGAGCAACCAATTTCAGTTATTTCTACACATATCTCCAAAATTCTTTAAACCTAAAATACACGTTACTGATTTCCTCACGCGCAATCCTGAGTTCATCAGTTGATTTTCTATGCTTTTTGTTTTTCCTCCTATTGTTAACTGATTTTTGGGAATTTCTAGAATGTGCAGGATCTATCAGAATGAGACTAGGGATTGCGTGTTAGGATGTATAAAAAAAGTATCACACGAATTACCAATGTATGTATAAATATACATAAATCCTTAATCAAAACCTATCTATCAAAGATAGTAGAAGGTAGATTAATTTAAATCGTTGTAAGGGAGGAATAAAAATTCTGTTATGATTGATTATGCGTGATTATCTTCTTCTTGGTGATGGTATTGAACGCATATCAGTGGGGGCTGGCTTAGTTTAGCCAATCGGGAGAAGATTTTCTAGTCGATTTAATTGGGGGGGTGAAGCTTTTGATGGCGAGTGATGGTGAGCTTATGGGGTTTACAGATTACACTGCCACAGTATCGTAGGGTGTGAGGAGTCCCCCGTGACTGATGCTGGGGGCGGCGGTTTGCCGGCCTGTGGCTTCGTTTCTGCAAAATTGTACAATTTTTCTTTATTAGTCCTTTGGTCGTTATACGTGGGGCGTGATGAAGAATGAAGTTAGTTCATGATTTTTTCGTGAAAATTGAGAAAAAGATGAGCCTTCTGTGATTAGCAGCAGCACCAGCACCGGGGACTATGGTCATGGGGTAAAAAAAATATGGCGGATTAAGGTGACTCAATTGCGATTGACGAGTTGGTACCGATATTTCAATGAGTGATTTTTTAACTTGTCACCTAAATTAAATTTGTCAATTAAATTTGGGTTTCAACCACATCGATTTTTTTTTTACATTTTTTACGATTGGCTATTCAATGGTTTTGGGAAAAATATAAAACTATCGATGGATTCCAAATTTGAAATTTTCTAAAAATTCAGAAACTTCCAAACAAATCAGAAATTCAAGATTTAAAAAATATTACCAAAAAATGAGATTTAAAAAAACGAAATTTTAGAATGCTAGTTTCAACGTGATTGAGCTACCTTAATTATTGGTTAGTTGTTTGCAAAATTAGGCATGGACTGACAATGATTTATGAGATGATCCTGACAATCTCTACTTTTTTTGCTACTGTCATTCAAAGTCGCTACTTCAGGAATCTGCACCATTGAAATGATTGAATTAAAACATTTTCATGCGAAATTTGTTGGAATTTCGCGTAACAAGCTTGACAATTATAACAAGCGAAACCAAATCGATTGACACATAGACTTTGGGAAAAGTCTTCCGCAGCTTCCCTTTCTGCATAATCAATAGGTGGTATCTAATTTTTATTTGGTTAAAAAAATTGGTATTAATAAAAATTGTAGTAGTACAGATTATCAGGATCACTTTATGATGCACATGCGATGAGACAGCCTCTTCCCAATGGATACATGATGATAGATTTTTTTCCAAATCTTCGCCTGTGATAATGAAGCGTTTCATCAAAGTTTCATTGTGGTCTTTGATGAAAATTTGGTTGCGGGGATACAATTAGTGGACTTACGAGTTCCTGATAAGCCATGAAACAATAGAAACATTCGAGGCAATATTAGAAAAAGAGAAACAGGTAAGAGTTTGGTTGAGCATGTGATGACGATGAAATGATGAATTAACTATTGGAGACTGAGCAATGTTAGTAGCTGGAGCGGAGGTGTTTTTTTCCAATATTGGACTTGAAATCTACAAGGAGATGGAAAGAGGGAGGAAGGATTTGTGTTCGTGAGCAGTTGATGTTAGTTGAGATGGATGCTGTTCACGAACACGTTTTTTTTCACGGACTTTTGAACCAATGTACATCGATAGGCGGATATAGATGCTGTTGATTAGGCTCATTAATTTTGACAATGTCAGGACTTAATTTTTTTTTTAATGTCAAATTTTTGACTAATTCTGAAAAGTTAAAGTAAAATTTTTTTTTTTTTTGATCAGTAAAAAAATTTCGAAGATTTCATAATGATCAGTTTTTGTTTAAATTGAAAAAGTTAAAGAATTGGAAACAAAATTTTAATAATTTCAAAGAAGTGAAATGTTGAAAAATTTTGAAAATTCAAAGATTCATCAACGATAATAAATCCTCCCATCAGTGTAGCAAATATCAATGATTTCGATGCCCTTTATGCCTGAATCTGATGATTTCCGCATGTCAGAGGTACTGACCTCTCAATGAGCTTGCGCATCTCCTCCGTAGACATGCCATCCTTACCGCGGGCATTAACTGTAAAAAAGATACATGCTAATTTGACACAGCGATTCACAACTACACACATATCATGCGACACTTAAGCAATTTTTTGTTATTATCGTTTTGCTTTAATTCTGGAAACCTCGGGGATCTTCAAAAAGATGTTTTTTCATTTGGTTAAACTCACGAATGATCGATTTCGTTTAATGAAGCTAGAGCACACAAAAACTGTTAGTTAATTTTGAATAATGGTTAGTTACGATGAATATTTTTCTGAAACTTAAGGAAAATAGAGTTAAACTAGGAACTTGATTTTTTCTATTTCTTGAAAAATTTAAAAAAATTGCGTAAAAAAAATAATTTGTCCGGTATGTATAAATAATTAATTAATTAAGTAATTAAAAGCTATTGGTTGGCTACCTCATTTAGCAGTTACTAAGGTGGCGCTGTCTTCGCTTCGAATGTTAATGAAACAACATTGATTGACGGTCGGTAAAGTAGGGTTCGATTTTATAGCAACATCTCAATTTCTTCATTTTTTTCAGAACGATTGAATTATAAAAAACCCTGAATATTTTCAAGTACCTCGAAGACCCTATGGAATATTATCGAAAATGGTGTAAAAATATGGCGATAACTAAAAAAGAAGAAAATTCTGAAATTTTTCAAAAAAACCTCAAAATAGACATTAACCAATTAATTGTATGGCCAAAAAAATTCGAGAAAACTTGTCATATTTTCTACAGAAAATATGAAGTGTCAATTTCAGATTAGGTCTTACCACCATAATTACGATTCATCTGAAGTTGATCACGATCGCACTCAGCTTCGCTGATTTCGTTGCTCTCCTTGCTATCGTTGAAACTTGAGTTGTTCTGATCGTGATTCCTTGGAGGTGGTGGTGGCGGTTCGGGTGAAGTTGACAGTGGAAGATTACGAGCGGAGCCTACACTACGACGACCAACTGAGCCGCGAGATCCATAATGATCGTAAGGAGCTCCATATTGACCGTATTGAGAGCCATACTGATCCTCCTCAGGGGCGCAGTTAGCAGGGTCGTCGTATTCTGGGGAGAAGACCGTTTGACCGCCTTGGGATGGCACACGAGAATATCTACCGTTTTGTCTTGGCTGAAACGAAATTTCATCGATTAGTTGATTAATGTACTGGCTACATTCCTGTTACCCACAATAAAAAATCGTTGCTTCCACATTGTCACCTGCCTTACATTCTCACTATAAGTTTTCGTAGACCGTAGACAGTGTAGAAACTGTCTGAATGTTGAATAAAATATACTACCATTGATTGAGAACCGGAGCGACTATGAGCAGATGCATTCGTTGGATGTCCAGCGGGTGGACCCATGGTACCAGAATGTCCATTGCCGGGATGAGGGAATGTCTGGAACTGCATTGCCTTGCTCGGATCCATTTCCTCTCTGAAGCCAAGTAAGTGGAATGTTGCGTATGGACAAATCTCATCCTCCATACCTAGAATTAAGCAAATTGCATGGGTAGACACTGGTCGAAATTCAACAAGTGTGAGTCTGTAGCTAATTCTCAGAACGGAAAATGGTCACTTAGCCCCAAATTGATTGATAATTGACCGTATATTTTAATTCATTTTTTTTCGTACAAAATAATGTATTTTTTCGGGAGAATACATTACGCGGCGCAACGCTCATCAAGCGACCGATGAGGTCGGGCAGAGCCGTGCGGCTGATGAAGAATTAAATACAATTTAATGATTCAGTTCGACAACTTCGCTACAGAGTTTATAGGTCATAACGAGAGAAGAGAAAAATTTACAGAGTGTACTACTTCCTATTTCAAATTCCGAGATATACATGTATCAAGTCGATGACTTACCTCTACACTAAGATATACACTAGAATATTCAAACTAACTATTGTTAACCTTGAATTTCAATCAAGATATACAGTGAAACTATATATGTAACTATAGTAAAGCGGGATTGATAGATGAATGAACTTTTGATGAGTTATGAGAGACATGCGGGCGTGCAACATTTACAAAAATTGTGGAAATTAATAAATAAATTGTTAGTGATGAATTAAGTTAGAGGGAGAAACGGCTGAGCATTAATTAAGAACTTACTCATAAGACGTCCTCCGAATTGATATTAGACATAAATACGCGGAATATATACAGAGTCCGAAGTGGTCGACTATTAGTAAGGGTTACACTTGCGATGTTAGTACACTTTACAAACAATTAGTGTTGGATTAGTTGCTTATTCACACCCAAAGAAAACTTGTTTTAAGAACATGTTTTTGCAAAAAATTTCTAGTGTGTGTGTGTGTGTGTGTGTGTGTGATTGTGGGTGTCGATACGTCTTCAAATACTCTAGATATTATTCTTCTGTTAAAATCTCTCTGCTATTTTTTGAGTGCTTTGGAAAAACAGGAAAAATGGAAATTTGGATTTATCTCGAGAATAAGTCAGAATGTGAAAAAGTGGAATACCACTTTTATTTTCGGAGTAAATTACCTATAAAAATGTTGGAGAACATTTTTCTGTGACATTGCTCATTCATGGGATATTTGAGCTTTTGGAGAAATTGCCCGGATGTTTTCTAAATTTTTCTTTGGGTGCTTTTCGGATAGTTCTAAGAAGTCGGGCTCTAGTTATCTTCATGGCCAATACCACCTCAATACTCGATTCTTTGAGTACCTACCTCTGTGCGATAATGCGTCTGTACTGCCTATATGAGGTGGAGGAGGACATCTGCGATTTGGAGGACAATGAGACAACTCTTCGTACATGTGCCGACGCGGGTCCCATGTTGAGTGACTCCTAAATGAGCCTGTTCCACCTGTTTCAACATATGCTACACAACGAACGTCGCGAACCAGTTCCATGCACCAAAATCAGGTCTTTTTGTGAGTTTTTGGAGGAGTTCGCTTGAATGAATTTCAGAGCCTTGGAAATTGTGTACTTTGGAACCTTCAAATTTGGAAATATCATTCTAAACATGTAAGATTATCAAAATTTGCAAAACCCTGCCATTTTGAAATTTTTCAAAATTGACAATTTTTTTGCAAAGGAAGTTGCGAGAAAATTTTAAAATCGAGGATTTTTCAAAACTTTGGCAAGTTTGAATTTTTTTCGAATTTTTCTTCTAAAAATTTCTAAATGTGTTTTTAGAATTTCTGAAATTGGGTAATTGTCAAAATAATTTGAGATTCAAAATATTTGTACTCCTTCACTCATATTTTTTTCACTAAAGACTGATTTTGATGGCTGCAACAGGTTTTGATCGAAGCTGAAAGTAATAAAAGTAGCCAGCATCTCCCATAACTTTTTTTCAAAAAAAAAAAATATATATATAAAACAGAAAAAAGGTTGCAACTAAAATGTAAATTGGCAAAGCACCAAAACTAGCGATCACGTGATGATTATTTTCAGGTGCGTAATAAATAACAGTAGGGGAACGTCGGGCATTATGGGACATTCTGTTATGTTCTCTAATTATCAATATTGTATTACATATTTTCGGTCATTTCAATCCCCTTTTCTTCGATCCAGATACTCTGGGAAAATTTTGGACCAATTACCTGCAATTTATTTTTTGATTTTGTTCTCAATTTCTCAAATTTTTAAATATTGTGCAAAGTTTGTTTTTTTTTTCACTTTGTACATTTTATAAATTTTCACAATTTCGCAAATGTTAACAAATTTCCAAAAAGTTTCATCATGCCCGAAGCTCCCCAATACCTGAAATATGTTACATGTTCATCAAGTTTGGGAACTAGAGATTGAAAAAAATGATATATTGGAAAGACGATCGTGCCAATGCGACATCCAGATGGATCGAGTAAAAAAAATCATCTAGTAATGAGTTGGAGTGTTGGCAATGATGGCTTACTTATGACTGTACCTCGCTTGATACGATCACACGTATTGTAGTTTGAACCCGGTACAGGTGGCAATTTACGATTCGGTGGAGCAATGTAACCAAGCTCGTCACGAAGATCGGGTCGACGTTTGTCCAAAGTTGCACCAATAGCACCAGTTTGTTGATACACCACGTCATCTAGAAATTAATGTCAGACAGTGAGAAAGAAATAGAAATTTCCATCAACCCTCATCTTGTGCCAAGCAACACCAAAGTTATGCAGAATTCCCTTCTAGAGGAATCCAATCCAATACTTGCAATGATTGGAAATTATTTGCATCACCTCAGTTCATGATCAGTTGGAAAAAATCTCCATTTACTTGGGATAACTCTTGTGGAAACCTCAATCTCTCTATCAAAATTATTGGCAGGTCATTGTATTGCACGTCATTGCTAACCAAATCCGTGAATTGAAATTCCCTTTTTTCCAAAGGACCCGTTAGTACTCCACTGATGCCACCTAAGGAATACCACCTAAAGGTGGTCGAAGTGCTATTGTGTTTTTAAATACAGAACAAATTTTAGTACATTGTCCCTCGTAATACTTCTCGTCGCCGGACGCCATGCCACGTAGACGAGTTTGTTCAGGTCCGCGAGATCGTCTTGAGAGTGCTACGCAGATGACGACGATGCCAACAATAATGACAACAATTGTTGCACCAACAGGCACAACCACGTTGACATCCAGCCACACCGGTAGCCACGGGAAGAATCTCCTAACGTCCACATTTTCAGTTCCGCCATTGCGCACAGGTGGTGCAATTGTACCTAAGAGTTGGACATAAGCAAACGAAAAAATCTCAATCACCTTTGTCACTTCCACCGTGTCCTCGGCCACGCAAAACACAGATTACGATAACGGCAACAATGATAACGAGTAGGGCAGCTACTACAGGCACAACAAGATTCAAATTCGCCATAAATATCGTCATGGGATCTTGATCACTGTTACCGCCCCGATTAACATCGGGAATCTCGCGAGCCGGTGCTATGGTGCCTGGAACAAAAAAATTTCGAGTGTCAAAAATTTTTTTGTACTGAATTGTGGAAAACGTAATGGAGCAGTCCGTAAAAGCTTGTAACATAATTTCACATCCATTTTTATGCTTTCTGCAATTTTGGTCCATAATTTTTTTGAGAATAGGAAATGAACCTTTTTACTTCTTAACACTGTATTTTTACAATTGATGAATGCAAGAAAAATTCTCACGAACTTTTTTTTTTCTCATTGAAAATTCATTTCAATTTTTTTTTTCCACAGAATTTATTCATTCATGTTCATTAATTATAAAGATAGAGTGTTAATTGATAAACTGTCATTTTTCATGGACATGAAAGTATGTACCAAAGATGCAGAAAATAGAGGTCAAACTTTGCTACAAGGTTTCAATAGAATGTCTTTTTCACGTAAGGAAGTGCTCAATCACATTGATGCTTTTTGATGAAAATCTCATACACTACGTTGCATAGTCGTTTTGATATAAACCTTTTATGTAACTCATGAAATTCTCTACAAAGAAGGTTATTACCAAAAATTCACTATCTCCTTCTGATTAAGAGATATTCACCAAAAAGTCGACTTTCATGCAATTGGCCACTTCGCTACTAACTTGCCTCGGTAATTCTGACTGTGTAAAACGCAGTCAATTTTCTATTTTTAGACAAATTTCGTGTAATTGAAAGTGGAAAAAAATTTAAGGAATTCACGTGCAGAAACGACAAGGATAGAACCAACTCATTACGTTTTATCATTTCAGTACTTGTTACACTCTTCACTCTTTAACAACTAACCCAGTCACCATTAGCACCGTTCGAAGGATCCCCTTCCCCGCAAGGATTTAGGGAACTTCGGATAATAATCAAGACAAAATTACCTCCAGTTACAGTCAACGTTGCAAATTCGTATTCGGCTACGGCGAATCCTGCGTTATTGTGAGCTGTTACCCGAAGTTGGTACCAGTTCGCTGGATCTAGATCAAGTACCACGAAATTACCACCAGGCTTTACATTATTCGATACTTGAATCCACTCTGCATGAGATCTGAAAACAACATTAAATTGTCAGAAAAAAAAGATAACTCCAATGCAAAATCTAGAGAAGACCAGGAACCTTGTACTACAGAAGTTCCTACTCACTTTTTCTTATACTCCACCACGAAATATAGCATGGGACAGCCACCATCTGACCAAGCATTCAGATGCAGAGTAATGCTGTTGGTGGAGACCTCAATGAACCTGGAAGCTTCTGGGATAATTGGTTTAGATCCCTTGGTCCTGGTATTAAGAATATCAGACCTGTCCCCAGTCCCAATGCCATTGTAAGCCGTCACATAGATCTGGTACCGTGATCCACAGAACAAATTTTCAAGTGTATACTTCTGCACGCTCGAGCTAATTTGAACAGTATCCCATTCTCCAAATTCAGGTTTGTAATGAATGGTGTATCCATGAATAGGTGTATTATCATTAGGGTGAGGTCTAAGTTTCATCGTAAGCGAATTAGTCGTTGTACTGGTAAAAGTGACTTGAGGGGAATGAGGTGGGGCTTGAACAATCAGCTGATGGGTAACTGTGTCATGTCCAAATGAATTTTCAACGTAGCAAGAGTATTCCCCAGCATCCGCTCTATCGACTTCTTTGATGAACAATGATCCTTCTGGCAGTTGTCGCAATCTATCACTGGGTTGAAGCTTGGCATCACGAACCTTCCAGGTAACTTCCGGTGCGGGAACGCCGACAGCCAAACACGGAAGCTTAACGTCCTCTTTGTAGGTGGCTGTAAATTTGTCATCGAATGAAGCTATCTTAGCTGGAACTCGTGTGTTTGGAGCTAGTGAGACGATTTTGGAAGCTTCTCCTTCGCCAATATTGGTGCTTGCAGTTACCCAGAAGTCGTATCGTCTCTGCTTATCTAGTCCAGTTGCTTCGTAAGTCAATTGATTTGGGGGAACCTGGGGAAGAATTATCGAATGAATTTTGAGCGAAGTATGGTAGGAGTAGAATCGTTACAATTAGAATAGTTACAGACCTTCTGGCTGGCAGCTTCTTCAGCATTATCAGATTTAGTGTAGACTGTGTATTGGGAAATAACTCCGTTTGGTTGGCTTGGTGGTCTCCATGATACAAGGACTGATTCAGGGGACATTACGAGAGCTTTAACTGCGATTGGAGCTTCTGGAGCGTCCTGCTCGGTTTGACAGTGAATTGGGGCAGATTTGACACCATCTCCGCCAGATGTAAAGGCCAGGACTTGCATGGAATAGTTCGTGTACTTCTTCAGTCCATGGAGAATTGTCTCAGATGAGGAGGTGATCTTCGTGTCTTGAGTGTTCTCGTCGTACCAGGTATCGGAGGGGCCGTAGATCACTTTGTAGCCGGTAATTACTCCATTGGCAGCACTGAGGGGTGGCGATACCCAGGAAACTCGGATGGTTTGGGACGTTAAGGTTGTGCAAGTTGTGTCGTGGGGAGGCTGCTCTGGAACACCTTCGGCGGTGTGCGCACGACGCTCCTCCGTCATTGGACCCGATCCGACCTTTAATGTTTCACATAGGGTAAGAATATTGGTTACTACAAGTATATTAAGTGGGCATATGGATGTGCATAAGTACATCCAAGTCTAAAAAATCCAAAGAAAACAATCAAATGAAGGATTATTGTTAAGTTTGAAATTGAGTGTTGTTAACTCCACTCTTTCAATTTCGAATTGATATGAAGTACTAATTTGTGGCACTAATCTGTGGGAATTGCTGTTCAAGAGTTTAAAATAGTTCATGTAGACGCTGAACAAGCGTTGAATGTGCTACCAGTCCTAAGCTCATTACAAACCTTGTTGAAAGCTTGAACTACCACACTGTACTGTGTATAGGTCTTCAGGTTCACAATCTGGAGATGATGTTCCTTTCCGTCTTCTTTAGAAAACTCCACGGTCTCGAACATGTAGGGTTTTTCGGAGGATGAGAGACGATACCCGACGTAGTATCCCAAAATTTCACCATTCCAGTCTTCACGTGAAGGAGGTTTCCATGTCACCTGTATGAGCCATTGTATTAAAATTATATGTCACGTTGGCAGTTTTATGTAAGTTATGATAGACCTGGTGCAGTTAATAGTTGGCAGGGATGAGCGAATAAGAGAACATTTCGTGATGGTATTTCTGGAGTTACTCCAACAAGTTTACTCAAAATGAAGACAAAAAAATGTCCCACCATAGATTGCCTTCAGTAGAGTCAACAATTGTGATAATCTCTTGTCCCTTTGTTCCTTGTGCATTGCGACCCAACATATGACCTACAGGCTTACCTTAAGAGTATGCTGATCAAGAGCTTCGACTCTCACAGAGCTTGGTGGGCCAGAAGGTGCTTCTTCCGCAGTGATAATAGTCACCGTATCAGAAGGATCTGAAGTTCCAATTTCATTTTCCGCAATGATCCGAAGATGATAGGTAGTAGCAGGTCTCAAGTTGAATACACTAGCAACATTCTGCTGCGAGCTTGGCACCAAAACCCGATCGACATCAGTTTCCCAAGATCCCTTGCTCATTTTATACTCAATGATGTAGCGTTTGATGGGACTGTTTCCGTGATAAGGAGCAGCCCAAGAGAGCTGCACCGACCTTCCTGACTTATCAAGAACTTTCAGACCGTAAGGTACCTCGGGAACTTCTTGGACAATCATGTTAATGCTGGTGTCGTCGCTGCCAAAAGCATTTGTTGCCACACAAGTGAAGAGTGCAGAGTCGCTTCGTTCCGTTCGCTTGATGCTCAAGTCAGCCAATACTCCGTTCGCCAGGATCTCTTCGCGAATTGTGTAACGGGAATCGCTCTTCGGGTCAAGTCGCTTGTTGTTCATGTTCCAGAGAATTCCAATCGGCTTTTCACCTTGGGCTTCACATTGGAGAACGGCTGGCTCGCCTCTGCGGGCTGTCTGATTGCGGAGCTTGATTTCGAAATGAGGTGGAGCTGGAAAAAATCGAGTGTATATGTAATGAATGGTGCTGTGCTAGTGCTCTAGTTTGAGACTGGAAGGTCCAGGCAAGAGCCTGGACGCGTGTCATTTGGATCTTGGAAATCTCAATTTAAGACAGAAAAACGTGGCATTGCTCTATTGATCAAGTTCAACGTATGGTCCTCATTGCATAAGTAAACTACCTTGGACTGAGATGAGAATAACTGCGGAAAGTCCTGATCCAATTCCGTTGACGGCCTCACAGAGGTAGTATCCTTCGTTGGTCTTCTGAATGTTGTTGATTGAGAGGGTTCCATCCTCCACACTTATGTCTGGATTGTTCAGTTTTAGATCTGTGTAATCGCCTGGCGTATCCCCTGTTGGATTAATAAGTCACAGTTAGCCTACTTTGTCTTCGAAAAAAGAGTTATTCAGATTTTCAGTATATTTTCATTTTTGGTGATTCCGATTTTTTAAGATTTTGAAACTTGCATGAATTTTCAGCATGGTTTGAATGTAACAAAATAACGAATGCAACTTACCAGCAGCTCTCTTCCATGTGACTTGCGGCTTGGGGAAACCGTCGGCTTTACATTCAACTCTCGCATCAGATCCCTGAGCGAATGCCTTATCAGTTGGTTCCAGAATCCAGCGTGGTGGTACTGCACGAATTAATGCCAGATTAATATTATTAGCCAATTACCCTAACCCAATATTGAAACCGGAGTGAGCCAACGCAGAGTATTTCGAGATTGATTATCTTTCAAAGTCGAATCTACATCCTCCAGCCGAATGAATATTACCTATAGCTGAAGATCAAAAAATTTTCTGGAGATTTTTTTTTTAATCATCGGTTTCATCAATCTCTTCTCAAAAAATCTGCACATGAAGAGGATATTGCTCGACCAAAACACCAGCCACATGAAACGAAACTTTTTCCTTCCATTTATGGCGGAATCCATGTTCGATTGGTTATAACCTATCATTTCTTCAGTGGTCGACCCGAAAAATCGCGATAACTCCGAATGAACTCACGAATTGAAGCAAGAAAAAATATCAGTGCATAGAGAAAAGATTTCTGTACAAATTTTCCAAATGGGTCAATGACCTACGACCAATAGTTTTTACGTAGAGAAATTTCAAAGTTTGGGCGCGTAACCTATTGCAATCGGCCAAAATGGCGGTGGTCCATGGCGTCTGATTGCGCGAGGTTATGCGCGGTGAATACGTTTTGCAAATTTCGGCGCGTAAACTACTTGTCGTAGGTCATTGACACTTAAAGAGAATTTGTGAGGAATTTTATTTTCTACGCGTTTGTATTTTTTGCTCTTCGATTCATATAGTCAATTTGGACCGATCGCTGTTTTTTGTATTAACAACCTGATGGGTTCTAACTGATTAAAAATGCTGGCAGTTCAATAGGGTAAGCAATAAATTCGTGTCTGTGTTTGTCATATTTAAAAAAAAATCCATGTGCAGATTAATCAAGGTTAACATGTAGAATATGTTCAGATTGATCAGACGAAATCGACATTCGGCTCAACGATGCTGTCTAACATTTGCTCTTTTGCTCCCGTTGCATGCCCACACAGAAAGCTGTTTACTTTTGCTAGAAAGTGCTATGATTCATGCAGGAAATAAGGTACTAGGGATAAACGAGTACCCTAAATATGAGAGAAAAAATGGTTAAACTGTTAATTTTGGAGGGCATTCTAAACCAGGCATTCTAAACCCCCTTTATCATTATAATCCAATTGTTATTGACTGATTTTCGATGAGACAAGGTACTCGTCGAAGGGAAAACTGGGCAGAATTTGTGACTTGTGGTTTATATCCATTGTAGTGATGCTTTTAGTAATTCTGTTTCAATTCTAAAAAATTGAAAACTCGGAGTACGTTTCAATGCTGAAACATTTTCACAATTCAAATCAGGAATTTCTCATGTTTCCATAAATTCTGTGATCCGTAAAATTTTCAAAACAATTGCAATTACGGCTAGATGGACATTGTAAAAATAGCAGAATTCCGTAACGCCGAAATGCGTTCAGAAAATATAGGAAATCATACAACGTTCAAGAGTGACTCACAATAGCAAAGTATTAATATTTCACATATAAAAACAGAATAAGTGAGCTCATCAGTAATATAGTTTATTGCTCCCTCAATTCACAAATTTTAGCGCCGCTCCCTTCAAGGGCGTCCCATGCACCGCCAATGATGGCCCTAGTAGAAATTGTATGGCGCGGCAACGCCGCAGTACCATCGCGGCAATATCGCGGACAATGTCCTGTGATCGTCCGGACAACGTTCTGTGATCTTCCGGACAATGTCCTGTCATCACCCGGAAACTGTCCTGTCAACGTCCGGACAGTGTCCGCTCCCAGACAATGCACTGTCAACGTCCGGACAACGTCTTGTAGAGGTCCGGACAACGTCTTGTAGACCTCCGGACAACGTCTTGTAGACGTCCGGACAACGTCTTAGAGACGTCCGGACACCATCACGACAACGTATTTATCACATGGCAGCGCACTAAAGTCGTCGCGACATTGCCGCGATGCGTACACGACGAATAACGCAGTATTCTCTACCATCTCTACTGGGACCACTGCTCTACAGATTATCATGCATTTACAACAGGTATCTACGAAACAAAAAGATGAGACGTGTGGGGTGGGGTAATGGGGTTTGAATGAGGTATGTGTAATGAGGACCAAGATGGAGGAACAATGATCAAGGATTATGAGTGTTAGGATTTGAGGGTGAATCGACTCCGCGGATGACGACGAGAAGCGCAAGAACCGGACCCCACGGACATAAATATATGACAACAATGTATGAGATATATGTTACATATATACTATATTTCACATATATTCTTGACAACATCGTGGAAGATGTGTGTCAAAGTATATGTTCTATATCTGTATGTTAAAAAATATTTTGAAGTATATGTTATATATATATGATTATATATCAATTTTATTTTCGTAAAACAATATATATTCAATATAATATGAACAGTCAGAAGAAGTTTCAAATATATATATTTTCACATATGTACTATATATGTCATATATTCCCCATATGTGATTATATAATTTACATAGAGCACCTCACGGAAATATATAATGTATATATCATATCATGTATACTATGAGAAGATATTAGTATATGCTATTAGGTAAAGACTGACCAATTGAGTAAATACGAATTTTTTTGAGAGCAATTTTTTTCATCTGGGTACATATATTTTCGACATATATTTTTTCCGCGGGGAGGGGATGGAAGCCTAATGAATATAATTGAATGATTTTTGCCAATACTCAACGAAACTTTCATCTGGATAATTCGCAACTATGAAATAATTAACAGTAAGCAGCGGTCATGATCAAATAAATCAACGAATTGTTTCTAACAAAATGAAATGGGCTCGTGTGGGTGCAGTATTGAACCACGAGGACACAGTGGTATTTGCACAGATTATATTATCGACTAATGAACGATACATTGAATGAATTGCGAGTACTAATTAGCCAACTATTGGTAATTATGAAAAATTAGAGCAGCCAGGTGAATGGAAAAGCCGAACTGCACCGAGCAGAAATTCAAATCAGATTGGAGTCAGGGATCTTGTTAAACTCATCGGAAAAATTCAATCAGCGCATTCGATATTACTGATCTTCAGGGATCAGGCCCTGAGTCAAAAGCGCGAATCAAGAGAGTTGTAGAGTTACGTTTTTGGCCAATTTTACATCAGCTACCAGGGACGTTGAAGCGATTGAGAAAATTCGAATTTTTGGAAAATTAGGACCTAAATTTTTTTTAGAACTTGAAACTTTTTTTTTTAGAACTTTGGTGACACTTTGGAGAATTATCAAAATTGAGTATTGAAGATTGAAATTTGAAGATTTAAAAAAAAAATTGAGAATTTTAAAAATAAAAAAAACACAAATTTATTTTTCGAAGGTCAAAATGTTGAAAATGTCAAAAGGTTGCAATCATAAATTCCAATTTTTTTTAGAAAATTTATCACTAAAATGTTTGGACCATAATTAAAAGAACTTGAAGAAGAAAAAGGGGAAAATTATCCGATAGTTGTAAAAAAATTTGAACAGAGAATCTCAAGGAAATTGCCCAAATTTTGAAAATTCCAAAAAATTGTTCAAGTGAAAAAAAGAGTCATCCACACTAACTGGCATTTCCACTCGGGCGGGTAATGAGCTCTCTCCATTCTTCGTCCACATACAACATTATACCTTAATTAAAACATACGTAGGAAAACGTTCAACGTTCAACCATTGGTCGCGGACCAAAGCCGGGTGAGGGGGTAAGGGGGAATAATTCGCAGCGTGCGCCAGACCCTCATCTGAGAAAATACGGAATTGAGACAGACAATAGCCAAGATTTGTTTCATTACTTAAAATAATACTCAGCATTTGTGGAGCAACATAATTCATGAAAAATTATTAACGAGCATAAATACACATACACTCATAGAGCCAAAAAGTGGTCCAAAAATTGAGCATTGCATACAAAAGATTTTTTATTGCCTCTATATTTCTACCCCTTTCACAGTTAATAATAATCTCACCCGATATTATATGCCGCGTAAAGTGGTGTGCAATTAAAAAAAAATTAAAGATATGTCGAATTACTTGTACTTTTTTCAAAAATACAAAATGAAAAATTTCAGAAACTTCAAGAGCCCCAAACACTTTAAGCTGAAGAACCTAAAATCTAAAAAAATTTCAGTCTGAATAATGGGAAATGAAAAAAGGTTCAAAGTGTTTAATTGGCAAGATTTTTTACTAAACAAACTCCAATTTGTTTGACCAATCATATTTTGCCTACAACATATAACTCCATGGACCACTTTGTTTTTCTTTGAGAGTATTAGGATTAAGGACTTGCAGCCGCCCATTGATGGGAATCACGATAAAATGAAAAGAGAGGACCAGCGATAGTTGGCACTTGAAGCAGGTTACGAGCTTGGTTCAATTTGTTTCTCTTATTTTTTTATATTATAAAAAAAACACATGTACGGCGATCCACTGTCGTTATAGTGACGCTGTCCACAGAACGATTTTTATACGAGTTAAGCAAAATATTATTCCACTTTCAGCTGTAATGAGTCCAAAGCCCGCTGGCTGAGATGCAGATGAAAAGCTTTTTTCCCCATTTTTTTTAATACACTGCGAGATAAACGTTGTTTTTACAGAACAATAATCATGAAGTCTTTCAAAGCGCTCGATGATTTTTTTTACTGAAGTGATGAAACATAATGCGTGGAATGAACTGATGGAAATAGAAGCATCTTTTTTTTATTTCAAATTGGAAATTTTTTCAAACTCCCCCGAACGCATCCGCTGGCTCGGTTAGCGACGCGCCGCCCGACCTGTTTCACCCCCTTCGTTGTAAAAAAAAATGAATAATAATTTTTGGGTATCTGCAGAATAAAAAATTATCAGGCGGCGCGCCGCTCACTGAATAAATTTAGTGTGAAATATTTGGAGAATTCGAACTGCTGAACCCATCCAGTACAGCGTCCCCTAGGCAATAAGGGTAACGCCCGATACCTCGGCAAGCTTTCATTGAAAAATTATAAAATAAAGCTTAATGATGCCAGTAGCTGACACTGATCTGCACACACTGGTTAGATCCTTGCGTCCAGTAGAAGAAAGTTTGCAATTACGTTTAGTCACTTCAGTTGGATAATGCTGAGTGTTCATCCTTGGCACATTTCTCCAAGTCGCTACTACTTTGTCAGATGCTAATCCTGTTTTACAACTATCGCACTATATTGCCCGAAATTGCAGTGACTGATTATCTTCAAGCCCTAATTAATGATTAATCAATATGTCCAACTCTTAATGATAAATGGTTACCCAAAATAAAACCAGTAAATTGTACCCTTCTGTCTAAAATTCGTTTGTCTCTCAGTGTATTTCTCAGTCTCATTGTATTCTGATGCTTTTTACAACTCATCTCCATTGCCTAACCATGGACCCGCAATGTTGTCTCGTGGATCGTCTTTCCTGACGGATTTGTTGCAATACAAGCGTATTTTCCAGAATGTTGGGGTGTCACTGGCTCAATGAGTAGTATGCTCGTGCGTGGACCAGGTTTTCCAATATTGTGGGGCAATGCCGGGGACAATGATGCTCCATCAAGTGTCCACTTCAAGTCGAGCGGTGTATCACCAACCAATACCATGCAAGCAAGCTGCGCTGCTTGGCCCTCATAAATCGTTTCGTCGCCAAAGTCGAATGGAGTGATCCGAGGCAGGACTGCGAAATTACATTGGAATGCAGAACAATTCCCAAGTAGAAATTCAAATCAGGCTGATGTCAGTTAATGATTGATAAAACTGGAAGCGCTTAGTTTTTTATCATGTTCATCACGCTGCCAGCTCCGATTGCTAGCCAATCTAACAGGTGCTCCAAATACCAATTGCGTCAGAGTCAAATTCGCAAGAGCTCTTCTTCACTGAGACATGGTACAGTCTTGTTAATGCAGTTTACGTCATAACTAAGGTTTGTGGGAGCTAGATATCCTGAACCATTAGACCATACCGGAAATTCTACCGAGCATCTGCTCTACTTATCTTACATTATCTTATCTTAGGGTTTGTGAAAATCAAAGTGGTTAGCAAAGATACTTGTCTGATCAGAAAACAAGTTCCAGGTATTCTTCCGGAATGTCTGGTCGAAAAGGTTGAACTCGTATATTATTCGATATGTCTGGTCGGAAGAAGCGAATCAGTATAGGAGACCTGGCTGACGCCACGTCTCCAAACTGATCAGCATAGAAGATTGAACCAGACTGGAGTCCTAGGATTGATCAGTAGATTCTGTCAGTCTAGTCAAATTAGCCTAACCAGAATTTCCACTTGGTACCTCATACGGCATTGCATCTCGCTATTTGCTCCATCCGCTTTTTCAATTGATACCGCTCACTGATTTCTGAGACTCAGGACGGGAGACTGTTGGTTGGGATGTTTGGAAATTGTGTTGCCTGCGAATTTATTACTGTGATTTCAGGGATAATTTTGTGGGAAGTCGAAGCCAATGGATTGATTAGGGTCATGTCTACTCGATTAATTATTCCTACCAGCTGGAAGAATACATACACAACATTGAGCTTGAGATATACGTAACATGGATCGGTGCAATATATGGTTCGGTTGAGAAATGGGGATGCAGCATGGGGCGAGATGTTATGCAGACTATTTTGGAAAAGTCTCGTCGTTTTCTGTATGGAAGGGCACAAGGATTCGAACAAGTATCCCAGGTGTCTTCCACCTTCGAGAATTTCCAAAATAATCTGGTTCTCCACCTCGACCCGGCTTACCCTTTGCTCTGGAAAACTTGAAACTCCGTTAATCCATTAACTACTGAATCATTCTCATCTTCACCATTATGTTCTACCTACAATAAACCTTTCTCGGTTGTGGAATCTTGTTCCCCGGCAGAACTTTGTCTTGAAAAAGTATTCGCAATGAATTCTTCGCTGGTTATTGCCAGAATACATTCCAAACACTTTGGTTTCAGAGGCAACTTCAAGAATTCCGGGATGCAAAATTCCGGGAACCCCTTAATCACAATATCAAAATCAATGCTCAATTTTGTTCACACGAAAGGCTCCATGTACAAAGTACCATTGACTTTAAGATGAGCACTGTGCCTGGCGCGACCCGCTGGATTATCAGCAATACAAGCATATTCTCCTGCATGTTCTCCACTAACAGCAGGTATCGTCAAAGCCGAAACACGATCACCCATCGACGTTATCTTAACATCATCACCAACCTCTAAATGCCGTCCTTGGAACAACCATTTCAACGAAATTGGGGTATCGCCTTTCATAACCGCACACTGAACGATAATAAGGTCACCGGAGTTGGTCTCGTCGAAGGAAAAGGGCTGGAGATGTGGTGCAACTGTAGAGGAATCAACAATTTGCGAGATTTTTCAACAATTGAATCTAGGAAATTTTGTCTCTCCAACAGGATTCAACAAAAATATAATACTATATACAATCAAGGCAATGAATATCAAATAATAATCATAAGAAGCGTCACGTTAAAATTGACCTTTTGGGCTAGCATAATTTTGGATATAAAAATTGATCAATAATCCATGGTGATATTTGGAAATAATAGTTGACGATAAAGCGTGTGATGTTTCATTAAGCACCATTGACTATGAGACCGGCGGATAATTCGTGCCTGCCAGCTGGATTTTCAGCTATACAAGTGTATGTTCCAGCATGAGTAGCTTGAACAGATCCTATACTCAGTATAGCACCCCTTCCACCAAGATCCAATACAGCTATTCCTGAATGAGGTGATATAGCGTGACTGTTCAGAGTCCAGCGTAGCTTCAGTGGAGCATCTCCCTCAATAACAGCACAGGGTACTGTTACTACTTGACCCGAGTTGAGTGGCTCCTCGCCAAACGAAAATGGCAAGAGTTTGGGAATTACTGGAATGAAAAAAATAGCTCCTGACTAAGAGCGCGATTTGGTTCTTGCCCTTGTTCCTAGTGGAGGTGAAATGGATCAACCCGATTCAATGAGATTGTCTTTTCATCAGATGTTTGTATGGTTAGGAAGATGTTCAATGACGCGTCATTAGGGAGGGAAACGTCTCAGATTAGTTCTTGTTATTATTAGTCATGTACCATTGACAACGAGATTCGCTGAACGACTGGTGCTTCCAGCTTGATTGCTAGCTTCGCAAGTATACTCTCCAGCATGTTGAGCAGTTACAGAATCAATACTCAGTAGGGAAATCATTTTTCCACTTTTCGTGATTGTGATATCAGAGTGGGACTGATGATTTATGGGCTGGCTATTCAAGCTCCACCGGATTTCAATGGGTTGATCACCTTTCAGGACACTACATATGGCGGATACCTGCTCTCCCCAATTCGCGGGCTCTTCTCCAATCGTGAAGGGAGCTATCTGAGGGGCAACTGAGGAGTAAAAAAGTGGAGGGATTATAGCACTGATAGATACAATACTCCTGCCGCAGCACCTTATATTGCATGTCAAGAGCCTGGCAGTACAATTGCTTTCTATCAGAGACAACCATAGTTTACTGGGAATGGCTTGGGAGACACGTCTTGCTGCAGATAAGGCTGATTGTCCTATGACACCAATGTACCATTGACAGCCAGTACAGCTGTATGACTCGTTGCTCCTGCCCTATTTGAAGCTGAACAGGTGTACTCCCCCGAATGTCTCGCAGCGACTGATTCAATTGCCAGAGTACTGTGACGTTTACCACTAGTTATCATAATGTCGGTACGCTGCTGAGTTATTGGCTCGCTGTTGAAGGCCCAACTAATTTCCAGAGGGAAATCACCTTTTGATATCGAACACATAATCGATACTGCATCACCCGAGTTCGAAGGCTCATCACCGAATGAAAAGGGAAGGATCTGCGGATTAACTAAAAATTGTTGGCCAATTCAGAGACTAATTGTGATGATTGTGACTTGTCAATAACAGGATTTGTGAGGAGTGTATGTTTGTACGATCAACCATCAGAGCGTCTACGCTGGTGCTGAAGATAAAATGTGATATGTCTACTATCAATGTACCGTTAACAGCGAGAATAGCTGTATGACTTGTTGCTCCTGCTTTGTTGGAAGCAGTGCAGGTATACTCGCCGGAGTGTCTCGCAGCTACTGACTCAATTGCCAGAATACTGTGACGTTTACTACTAGTTATAGTGATGTCAGTTCGCTGTTGTGTAATAGGCTCGCTGTTGAAAGCCCAGCTTAGTTCCATAGGGAAATCCCCTTTTGATATCGAGCACGTGATCGATACTGCATCACCCGAGTTTGAAGGCTCATCACCAAAAGCAAAGGGAAGGATCTGCGGAGTAACTAAAAATTCGTATCGTAAGAACTACTTTCGTGACTGCAGCATCTCGATCTACCCAGTAAGTGTCAGTGGATAGGATAACCATCATGATCAGCAATGGCAAATATTGTGTGAAATGTGCGCGGTCAATCAGAGACTAACACAGATTAATAGTATTCCGGAGATGAAGTTTGAAGTAAATATCCCGCCGACAGCCTAATCAGCTGGCTGATAAGATACACCTATCCTAATTTGGTTGCAGCGCTAGCGTTCAGTTTCCGAAGGCCTGGCTGCTTGTCTGAGGGGGATTCCGTAGCGATATCAATCAGTTCATCAATACTGGAACGGTCGGGTTGGGAGGAATGTTACTACGCGGGAACGCAAGGTTTTGCCACGAATTCGTGATTGTATTTATACCCATCCGGCGGACGAGCTGGCGAAAATAGGTTGATCGTTAGGATCGGTGGTGGGAAAGGTTTAACCAAATATTCATTGCTTACGATTGATACACGTCGATAACGACCTAAAGGCGAAACGTGAAACGCGCACGAGCATAAATGTACCATTGACAGCAAGTCCAGCTGTATGACTCGTTGCTCCAGCCCTGTTTGAAGCACTGCAGGTATACTCGCCGGAGTGTTTAGCAGCGACCGAGTCAATGGCTAAAGTACTATGACGTCTACCACCAGATATGATGATGTCCGTTCGCTGCTGGGTTATTGGTTCGCTGTTGAAAGCCCAGCTAATATCGAGGGGGAAATCTCCTTTGGATATTGAGCATGTGATTGATACTGCATCGCCCGAATTTGACGGCTCATCACCAAACGTAAATGCAAGGATCTGCGGTGTAACTAAAAATCCGTACCGTAAGAAATATATTTTCAATATTCACCGATATCCGTATGTGGTGCTCGATACCTAATCGTTATCATAAATTTGGGAGGGAGAGGAGAATGACATGAATTGTTAACATAACCAAAAGTGCAACTTTGACTGGGTGCAATCAGTTAAACACACGTAATTAATAAAACAAAATTTTCTCGATTTGTCTACCATTAACGGCAAGACTGGTTGAGTGGCTAACATTCCCAGCATGATTACTCGCGATGCATGTGTACTCTCCCGCATGCCTAGCAGCAACTGACTCGATACTGATGGCACTCATATGTTTATTAATTTTCGTAACAGATACATCTTGATTATTCTGATCTATGCTCTTTCCATCGTGTTGCCAGTAGATTTCCACTGGGAAATCACCCTTCGTGATGGAGCAAGTGGCAGATACCATGTCACCAGAGTTGGCTGGGCCATCGCTCATCGAAAATGGACCTATCTGTGGTGCAACTAAAATGTCAAATCAATAAATAAAATTAACTTAAAATTGATAACGCTGATGTTCCCTGCAACTGAATGTATACTGATATCAAAGGTATGCAATTGCCGCAATAAGTTTATTCTCTATAGCAGTAGTTCCTGCGCTAACGCTGATCGCACGCACGTTCTTGAGCAGCGATGATGATTCTCAATCTTATCATTCCGTGATACCCTTTCAGATAGTAAAGAATCACCAACATGGAGAAATTGTGTGTGGGAAGTGGATTGGGATCACGTCTCGAAGTAATAGCAGGTTGGGGGGAATTGTGTTTGTACCATTGACTGCTAGTGGAGCAGAGTAACTCGTGCCACCAGCAGCATTACTCGCTGTACAGGTAAATTCGCCAGAATGACGAGCTGTCACAGGCTCAATAGTCAGTAAACTGACACGTTTGCTCGTACTAACAATCGTAATATCTGGGTGATTTCGGGTAAGAGGTACTCCATTGTGGGCCCAACCAATTTCAATTGGATAATCACCCTTGAGAACAGTGCAAGTTGCTGTTACAGTATCACCCCAGTTTACAGAATCCTCGCTGATAATAAAGGGCGCTATCTGGGGAGAAACTGCGAGAGGATACGATATCAGTTGTGGGATATTGATTATCGAATTAAAAGTCCTACTAATTTATCAATTTTGTACCAACGGGATTGAAGCAGGAGTGAAGCGATCGTGCTGCTTTTCTTCCTCACATAAACACAAGAATTGATTACAATTAAGTCAAGGAGCATAATCAGTAAGTTCGCGGATTTTACCGTTGACACTTAGAACTGCTGATTGGCTTGCGGTACCAGCGTTGTTGATTGCCACACACATGTATTCCCCTGCATGTCTAGCTATTACTGATTCGATGCTGAGGACACTCATGTGTTTACTTATTTTATTAATTACTACATCGTTATGGTGGGCTTTGATCTGTTCGCCGTTGTGTTTCCAAGTTAGTTTCATTGGGAAGTCACCTTTAAGGACCGTGCAAGTCACAGAGACGGGCTCACCGGAGCTTGCTGGACCATCCGCGAAGGAAAAAGCTGCTATCTGAGGTGGAACTAAAAAACGGAGGTGAAATTGGATTTTGGAATGAGTTAAGTTGTGATTGGTGGGCAGGAATGTCTCTTGACAAAATCAGAACAAAATATTTTGCACGTAATGCGATGTGATTTGTTGGTTTCAGTTCCATATACCATTGACCGCTAATATTGATGAATAGCTGCTACCACCAGCAGCGTTACTGGCGATACAGGTGTATTCTCCAGCATGCCTAGCTGATACTCCATCAATGGTAAGTATACTGACGCGTTTACTCGTACTGCCAATCGTAATATCTGATTGGTCCAGGGTGATGGGATTACCGTTTAGGGCCCATTGAATATCGATAGGATGATCTCCTTTAAGAACTGAACAAGTAGCTGTCACAGCTTCTCCTGCATTCGACGGTTCATCACCAAAATTGAAAGGAGCTATTGCTGGAGCAACTGGGACCAAATGAATCGAATGAGAGGATGAGGTGGATAATGATGTCAAGGGAGTGGTTCATAAAGAGTATGTCTCGACTAAGGTGAGGCAGAAAATTGTGGCATTGCAAACACAGCATTAACTCAATTCCCTCAGCACCCAATATCAGTTTACCGTTTACAGCTAGGGCTGATGAATAACTGGTTCCGCCAGCGGTATTGCTAACCATACAGGTGTACTCTCCAGCATGCCTAGCTGATACACCGTCAATAGTCAGTATGCTGACACGTTTACTCGTACTAACAATTGTAATATCTGACTGCTGCGTGGTGATGGGTTCACCATTGAGAGCCCACTGAATGTCAATAGGATAATCCCCTTTGAGAACTGAACAGGCGGCTGTTACAGTTTCTCCTGCATTAGACGGTTCATCGCCGAAATCGAAGGGAGCTATCGCTGGAGCAACTAGGATCAAATAAATCGAATGAAGGAATGTGATGGAAAGTGAGCCAGAGGAGATGGTAAAAGGTACGTCTCGACTACAGATAACCGTGACGCTAAAAATTCATTCAGCATTCGCATTATTTCATATAAAATTACCGTTAACAGCTAATACTGACGAGTAACTTGTACCACCAGCAACATTACTTGCGGTACACGTATACTCTCCAGCGTGCCTAGCGGATACGCCATCGATGGTCAATAAACTGACGCGTTTACCACCATCAACGACTCTAATGTCTGACTGTTCCTTGGTTATAGGTTCCCCATTCAGAGCCCACTGAATGTCTATAGGGTGATCCCCTTTTAAAACTGTACAAGCGGCAGTCACAGTTTCCCCCGCGTTGGACGGTTCGTCGCCAAAATCAAACGCAGCTATCGCCGGAGCAACTAGGGCCAATGGAGTGGAATGAAAGGATGCAGTGAATAGATTATAAGGTGCAATCATTTGTAGAAGGTCCGTCTCAGGTCAATTTACATAAAAATCAGGACTCTAGAAACGCAATGCTTGTTTAAGGCTTCCATGATCTAATATCGGATTACCGTTCACAGCTAGGGCTGATGAATAACTGGTACCACCAGCGGCATTACTAGCTGTACATGTATACTCCCCAGCGTGTCTAGCTGATACTCCATCAATGGTCAATATACTGACGCGTTTACCACCATCAACCACTCTAATATCAGATTGTTCCTTAGTAATGCGTTCACCATTCAGAGCCCACTGAATGTCAATAGGATGATCTCCCTTCAAAACTGAACACGTAGCTGTCACAGTTTCTCCGGCATTGGATGGTTCATCCCCGAAATCGAAAGGAGATATTGCAGGAGTGACTGGGACCAAATGAAGCGTGTGAGAGGATGAATTGGACAGTAAATAGGAAGGTATAGTTAAAAGAAGCTAAGTGTTATTTTAGCATGAAAACCGAGACGTCAGAAACCCAACATTCATTCACCATTCTCATCTAATATCCAATTACCATTGACAGTTAATGTTGACGAATAACTAGTGCCACCAGCGGCATTGCTAGCAGTACAGGTATACTCTCCAGCGTGCCTAGCTGATACGCCATCAATGGTCAGTATACTAATGCGTTTTCCGCCATCAAGGACTCTAATATCTGATTGTTCTTTGGTAATAGGCTCGCCATTCAGAGCCCATTGAATGTCAATAGGATAATCTCCTTTGAGAACTGTGCAAGTAGCAGACACCGTCTCACCTGCATTGGACGGTTCGTCGCCGAAATCAAAGGAAGCTATTGCTGGAGCAACTGGGACCAAACGAATCGAACGGAAGGATGAATTGAACAGTCAATCAAAGGGAATGGTCTACGGAGGGTATGTTTAAATAAATTTGAATAGAATAGTTCGCCCTTATGAAAATTCTACATCCATTCAACTTTCCCATATTACTAAATTACCATTAACAGCTAATATTGATGAATAACTGGTGCCACCAGCGGCATTGCTGGCAGTACAGGTGTATTCTCCAGCATGTCTAGCAGAGACTCCATCAATGGTCAACAAATTAACGCGCTTACTGGTAGTAACAGCCGTAATATCTGACTGTTGCTTAGTTATAAGTTCGCCGTTTAGAGCCCATTGAATGTCAATAGGATAATCTCCTTTGAGAACTGTACAAGCAGCTGTCACAGTTTCCCCTGCGTTGGACGGTTCATCGCCGAAATCAAAAGGAGCTATCGCCGGAGCAACTGATATTAAATCAAACGAAGCAGAAACTGAGTTGGATAATGAATCAGAGGGACGGGTTCAAAGAAGGTGGGGTTTGGTTGCTATAACTTCCAATTATTGTAAGATTGTTAAAATGTACATTCGGTTTCGCTGAACTAATATCGAAAACCCGGAGCCTAAACACTGTATCCATTCAACTCTACCAACACCTCTTGGCAGATTACCATTGACAGCTAATGTTGATGAGTAACTGGTGCCGCCAGCCGCGTTGCTAGCTGCGCAGCTATACTCTCCAGCATGCCGGGCAGAGACTCCATCAATGGTCAACAAGCTAACACGTTTACTGGTGCTGACAATAGTGATATCTGATTGTTCCTTGGTAATCGGTTGACCATTAACCATCCACTGAATATCAATGGGATGGTCCCCCTTAAGAACTGTACATGGGGCTGTTACTGTGTCCCCAGCATTCGAGGATTTGTCGCCGAAATCAAAAGGAGCTATTTCTGGTGCGACTGAGAATATCAAAGAAAAATAGGAGAAGTGAACATTGGTGATAGATGGGGGTTAGAATATATGTGGAGGACATGTGGATGCTTGTTTCGCAGATTAGCCTGTTCTGTTATGTTTTTGTTGAACGATTCAAACACCAAAATACCATTGACAGCTAGCGAAGCTGAGTAGCTCGTTCCACCCGCGCTATTACTCGCTGAGCACGTGTATTCTCCAGTGTGTCGAGCCGAGACATCGTCGATCGATAGCACGCTTATTCTTTTACTAGTACTCACGATACTTATTTCCGAATCATGAGTTATGGGCAGCCCGTTTAACGACCACTCGATTAAAATTGGATAATCTCCCTTAATGACTGTGCATGAGGCTGAGACAGTGTCTCCTGAGTTGGATGGCTCCTCTCCGAATGTGAAGGCAGCAATCTCAGGACGAACTGATTAACAGTAAGTAGTAGTAATATTACGTTCCCATTCACATTTGGCCCGTCTGACGATCCTATAATGCTTGAAGAGTCGCCACCCTTGAGTCTGGGGGGGGGGGGGGGTGATGGAAGGATGGGAGTGTTGTAGAGGTGATCAAGCGATGACGGAAAAATCTGCCCCAAAATTATACATGATACAATTATGACACAACCCCCAAACCCAGTATGTATCTATAGCCACTGCAAAAGGAGATATCTACTGATAATTCGAATGAATGTTACCGTTCACCGCCAAAGAGGCCAAGTAACTTGTCCCTCCCGCGGAATTGCTCGCTGAGCACGTGTACTCCCCCGCGTGACGAGCGCTTACAGCATCAATTGTCAATAAACTAACACTTTTGCCAGTATTGATCGTAATATCATGATTATCGGGGTTTATTGGCTCGCCGTTGAGGGACCACTCGATCTCGATGGGTTTGTCCCCCTTGATCACGGTGCAAGTAGCGGTCACTGTGTCGCCCCAATTTGCCGGCTCGTCGCCCATTACGAATGGCGCAATTTGCGGGGCGACTGCGCAATTCAAATGAAATTAATTATTAACAAAAAAAAGAAGAAAAAGATAGAGAAATTCTAAACTTAAAAGGCCGCCCAGTTCCCCGGAATAGCGTTATTTGACGACTGCGTAATTCAAATCAAGTTTATGGTGATTCGTGTGGAGAGCTTGTGGGAAGTTTGATGGGACATCAACGAAAGGATCACGTCTCACATCCACGGAATTCATTGGCATTCTGCTCTAGTTTGTGCCGTACTAGAAAAATTAATTTAGTGCACAAGATTACGTCAACTAGGGTTCACAAATATCGTTCATTAAACTCTTTGGAAACTATCGATCCCATTGGTAAAGAGAAGATGAAAAATTGTACCATTAACGACCAGAGATGCTGTATAGCTTGTTCCACCAGCGGCATTACCCGCACTGCATGAATATTCACCAGCATGCCGAGCTGTCACCTGATCAATCGTTAAAACGCTCACGCGTTTGCTCGATGTACTTATTACAATGTCAGGATAATTATTGTGAATTGGCTCGCCGTTCAACGACCACTCAATATTAATGGGAAAGTCACCCTTGAAGACTGTGCACGTCGCGGTAACTGCGTCCCCCCAGTTGGCGGGCTCATCGCCCATCACGAACGGCACTATCTGGGGAGCGACTAAAAAAATTGTATCGGTCATTCTATGTCAGCTTCGACAACATGATTTTTTTTCTGTCTTACAGAAACATTTTTCCACAGGTTTTCTTCAGAATGAGTCCAGCCGCGCGTGCTTTGCACCCGCCTTTCCTTTTTCCGCCGCGCTGACTGGTGTTGCGATGGTTACTATTACCTCTCGAATCATAATTCATTGCCTAGTTATGAATTTTTGGCCAATTTGGATCCCACTAATTTCCGAAAGCTTATAAATTTGGTTCTTTGGGTGGAGCGACTGACTGGAACGGTCAAAAAGATGAGAGAGAGATATGTTGTGACTGGTATATGGGCGTAAATGAAGAAAAGAAATGGGGCCAGCAAGTTTCCCTTGCATAGTGGCTACTGTTCACCCATTTTGCCCCAATTCACTCCGGGAGTTTCTAAGCAAAAAATTTTGGGAATCGTTTCTAGTTGAGAACTCAAATTTTCCCGCATTTTCCCAACCCAAAATGTCCGATACGTCGCCAACGATGGGATTCAGCTTCTTTCGTTCCGGAGTCGACTTTTTACACTGAGGAAAAACTGTTTGGTATACAAGAAACTCTTTGTAGCAAGAAAATGTAACGTAAACTATGTTTTTATCTTATTATAAGGACGAAATCACGCTTCTAACCTCATTTCGCTGGGTTACCAACTACCGAACGGATCCGGAAGAGTCCGAAAGCGCCCGGCAGTCTCCGAACGAGCCCGAAAATGTCCGATTGAGTTCGAGAATTTACGAAGACGACCGACTGTCGCGAAACGGGTTCTACAATTCATTGGGATGCATTCGCCTATTCCCGAAACTGTCCGACTGTATCCACGTGCCTAAATATATGCAAAAGTGCTTACAACTCGATTTTGTATAGTCGCAAAAGCGCTTTTACGCTATTAGACGCATTAAACCGCGAATGTAACTTGACTTAGCTCTGTTGAAACGCACTTTTTGTCCGAAAGATTAATTAGAATAATTTTGAATGGATCCGAATGTGGTCGAGAATGTCCGGATGTATCCAAATTTGTCTGAAAGTACTCAGACCTATTCACAAGCCATATTGCCGAAATCATTTCTAAGTAACATAACTGAATTATTATAACTTATTTCTTGACAAAAAATTTCCAAGGTACCCGCAAACTTTTCTCCTCAGTGTGGGTGGATGTGAAGAGGAGTTATTGAATCGGTCTGCATACATATATCTCATTTACCATTTACAGCGAGTGTCGCTGAGAGACTCGTGCCACCGGCAACATTAGACGCTGAACACGTATATTCACCCGCATGACTTGCCGTTATAGAATCAATGCTGAGGATGCTATTTTTTCTAGTTGTTGAGACAATATTAATGTCACCACGATCACGTCGAATTGGCACACCCTTGAGTGCCCAGGTAATGTCCATAGGGAGATCGCCTTTGAGGACCGAGCAGGTAACGCTTATTGACTCACCCCAGTTAACTGGGCCCTCAGCTATTGTGAAGGGGGCTATTTGGGGCGCGACTGAAAAACACTTGACTTCTTAACAATTGACACGTTTGAACGCGATGATGCACGGCCGATACATGACGTAATAATCAATTGTTAACGGGAATAACCAGGGAAAATCACTCTTCACATTTTCGTTACCATAGGCTGCATAGTTTTTTCAGTTAGAAAAAAAAACCCTTCGTTCAAATCATGTTGCCAAACACTGGACTAAAAACTAATTATTCAAGAGACTCGAATTTATAGGACTGTAATTTTGCATTTGCTCGACAACCTGGCGCTCTTATTTCCCTTGCAAACATTGGGACGGTCACCTTAATTCCACGGAGATTAGATAAATCGCGAGATATCGCACTTCTAACACGTGTGTCGTAATGGAGAGGGAAAATGAGCATGAAGGAGTCCCAGGGTAACAGTGAAAATATAGAAAAAATCTACAAGACACATTATAACGGAACAGTCTACCATTGACCGTCAATTCTGCCGAATAGCTCGTTGCCCCAGCTGAGTTTGACGCGACACAAGTGTATTCACCAGCATGACTAGGACTCGCTGCATCGATGGACATGAAGCTGTTTCTTTTATTAACGGTTACAGAAACATGGGGATTGTTTTCGTCAATAGTGATACCATTGAATGCCCAAGATATCTCCAAGGGAGTGTCTCCGCTCACAACCGTACAAACAGCAGATACCGATTCACCCCAGTTTACTGCTTTCTCAGCAACGACAAATGGCGAAATTCGAGGCGGCACTGATAAGAATGTAGCCCATTCGAACAAAAAAATTTAGGAAAAATTCCATAAGTAACAACTCCGTTACCTCCATTAGTAAAACCAATTAGTGAGATTCTTTCAATATTGTTGAACACGTGACATGACGCAATTACTTGAATATATCGAAATTGGCTGATTCTTCCTGAGTTGCAGAAGCGACCGAAATCGGCATGCTTCGTCGGAACGATCGATGACCTCTTTTTTGGCAATTAAGGATTTTCAGAGCTTCTATAATATTTTTGTTTACCATCCACTGAAGCTTTTTTTCGTAGATACCATAATGCAGGGATGATGCTAACAAGATTAGAGCGATCGCGATGATTGTCGTCATTCAGAAGGATGGAAGGAAGCTGGTAGAAGAAAAAAATTTTCCCAAAAAATATGTATCACATGTGAAAAATCCTTTACACTTTACTTTAGAGGGTGATTGACTTTAAAAAACAATTTAATGATTTTGATGGAAGACAGTAGAAACTTGAATCCGACATTATTCAAAATCATTTCGAATGTTCCCGGACCTTGAGAGTGCTTCACAATATCGTTCAATACAAAATCGTTTGAAACTTTGTGCCAATTTTGGTAACAATGTATTGACAGATTACGGTCAAATGGTGAAATCTTTTGAGAGGCTATGGAGTGTACTAAAAACAGTGCAATTAATCGTTTATATGATTCTGAATGTGACTAAGAGTCATCCGTTTTGTTGAAAAAGCTCAAAAAGTGAACTGAAAAGTGGAACGAATTCATTGAAATTCAGTGAAATGGTGATACGCGGTAGTGTATCGGCCAAGTACCACTCCCGACTTGTGCGCTCCAGCGCTTTCCGTAAAAGGTCTTTCACATGGAACATGTTACAATGCAATGTTTGGGCGGAATTGAGTTCTCCTACCAGTTAACTAGGCACGGATGGAATGATTCATGCATGTCAGCACCGATTTCAGGCGATTTATCGCGTACCGTTGACGGACAATTGAGCCAAATGCGATGCAGAGCCAGCACTATTGCTAGCACTGCAGGAATACATCCCTGCATGACGCGCAGCAACTGATTCAATTGTCAGAGTACTAGTACGTTGACCATTCTTCCTCACTACGATGTCACGATGATGATCTGGGTCAATCGGTTGACTATTTAGGAACCATTCGATCTCCAATGGCAGATCACCTTTGACAGCAGCACATTGGACCGTTGCCATATCTCCAGCATTTACCGATTCTTCACCAAATGAGAACGGGGCTATCTGCGGTGCAACTGAAATTGCCGAGTAGATATGCAATTCGTATTGGAGTCAAGGATCGGTAAAAACCGAATCAATCGGTTTTCGTGGTGCACGATCAGACTTGATTGTACACATACTAGGCAAGAAATTACCGGCTTGGTATTCGAAATTTCTGATCAGAAAATCCGAAGTGGTATTTGATGTAAAATGTCTGATCAGGAAACTCGAACCATTGGCTTGCCCAGCTACTTTCATGCGTTGACTACCTTCATTCTGATTAGCAATATTCGCCCGAGAAGTATCTGATGGAGAACGCTTCACCAGAAAATTCGAACCAGGATTCAATCCAGAATGTCTGATCAGAAGAACCAGCAGCTGATTGGAAAGGTCTGATCAGAGAATCTGGACCAATGTCTGACGCGAATTGTCTGAGCAGAACACTGTGACCAATGGCTGATCTGAGCTTTCTGCTCAGCTATTGATCAAATTCGCTGACAGGCAGCTGGCCATCCACCCGGGCTGATCTGGACGTTTGATACGTGGGCACTTCTTATGATAAAAGTCTTTTCTCTTTGGTTTGTTTCATTTGGATGTCCGCTAGATGGGTCAGGACTCTTGTTGGTGGCATAAGGCGATCATTTTTGGGAAGTTGTTGAGTGAGTAGATCAAAGCCAGTGATTTACATGCCAGTGAGATTGTCTCTTGTGCCATACAAAGACTCACCGGAAGCGCATACAGTAAGGGAAAAGAAAATTTTCCCGTTTTTTTTTATACCTGTCAATTTGATACTTCTCGACATTGGTATCTTTTACTTTCATTTACATTCTTTAGGTGCTAGAACTCAGGGATTTAGATAATTAGACAAAGTAGATAAATTTATTGTAAAAATATTTCATAATCAAAAATTTTTTATCAGAGAATTTTTTTATCAGAAAATTTTTTTACCAGAAAATTCTCTATCAGAAAATTGAGAATGAACTTGCTTTTGGAGAATAAGGCAAGATGTACAAAGGAGTTGTGTTTGCTATTGCTCGAAGGGCACAAGCTTTGGAAGGCCTTATTGGAAAACGGGTGTGTGTGTGAGTGATTTGATCTAAATGGACCGTAGACGTCTAGATTCAAGTCCAAAAAATTATTTCCAAAATTTGACCGCTTTGGCTTCCAATCTTCCTACTGAAGACTCAAGCCTTCGATTTAAGATCTGGAGGCTTTGAAGAGTTGGAATCAGGAATTATCAGGACAAATTAAGACTCAACGGCAAGAAATTTTCTTTTCCCTCAAGATGGCAAGTTTTCAAATAATACTTTGTGGACGGCGGAGACAGTTACATACGGGATTCAACGTTGAGGTTTTGATATACGGGATGCAGATTTTCACTCGATCGTCCCCGCGCCACCAGCGTGCACTGATAATAGAAATTTATTTGCATAGAAATATGAATAAGCCATCGTTGTCGCGAAAATTCGACGCGGAAGTGATTACAGATAACAGAAAATTGGAAAATGACAATGATACCACAAAAATAACGGCAAAACAAATACTTGGGCTGCTTACGAGACTAGAGGAGATTTTTTGGGGAAGAATTAAGGATAATTTGATTATCAGATGCCATGTTTTCAGATTCCCCGAATGTCTATATTTTTATTTTATTGGAATTCTCGGATTTTTCTGAAATTTTTGTAATAATTTTGGTAATTTCCAAAAATTAATTTTTTTTTTGAAAACTTTTTTTTTAATTCCTCGATTGAATTTTTGCAATTTTTGAAATCATTGTTTTTTTTGTTGAAAAGCTTGAATCTCATCCAGTCTCGTAGGTGGGCCCATAAAAAAAAACAATTAATAACCATTGACCGCGAGTATGGCCGTATGACTGTGTGTTCCCGCCGCGTTAGTTGCAACACACTTGTACTTTCCGGCGTGTCTCGCCGAAACGCTGTCGATGCTCAAAAAGCTCACTCTCTTATTATTATTAATTATGGTAATGTCGTTGCGATCATAATGATTGACTGGCTGGTCATTGAAGCTCCAGGTCAAGTTGACTGGTAGATCGCCCTTGACTATAGTGCAGGACACAGAGAGCATTTCACCCGAATTTAGGGGATCATCACCGAACGAAAACTGGAGTACTTGTGGCGCGACTATGGACATATGCAATAAATTTGAGGGGAGACCCCTGTGAGTATCAAAATTTGGAATCAATCGATAAATCTTAAGACGAGAAAGTCCAATTGTCATTTCCAGAATTTAGCATGGGCTCTTATGGGGAAGAGCTGTTGTCGTATCTGAATAAAAAATGGCTAAACGGGATCAATGACTAACCTCGAATGCAGACATGGAGGACTTTTTTTCTTGATGAGTGAGAAAAAGAAGGTGAGGAGATCTGGTCTGAGGAGGAGGCCAAAATCAAAATGTGGAATGGGCTAAACTCAAAATTAAACCTGGGCAATAACAGATAGGCTAAAATTTAAATTTTGTAAATAAAGTGACAGGGTTTCCGGGCATTTTGGGTCGAGAGCTCTACAGGATCTATTGACGATCCGCAATCTGCCGAACTAACATTTCATGCTTACTTTTACCATATTTATGACAAATATTTTTTCCCCTCATTAAAAATATTTTGCATTATTAAAAACTTCACAGAAACAAAATTTTCTCAAATTTTCGGTAAACTTACGCAACCTTTGAAAATTAGCAAATTCCGGTAATTTACAAAAATAAAAAGTACGAAATTTAAAAAGGCCACGTTTCCCAAATTGTTACATTTTTTATGCTCTTCGAATTCTGACGTGATTCCAATTTTTTGAGATTTTCAGTTGCAACCACCCCCGCCCCCCTCCCTCCCCTCCCACCACGCAAAGCGAAACTCTGTAGCACCTAATTTCATCAAACATTGGGGGGCCAAAAACTACGACCCCCCTCCACGCTAAATCAACCCCAAGTGCTCGACCCAAAAGTTGCTCGTCTCCCCAAAAGGAACCTACAACTAAACAAAATCATTCCTCCTCATAAATCGAATCGCGAACCGTTAACTGTGAGTTGTGTGGTGTATGATGAAGTTCCTGCCGCGTTTTCGGCCGTGCACACGTAATTCCCCGCGTGTTTAGCTGTTATCGCTGATATCATAAGCATGCTAACACGATCCGCGACTTTCTTAGTTATAACGCCAGATGAACCGCCCATTTCCTCTCCAGGGTAACTCCACTTTATCATCAAAGGCAAATCGCCAGTTGGTACGATACACTGGAGATTAGCGAATTCTCCAGCGTTCATTGGTAGTTTGGTGAATGCAAAGTCTTGAACCGCTGGTGTCACTGGTGAAAAATGTTTTTTTTTTGCCTCAGCCAATCATCCATCATATTTTTCAGCCAATTTTTTTATGGTACCTCCACTTATTAACATACAATTCATTGGCGGAAGCAAAATATATCTGAATCGGGTATATTGCAAAGCTGATCCAGGGATCGCTATGTCACCGATTTAAAAATAATAAGGACCTTCCGATTTAAAGATTTGAGGACCTTCCAAAAAATGCTTCTTCAGATGTGCCATGAATTCTCTGATGAAATGAAAATATGCAGAGGTACCTAGTCCTAGCAACTGAATTGATAATTATCGAGTGTGGAGTGTCGTGGAGCCTTCGAGACTCGGGATACAGTCTGTGGTTGAGGCTTTTTTTGTTCAGCCGCAGGTATGTTGAGCGAGAGAAAAAATGAGCCAAAGGAGAATGGATATTTGCCGCACTCCTCAACGGCAGGTGTTCGCTGAGAGTTTCTAACAGCTGCCACAGTCGTCCGGTTTCTATACCTATATATTGCCTACCTTAACCTCATGCGGGACCGAGAGTTTCTGAATTATCTCGGAAATACTTTCTTGGTCACTGTGAATTAACACCAGGATTCTGGTATATTATGGGCGAATACATATATGTAAATGCGTACATAAGATCCTGAAAATAATTACATATGGGGGAGAATATATGGTGATTCTGCGCTGAAAGAAGAGGCGTGATTAAGGGATGACAAGAGTGATGCCGATTTTCTCGCGGTTTAAAAATTTGGGATTTTGAGAATTTCGGAAATTTTCGAACCTTTGCAAATGTCAAAAATTTCGAGACATTTCATTTTCCGGATATCAAAGAAGTGAGAGATTTCGAATACTTGAAAAAGAATAGGAAATTCTCGAGGTTTTTTATTTCTTTTCCATTTATTTATGAAGCTCTCCAAAGATGATAGTAATTATTCAGGAAGTGACGAGTTAAGGTTATTTGCAAGTTAAGGTTGTACCCACGAAAGTGGTATTTTAATAATGAGCAAGTGGTACAATCTCTGCGGGATTCTACTCGGATTTTATGATGCGGGCAGTCACACCGCTTCACTTGACATGTGGCTCGAGGCCACAAGCCCTCCGCGTATTCACGCATTACTAAAGTATTTTTATGATCACCCAGTCACTCTTGTCATCCGGGCAACTTAGAGGGTAGAAATATCAGAAGAAGGTTCTCGCCATGTGAGAATATTATTGTATTGTCAGAGAAACGTAAATCAATATCAATTTTGGAGACGGGGATTGGTAGGAAAAAACAACACTTCAAAACTCAAAACGTTCTATGACCTCCCAACATTTTGAAAATTTTCATGTTTTTGTTTTATCAAGTTAAACATTTTTAAAAAAAATATTAAAAAAAATTTCAATTTATGGAATTGAAGTTTTGAATGTCTCCAAAATTGATTGCATCGATCACTCTTTTCTCTAACACATCGATTAATGTTCTCTCACATGTCTCACCCAGATTGAAGTGGTAAAAGTTATGATTTTCAACAAAAATCTCAGAATCTCCGGAAGATAGCAATATTCTACAATTTTTCGCAGAATAAATTTCTCTGCATGAGAAAAAAAGTTTAACCATTAATAGCTACATTCGCTCAATTCTGTGATAGTCTCAAAAATCCTCTTACCACTTGATGACATAAAACAAACTTCAGTGGATCAAACGAACCGCTTGTTCGCAACAAGCAAAATTTTAACTGGGTTTCATAAAAAAGCTTCTGAAATATATATCTGTGTGTATGTCCCCAGTCAATTGTCATTAACCGTTTCAATTGTCCATAAGGATTGCTAGAGCGGAAGAGAGTAAGAAAAAGTTCTTCTAAACCGATCTGCTCGCGAGACATATTGCAAAAAAAAACTTGAAGAAAGAAAATCAGTTTATTCTAGTCACTAAACAAGAATTTGGTTGGTACGAATAAGTGTCGTTTAATAAATTTGAAGACTTTGTTCTTCCTCTACACGAATTAGGAACCAAAAATGGTCAGCTTACCCATTACTTGAACCTCGAGCGTGCCGCGCGCCGAATAACCCTGCGCGTTTCTCGCAACACATGTGTAGGTAGCCTGATCACTGTGTCTCTCAACGTTCTCAATGATGAGCGTACCATTCGGGAAGACTTTCTGCTTTCTGTTGATGGGGAGAACTCGATTGTCGCGCTCCCAAACAATACTTTCAATCGGATAACCAGCAACTGGACAAGTCACACGAAGAGTTTCACCAGCAACAATCGCTTTCTTGTCCATATGACGGATGAACGGAAGACCGTAGACGTTCAGACGCGCGGAATGCTCAGCGGAACCAACCTATTAAGTCATTCGTCAGTGTTAATAAATTCTTCGAAGCTTGTCTGTGGGTTCATAGTCCAATATTACAACTTTTTGCTTTGTTTTACACTTGCTCGAATGACCACACTTGCAATGATATTCAATATTTTGTATCATCGGAGACATTAAACTTTCCAATGAGACGTATTCCCATACAGCAGTCCATACTGCATGTGGACCTCATACCAGAAGCGCTAACAATACCTCAATGAGGTCCTACCTTCGATCCAGCGATGCACTTGTAGAGTCCTCCATCATTCGTATGAATGCTCGAAATATTCAAATGCGAAACGACATCTCCATTGACCTTAACGTACTGTCCGACCTGCAGTCTCTCGGTATTAGACAGCCTCTTTCCATCAAGCTCCCACGTAATTTCCGGTGTAGGGTTTCCACTAGCAACACACTTCAAGAACATGCTAGGTCCCGGCTGTAGAGTTTCCTCAGCAAATGCTTGTTTGATCTGGGGTGGTTCGAACCTTCGTAACAGAGGAGATAATCAATTTACAAATAGAAGCGAGAAGAAAGAAACCTTAACTATCAATGGACAAAATGGAAACCACGATACAATGAAAACTTGTACAGAGCTGTGCATTAAAAAAAATCTTTTGAGCAGGTCCAAATTCTGTCATACCTTCCTCCTAATTTCAGCTCAGCAGTAGCTTGGGCGCTCTCCTGGTCATTCCTAACGAAGCACTGGTACATTCCCTTGTCCTCCTTCTTGACACTGTCAATCCTAAGAACCAAGTCCTCATGACCCAGCGGCTTTCCATCCTTCATCCATGACACCGTTTTGATGGGATTACCCCTGACATTGCAGGTGAAGGTAGCAGGTCTTCCAAAATCAACAGTCTGCGTGCGCGGCTCAATTTCAGCGCCAAGTGGTGCAGTTACAGTTAAAACAGTTTCCACGCTTTCACCACCAACAGAATTGTTGACAATACAGAGGTACTTTCCAGAATCTTCAACTTTGGCTTCACGGATGATCAAGGTTCCTGAGACTTGACGGACGCGGTCGTTCAGCTGAACTGGCTGTCTGCGTGTGGTTCCATTGATGAATTTGTACCATCTGCAACAAAAAACCAAACGAAAGGTCAGGAATCGATCAGAATGAAGTCAGCATCCAAAAAAAGGTCTGATTCAGGAGTTTCTAACTAGCTGATCCAAACTGTCTTGAATGAAGCCTAAAATCTGTGGAAGTTGAATCACTCGTTGATCTGAATTTACTTCGACGTGAGTTTAAGTTTGAATTTACTTTGAATCTGAATTCAGTTGGGGTTTGAATTGAGTTTGTGTTTGAGTTTGAGTTTGAGTTTGAGTTTGAGTTTGAGTTTGAGTTTGAATTTAAATTTGCATTTGAATTTAAATTTGCATTTGCATTTGAATTTGAATTTGAATTTGAATTTGAATTTGAATTTGAATTTGAATTTGAATTCGAATTTGAATTTGAATTTGAATTTGAATTTGAATTTGAATTTGAATTTGAATTTGAATTTGAATTCGAATTTGAATTTGAATTTGAATTTGAATTTGAATTTGAATTTGAATTTGAATTTGAATTTGAATTTGAATTTGAATTTGAATTTGAATTTGAATTTGAATTTGAATTTGAATTTGAATTTGAATTTGAATTTGAATTTGAGTTTGAATTTGAATTTGAATTTAAGTTTGAATTTGAATTTGAATTTAGTTTCATTTTAATCAAAGTTTCAATTGAGCCGATTTTTAAATTGGTTCAGAACTTTTTTGGGTAACGTTGCTCTGATTGTGATTTCAGTAGTTTTAATTGGAATTAGAACCCAAAGACCGAGGCAATGTCTGATATTCGGAAAATGAATACATATCGAATATTGGCCAATGAGGGTTCAATGGCGTGATATGGAGGGATGGTATTGTTTCCAAGTTGTATATGTGTGCACAAGTCGAGTTGGCTGCTGGAAAGGCATTGGAGGTCGACAAAACAGAAACGACCTACCATTCGGCATACCGGATGGCAATGCTTTTATGATCAATGGAATATCGGTAGCTTAGTAACAGTGGAATGTACTAAACTGAGCATTTATATGGCTGATGAATTTCTAATTTGTGTTTTTAGGTAAAGTCAAAACAAAAATACGAATTTCAGTTTGTATGAGAATTTCATTAATTTCAAGCACTGAACTTTTTGAAGGATTGATTAATGTGAATTAATCGAAAAGCTTTTGAAATTTCCAAAAAAATGAGAATTTTGGATCTTACCATATTTTTAAAATTTGGGCCATCAACGAATAAAAATTTATAAAAGAAATAACTAATGTCAAATTTTTTAAAAATGTAAAAAAACTCTCCACAACATCAAGGGCGAAAACACGCGAAATGCGTGTACCTAGATAGCGGGGCAGGGAATCCTTGGGCAGCGCATACTAGCGCGAGTGAATCACGCTCAATGCCAACATTTTTATTGAGACCATCTCCGGTACTCTTCGGTGCTGTGTGGCCCGATGGCTCTGAAATTTAAATTAGCGAGGGCATCTTTTCAGCGAGGAGAAGAAAAGAATTTAAGAAAGTCTGTTACCAGAATGTAGTTGTTGGAAATTCATATTTAAAATCCTCATAAGTTGCAAACATTAAGAAGGGTTTTAATAACTTCTGTAACTTCTGCAATTTTATAAATCCAAAATGTCCTAAATTTGAAATTTTCTTCGGGAACCATCCAACCTACATTTTCAGCAACAAGCTCCTTAAGAATATTCATTCCACTTGTTTGAACTCCAATACGCGGAATCGGCTTAAAATACTATTAATGATAATAATAACAATACTAAATACTAAGTACTTACGATGAAACTGATTGCTTCGGTCTTCCTCAGAATTGAGCTATATCTATGACTTAAATATTAATTAAAAAATTGAAAAGGGTACAATACCTTAGTAACAGTTGACGAGATCCACGGTCGTGAGTTGTTTAATTATTTGATAAATGATATTGTCAAATACATGGATTGAATGTGCCTGAGAGCATGCTCGTTCTCGAAAAAAAAAATTTTGATTTAAAATTGTCAGAACTTGGTAAAAGTAAAAAGAGAAAAAAATGTGAGAGATCTCAACACCTTAAGAAATGGAAAAGAGAATTTTTGTCGCATCTGTCTCGCGTGTCGCGCCCTTATCGCTGTAATCAATAATACGCAAAGCCCATGCATAGATAGAAAGTGATAGCTGAGATGAAAATATAAGAGTAAAAGAGGAGAGCGGGTGTGGAAGAGAGGACTACCTGGTGGTTGGAGGGGGATGAGCCTGAAGTGAGTGACCGAGTGCCACACTTCCGCCACCTAACACCTGAATAACTTCCCCGCCCTCATATTTTTTGCCAGTTGCGCGGGGCGAACTGTCAACGGTGCCCTCTGCAAAATTGAAAACCAGAAAAAAACGTCTCACATCTGCGATGTCGAAAATACCACAAGCGTAATTGGCAGTCATGACCTCTCTGGAGCCCCTCAACAAATTCCCTATTCTCATTCTTGCCGAAGATTTTGTTTTCTCAAAAATCCAAAAATATTAAGACGTTCAAAATCAATGTTATTGAACGGGAAAAGTTTTCACCAAAATGTGATTGGATTACGTGAAAATTGCTCCTTGCAGCATCTCGATCGCATAACTTGTTCCCGAGAAATCATGGGAGAGAAATTTTGGCTGGCAACACACACACACACGCATACACACAGACAACTTAGTAACTTCCCAGGAGATGCCATCGGTTATGTTTTTCTAATGCTAGTTCCATTTTTCCCATTTAAAAGATTGCTTATTGCACAAGGTATTGGTACCTTGTAACTGGAACAGGTGACCCCTGGACCGCACACCGCAACGCTACTACTTTATTTATGACAACGGCAACAAGTTTTCCACCCTCGTAACGTTCACCAGCTATTCTTGGTCCGACGTTGCTATTTGGCTCTGGAAGATGTTGGTTCACACGGTATGTTAATTGATGAAATTGACTTTCATCGATAGATAAATTTATTATGCGCCAGGACAGGTTACCCAGGGGATTTTATTACGTATTGGTAGGAGAGGGAAATGAAATTTCCACTTTTCTTGACTGCTGTACGTATGTGTGTGTGTGTCGGAGGGGGGGGGGGGGGGGAACTCTCACGATATACCCAAACCTTCCACGATATACCAGACCTCCCAACACACAGCGAACCTCTCTGAGCTATAAACGACCTACGAGTCCAAGAAACTTTTTTGTTATAACAAACTGGCCCGCAAACTTTGCTGTACAATGATTGCCTCAAATAACTTTTTTTAAAAAAATCTTGTTATCGAGTAGCAGCCAAACTATTTCTGCGTAAATTATTGTATGAGCGAAAAAAAAACGCAAAGGTCAAGCACCGAGGGCTGAAGCACCCCCATACAACTGTTTAAACGAACCAGGCGTCTTTACAGGTGGCTAATAATAATTCGGACGTTGCACTCGGCTATAGAACGGTCGATATACATCAACGGGCTGAAAGGCGGCGATGTCTCGGAGAAGATAGGCTCACCTATAGAGCGCAGCTAGGCTAGACTGCTGATTCTCTTCCAATTTTTTTTTGGAGATTTTATCCACATTTTTTTGAATGGTAGATATTCTGAAAGAAATTTCAAATTTTCTGAGATTTTACGGAATGATTTTCCACTCTACTGAATTTTTCCAGAAATTCCTAGAATATGCTGAAATTTTCCAGAGCTTCCTAGAAATTCCTGAAATTTCCTCCAAGTTCCCAGAATTTTCTAGACTTTCCTACGATTTTCGACTCACACTATAACCTCCGCTCCCCCAAATTTTGGATGGAACCAAATTAATTAATATCCCCTGTTTACAGTATCGACGTATCTCTGAGGAATTTGTGAGATTACCTGAAATGAGGAATTGGATTGGCTTGCGCTTGGCAAAACATCGTCACCGAGGAGTTTCCAAGCGCTGAAAGAACTGTGACTTTGGCGGTTGGCGGAACTCTTGGCGCAGCACCGTTTATGGGTTCTATAAGAATTATTTTCATGGATAAATTATACTGCTGGATAACTGAATGTTGGGCACGGGTTCCTCTTAGCCTGACACTGCACTCATTTTCTATGACGCTTCATCGCGAAAACGGTTGGAGATACAGAAAAAATTGTGAGATAAAAATTGTCCCCCATATTCAGATCTATATTTTATATCTAATGACTTGTGCTCCTAACTCTCATAATTCAAGAGATATCGAGGTTTGAAGCTTCCAAGCGGGAGTAGTAACGTAGCCACTTTGAACGCGGGTTCCCGCGAGTCCAACTCCGCACTCATCGTTTAGAACTCTCTAACGCCGAAATGGTTAGAGATAGGTAAAAATTTTGTTAATAAAAATTATTCCTTGTGGAAATATACGCAATTTTGGTTATTCAACTTTTTTTCTAACTGTAATAGCTTACGAGATAGCTCTTCAACTTGTTCAAATTCTTTCCATTTCTTCAAATTTTGAAAGCTGTTGGAAAAACTCGATTTTTTCAACCCCCGAAATTTCTGTTATCCCATTCGTCAAATGTTTAGTTGGAGAACTTTTCAGATGCCATTCCTTAGAAGTACAGTAACCCTTGCACTGGTAACTGACCTGAAATTTGGCGTAGGATATGCCTGGGCATCGCATAGCATCCTCAATTCCGTTCCCTGGACAACATCAAAGGACTCGGACTTTGCCGATCTCGGGAATTTGGGGGAGACCTGGCCCACGGGCTCTGTCATATTAATACTTGATCATTAATTGAATAATCTATTGGTTTTACCTGAATGATGGTACAGGGTACGCCTGCGCTTGGCAAAGTATGACAATACTTCGACCAGTATTTCTCTCAATTAAGCTTCCCTTTTCCCCATGAACAGATGGTGCTTTGCTACCTACAGGCTCTGCCCATTAACCAGAGAGAAAAGAAACTTATTTCAGCTTGCAGAACCCTTAATACAAGAATGCGATGGACGCTGCATAAAGATATCAAGGAACCGAAAAAAAATTTCAACATAGACACGGGTTAGCAAAAGTTGAAAGTGCAAGCATGAGAATATTAAACGAAATATTTCGAAAAACGTCAATATCCAGAATATGCTAATTAATTTTTAGCCGACAAATTTGATGACATGCGGGGACAGGATACCCATGCGATTTTATTAATTCGTCGATCGAGGTCTCATTTTTTCTCTCGCCGCGGCGTCAATGGGAGCCAACTTTTTCCTGAACTGGGCAGTATTCACACAGTTTAAACCAATGAGCACGAGCTCCAAAAGGCATTATATTCCCTGGTCCAAGTGATCATGGAAAAGCTCAATTACGAAAGCTTTTGGCGTCTTATATAGTAAGAAATAACGTAGAAAATATCCCTCGAATTTTCACATTTATTGCCTGACCAGATTTCGTTTATGAAGCAAATGCTGCGCAAGTATCTCAATTACGAAAAAAAATTGCGTGAAACTTCTCTATCCGTACAATCGGCATGTTCTGGTTGCTTTGGAAGAAATTTACCTGAACAATGGAACCGGATACCCTTGTCCGTGACACGGGATCACGAAGTCAATGCCACTACGTCGTTTCATGTAACTCCTCTCCTCCCCCTGAATCGCCGGTGCTTTGCTCCCCTCCGGTTCTTACACGCGAAAATAGAAGAGTAATTATTTACAACTATAAATTATCTATGAGTTGCGTTAGGGTAACCCTGCGGTGGACTATGCCGCATTTTTCTAGAAGCTTTATCTAATTTACGAGCAGGGAGTTTTTCTTCCAATCTCGTCGTTGAGAATAAAGGTAGGTCCTGAAGAGCCACGTTGAAATTTTGATGGAGGGGAAATTTTCACCCCGGATGATATGATAACAATTCAGTAAAGAAAACTCCTCTTGTCTCACTTGTGCTCTCCACGTTTCAAGGTGTCGCTAATCTGCCTCAACCGCTTACAACAAAATGTATATAGACTGTTCCAAAAAAATTTTTGTGAAAAAAGAAAAAACGGAACAGATCTCTCCATCACCGCCGCTGTCAATTTTCCCATCAACCTCGCCGTCAACATGCTCATCAACTCCGCTGTGAAACTCCGCATCAACATCCTCATCGACCGTTCCAGTTGAGATGGATTGACAGGAAAACTGCCGGGAAGGTCAATGGAAATGTTACCGAGGAAGTAAACAAGGAAGTTGACGATGAGGTTGACGGAGATGGATTTCAAAGTCACGCACACTTTTACGCCGCTGCCACATCTGACGCTCCTGCTCCCACCCGATACGCGCCACAACCGATCAATGCTCCGGATCACTTCCAAGATTGATTCATCTAAAACTGGGCCACCGGCGACTTTCCCGATATTTTGTCCCGCCTTTTCGACATTCTCATCTAATTACCCCAATTTTCTATCCTAGCTATTTTGGAACATCCTGTTGAGTGTCTTCCTAGCGATGCATGTAATCGCAAACCCTCTCCAAGGATGTCACGTGAATAAATTATGCGATCAAGCAATAGACGCGGCTTCACTTAATTTGGAGATGCTAAGATTAAGCTGGAATGGGCCAGGAGGTTCCTCATTTCACAATTTCAATTATTTATAACGTCCTACCATGAAAACGGTGAGAGATGGGAAGAAAAGTGCGGAATAAAAATTGTTCCTCTCTCAACAATGCACATTTTATGTTACATGACTTTTTTGCATAACTTTCATAATTGAGGACATACGGTGATCTGAAACTGGTTCAACCCGAAGGCTGTCATACTGTCATATTGTGAATTAAATTATATTTGATTTTGGAATATATCTCGAGAGTTGCTCGGTGGAGAACAATTTGCCACATCCTGTTTTTTCGGAAATTAAATTGTCCACAAAAAAGATCCAAGAACATTGTTTATATAGTCACTGATTCGGCTAGTAATTGCGATTACCTGAATGAAGGAACTGGGTAGCCCTGCGCGGGGCAGGGCATCACCAGGGTAGAACTGATGTGTTTGTTGACTAACCAAGAGGAAGCTTTCATTTCCCCAATGACCGCTGGTGCTTTACTCCCAACGGGCTCTATTGAATTAAGGAAACAAATCGACACTCTTTTTTTTTATCAATTTAATTTTTGTGCTTTTGGGGAGTTAGATGCTCGACTTCTCTCTCAGAATTTTTCAAATGATTTCCACAATAAAAAAAGAATTTGGAAAAAATTCTGATCTGCCAACGTGCGTAACATGAATAAAATTCCATTTGGATCTGAATAAAATCCAATGAGAATTACCTGAATGCGGGTACTGGATAGCCCTGCGCCGGACAGGGCATCACTAACGTTGAGTTAACTTTTTTGTTCAACCACCAGGAAGCCCTCATTTCCCCAGTGAATGCTGGAGCTTTGCTCCCAACGGGCTCTACCGAGTAAGCAATACAATTTGTCGATATACGTTTTACCTAAAAGAAGGGAGAGGATATCCCTGCGCCGGGCACGTCATCACCACGCTTGTCTCTTCCACTTGCTGCACTAGCCAACCCTTCACAACTCCAATAAATGTGGGCCCTTTACTTCCGACTGGCTCTGACAAATTGAGGCACATAATAGGAACATAATAGTAGAAGTTACCAGAAGTGCACAAACCTTCACGCAGCCATCCCATTTTCTCCATATATCTAAATCTAAACATCAGCTACCCCAAACGATAGAATGCAAAAAATGTGGACCGTGAATGTAAATTTACCGAAACGCTGGAACGGGATAGCCCTGCGCGGGACAGTTCATCACGATGCTCGACTCTGCCTCCTGATTCATCCAGCCCCCTTTCAATATTCCGGTAATAGCCGGCCCTTTACTTCCAACAGGCTCTATAGGACGCCAAAAGGTCGCATCGATTTAAATTTTCGAAATTTCCAAAATTTTGTACATTGCAATAACTGTCAAAAAAAATTCAAAAAACTTGAAATTTAAAACCGCAAAAATCTAAAAAAAGGACATAGTAGTCGGTCTACGCTCAATGACTACATCATGCCAGAAGCTCACACTGAATAGCGATCAATTTATTGTACCTGATCCTGGGAGTAGGGTGCCCCTGTGCACTACAGATAAGTCCAATCTCGGTGCCCTTTTTGCGTAAGTAAAAGAATTGTCTGACGTCGCCGAGAAAAGCAGGTGCCTTGCTACCAACAGGTTCTGTATACCAATTCATATTTATCTGTTATCCGCGAAAAACAACACCGATGCAGACGATTTTTTTAAGGATTGATGGAGGCTGATAGCGCGCATAACGATATATCTTTCATAGAATGCATATATTCAGACAATATATACAGATATATTGATGGAGTCGGAATGTAGTAGCATTCGTACCGGAACGCTGGAGGGTTGCCCATTTTTTTCAACGATCCCCCCTCAAGTCTGTCGATTTCCTCTTCGCCCCTTCAATATGCAAATATTTTGGAATTGAAGGAATTCAAAACTTTAGACTCGCAAAGCATTCAAAAATTTTGTTCCGTTTTGATAATTTTAGGAAATCAAAATTTCGACGGAACTGAAATTTATCACACACACATAAACCCATCAGAATTCGACCAAAGAATTCATTGAACATCTGCACCTCAAAACTTGGCCAAAGAAATCTCTCCCGCCGTGCCCTAACAATGAGAAAATTTGATCCTACCTAGTGAGTGGAGCGGGATGTCCCTGCGCGTTGCACGTCACACCAACGTCCTCATTACGTCTTCGACTTAACAACGTTATCTTATCATCCCCGGCAAACGCCGGCGCTTTACTCCCAACGGGTTCTGCAGGATTCAATGAGAAAAAGAAAATTATGGAATTTAGGTAATTTACCTAGTGACCGGAACAGGGCTCCCCTGGGCTGCGCAATTCAACGCTGTGTCCTGGCCCTGATGTCTCCCTATAGTACGACTCAAATCGTTGGAGGATAGGGCCGGTGATTTAGCACCAACCGGTTCTGAAATTCGTTTTTTGTTCGATATCACTACTTAACAGCGTAGGAAAAATTTTCAGAAAAATTTTAATCCCGAGTCTTAGGATCGCGAGCCATTTCGGGGTATTTTGTCCACTACATAAAGAAAACATGTTCTAGCAGTCTGTTTCAGACTATGTCGTACCCTGTCCTATAGATTACCGAAATTAATATACGCGAGAAAGCAGAACCATTATGAATTACAAGACTGATAACACATCAAAGTTCAAGCCGTATCAAGTAGATCGTCGATTAGTATCAAATATGGGCGCCGACTTGAGTCGACTCGAGGATAGCAGGGTGTTGACCTGAGTCAAATAGAGTGTCGATTTGAGTCAGGTAGAGGACCGACTTGACTCAAGTAGAGCCGTGACTTGAGTCAAGCATAGCGGTGACTTGAGTCAAGTAGAAGCCTGATTTGAGTCAAGTAGAGCAGTAACTTGAGTTAAGAAGAACGGTGACTTGAGTCAAGTAGAGGACCGACTTGAGTCAAGTAGAGGACCGACTTGAGTCAACTGGAGTGTCGACTTGAGTCGAGTAGAGTGTCAACTTGAGTCGAGTAGAGTGTCAACTTGAGTCGAGCAGAGTGTCAACTTGAGTCAAGTAGCAAGTCCACTTGAGTCAAGTAGCAAGTCGACTTGAGTCAAGTAGTGTCAACTTAAGTCGAGTAGAGTGTCAACCTGAGTCAAGTGGCGAGCCGACTTGAGTCACGTAGAGTCTCAACTTGAGTCCAATAGAGTGATGACTTGAGTCGAGTCAAGCGGCGATTTGAGTCAAATAGAGTGGTGACTTGCGTTCAGTAGAGCGTCCATTTGAGTCAAGTAGAGGCTTGCCTTGATATACGGTGAGTGTCAGCCTGAATGCCAATTGCTAAGCAAAGATCGACTCAAGGCAAGTAGAGTGTTGATTGAATTTACCTTGAAACCGGAGCTGGACTTCCTTGCGCATTGCATTCGAGGGCCATATCAGCACCTTGACGTCTAGCATAAGCGCTGAGAGATAGGTCACTCGATAACTTTGGCGCTTTCAGTCCAACGGGTTCTGGACAGGGCAATACACAATCCGACTCTATAGTATATGCATTGATTAATGGATGGGACAGGGTAACGCGGCGTTCACATTTCCCGAATTATTTCCCCAAGTAAGTACTTTACTGTATCGGGTTGCGGAGCTTAGAAGTTATCTACAGAACGAAATATTCCGTATGAACGATTGCGACTCACTTTCAATATGCATTTACAAAACAAACATTCATTCCAGTACATGGCAACTTCATTCGGAGAAATTCCATATGCGGGTCACGGTTTGGCGTTAGTTCATTCAAGAAGGAAGAACGTCAGCGAATCTATCAAAGTTATTACTCATTGTGTCAAAAATGAAAGGTACAATGAGTAACGCTGAAAATTTACCTTGCAACTGGGACGGGACTCCCTTGCGCGTTACACTCTAGGGCCATATCAGCACCTTGACGTCTAGCGTAAGCGCTAGAGGATAGATCACTCGATAACTTTGGGGCTTTGAGTCCAACTGGTTCTGCAGAGGGCAATATGTGAGCAGATTTTATAATATGCGCATGGGTATATCGATGGGACAGGGCAACACTGCGTTCGAATTTCACAAGTTATTTACCCAGAAGGTTACTTCACTGGATGTAATTTCCGAGTTTTTTAGAGTTTAATCAAGAAGGATTTTTGCAACAAAAATGTCGTGAAAGTGTTCCTACGTTTAAAATTTTGTTTTGAATTTCTGAAAATTTTCTAGATAGTTTTACCAACTCTAGAAAATTATAACGTTGTCTAGTGATTCAATAGCACACTCCAGAAAGTCAAACATTGATATATTTCCCTTCAATTCTATCAGACATTCGCGGTTTCAATATTTTTTGGTAAAATTACCTGGTTGTTGGGGCTGGACTACCCTGAGCAGGGCACATCAGAGAAAAGTGTGAATCTTGTTTCCGGAAGAAAGTTGATGATTTATCATCATTGGAGAAGGAAGGTGGCTTCATACCGACGGGCTCTATAGGGAACAAAAAGCGATTTTATGCTTAAGAACTTGCTTGCGAATATATATTCCCAGCGACTATATTTTATATTCCATTTTTCTCCAATTCGCAAATTATTTAGCATTTTCCCATTTGTGTGTCTGTGCATTTGTGTGTGTGTGTCTGTATTTTTCACGCGATTTTTCAAACGAATTTCGATCCAATTTCGATCAGGACATCAACGATTCTACCACCAACGCATCATACCCAGATTCCCCTCAGTTCAGTTAAAACCAGACGAAAGCCACTTGGATCCCAGAAAATCGTAATACCATAGATGTAGTTCTACGAAGAAAAATACTCTACGAGGATTTACCTCGCGAGCGGAGGTGGACTGCCCTGGGCATTGCATTCAAGGCTAAGCTCCGAGCTACTGCGTTTTGTCCAAGAACTCAGTCCGTCATCGCTGGAGAACTTGGGTGCTTTCATTCCAACGGGCTCTGATTGACAATGTTAAGTGAGCAACGATGCAGTGGCATGCTCCAAACCAGTTCTTGCCTGACATCAGTTTTCGGTGAATATCTCAAAATCCAAGAACCATAGCCTACATAGAATTTCGTAGGTACAATTCAGAGGTCTGTGCCCTGAAAGCTTGATATCAAACTGCCACTGGTTGTCTTACGTTTATACATATTCACCGAAAAACGACGCGGGGTCAAAACTAACTCAGTTCGCCCCTTTGCTACCAAAATCCTTTTCTTCTTCCTTTAATTTATTCTGAGATATTAGTTTACCTGGTTGCTGGTGCGGGACTACCCTGAGCGGGACACATCAACGAAAAGTGGGAATTCTGTTTCCTGGAGAATGTGCGCGACTCGTCGTCATTGGAAAATGACGGTGGTTTTAAACCGACGGGTTCTGTAGAAATTATTCGTAGAAAAAAAATCAGGTTTACTGAATAAAATTGAAAGATACGGGACAGGGTAGCCAATTCGATCGGCCAAATTTCGTTTGTTATTTTGAAAAATTGTCTATTTTGCAATGGAAGTTGGCGACAGAAAAAGCGCTGCGGCAACTTTTTGGCGCCAGTATTTGGAGGGCTCATCATGCGGACAACTACCGGGTGGAGAGGCGAGGGCAAAGGAAGCTTAACGAAATCTCGTAACCACTATACATAATTCGTGAAGGGAACTGCCTTCGTTAACGGAACTCGACTAAACGGTTTTCAATTGACGAATTACCTTGTCGTTGGTGCCGGACTGCCTTGCGCAGGACACATCAATGAGAAATGTGAATTTAGCCGCCTTGAAAACGCTCGCAATTCATCATCGTTGGAAAACGATGGTGGCTTCAAACCAACAGGTTCTGCGCGATAGAAACAAATTGCAGGAGTTCACAATGGTTAAAGGAACTATCAGGTACACATCAATAAGAAGTTATAAAGAAATTACCTTCGAATATATCTTATTTTCTACGGATTAGCGTAAAATTTCTGGACAATTTTTCTATGGCGGCAATTGAAAATTGACCGTTTTAACATTTATCTGCAGTGACTCCTAGCTGTGTATCGAAGGAATTAAAGTATTGAATTACCTATATATGGGAACTGGGAAGCCCTGCAGAGGACACGTTAGACTCGCCGTTTCCATAGCGTTCGTATCGAGCCACTCAACCTTGCGATTTGCCGGGAGTTTCGGTTTTGCACTCGTGCTCGGATCTGAATTAAATTATCTTGATACTGAAAGATTTAATATTGGACGAGTTTCAAAGAAAAAGTAAGGCGGTGCTAAAATCGAGGCCGAAAGGAAGTGCTGTGTTCTGAGTCAATTTTAGACGATCTTTCTAGGAACATTCTGGGAAGGTTAGCCGAGGTTTTAGGAATGGTATGGAACAACCCGCGCAAAATAACGCGAGGAGAGACACTTGGAGAGACTCTGGGAGAAGGTTCTGGAAACCTGGGAAGACTGGGAATAGGAAAACTTATCTTCGGGTGGTTACAAAAACACTCTATATCCATACGTGGATCTCACCTCTGTAATGGTACTGGGTAACCCTGCACTGGGCACATCAGAGTCGTTGTAACGCTTAACGGGCCCTCAACTAGTTCAATTTTCCGATTGGCTGTCAGCTTCGGTTTGGCGCTCGAGCTCGGCTCTAAATTATTTCAATCTTCCGTTTATTGAGAATTTCATTGGATACTTGATGGGGCGGACTAAATAGGGAAGTAGGCCATCCCTCATAATCTTACATGGAGAGAAAACGAAGCTGGGACAGAGTAGGAAATATGCTCGAAATACTTGTTGAATAATTTCAAATTTTTTAATGCTACATGAAACTCTTTCAGGTTTTTTGAGTGGAGATGAAAATCATTCATACCACACAGTTAGTTTGATGGGAATTATATTCTCCGACTCGACCAAAATTCCTTCAAGATGTGAGAAGTTCTCTTAGTACGGGCCTGAAGAACGCGAGTAGTTCAAAGTACGCGCGCGTGTGTGTGTGTGTGTGTGTCTGTGCGTGCGTTTAGAAAATTGTCAAAATACCAACGATGTTCCAACAACTGAAAATTAATTATGTTTTTTTTTATGAGAGAGACCTAAGGCTAAAAAAAATAACACAACTAAACGCGAGTGACATTCATTGCATAAACATCAATGAAAATTTTAATGACCCAATAGCGTATTCCGTTACCTAAACGCCGGAACCGGGTATCCCTGAGCTGGGCAGGCAAGCGTGGCGACCTCTTCAACCCCCGCAATTGCTTCCAATGTCCTTACTAAGACTCCTGAGAACTTTGGCTTCGTTGGGGCCATGGGCTCTGTGTGAAGACACGACAATCGTCACGCTCATCAAAAAAAAAATATTTCCGCCCAAAAAACTGCCTCGAGTAAAATCAGAGATTAACCAGTGCCTTGGTTAAATTCAGAGAAGTTCAGATATAATGATGGTAAAGAGTGAGAAATTTCGAAGAGTGGAAGACTAGAAAACAATTATAAATTTTTGCAGTGGAAAAAGTTTGGATCTTTCCACAATTCTTGCTAAAATTGTCGGTCCTCATCTATAATTTTGCTCAGTCAATATATATAATTTTTATAATTTTTTAACTGGGTCTAGGATTCTTTCTCCCCCCCCCCCCCCCCACGGGCGTGTTAAGAAAAATAAATGTCAAAGTCTCAGTCAAAGATTACGACTTTTTCCCTTACCAGTTTCGTGCCTCAACTATAGGATGGGTTTAGAATTTTTCTAGAACTCTGCTATAAAATTTAGCATTTCCTTCTCCGTGCAAGTGATTACCTGAATGCTGGCACGGGATATCCCAGTAGAGGGCACAAGAGAGTCGTCGAGAAACCCAGAGAAACCATCGGATTCGTTGATTTCACGTCCAAAGACGTCATTTTCGGTTTTGTGCTCGATACGGGCTCTGAGTTACGGAAATATATACTCATTCTTTCATGGAAAAATATGTATACAGAAGATATATATCCACAATGTTGTGCGGCACATTAACACAACCCCGTATATGTCTGTAATTTGAGTACAGGAAAACGCGGGCGACCATACATATTTTTCCATGTATGTTTATTGCAAACTTACTTAAAGACTGGGACAGGATGTGCCTGAGCGGGGCACTGAAGTGTCACCCCGCGTCCTTCCGTCATTTCGAACATTCTGCTTTTATCAATCGTGGAAAACTTTGGTCTAGCGAAGCCAACAGGTTCTGTGTAAATTTTATAAAAATCAAGAAAATTGGAACCCGCAAAAGATACAATTCCAGACGCTATACTCAGCCCAATATCAAAATTGCATTTGGGTCATTGGACCTGAAATTTCGTCCGTCCATATCACGAAGCGACGACCAACGTTTTTGCAATTTTTTTTGCGAATTAAAAAGCTTTGCTCGGCCACCCTAAGCCGCAGGTAGCAAGGGTGCTTACCATGTTAGTGCACTCGGATGAGAGAGGCACACGAGTTCAGAAGTGTTAACAAAAAAAATTTTCAATTTCCAAACCTTCAAAAACTTGAAAAAAATGCAAAAATTCCAGGAAGTTTCAAAATGTCGAGGTGCATAATTTAGAATACATTTTGAGATTTTTCTATCATTAGTATCATCATCATTATTGTTCAACTATATTACAAATGTCAAAGATTCTGAGTTAAGATATACTCGAATATTTTACGCCCGACTGGGCCTTTTTTGTTCGAGTGCGGACAAAATGAAGGAAACTAGGCATTTCTTTAACTTCACCGACTGAATGGGAATAAACTACGAGAAGACCTACCTAAACATGGCGACAGGGTACGCTTGTGCGGCACACAAAAGTGTAAAGCTGCTTCCCTCCACGGCACGCACACCAATGTCATTGACCGAGGGAAACTTGGGTTTAGAGCTCGATGCAGGTTCTAATAAAAAATAATAAGAGGCGAACATGAGTGAAAAAAATGTATGAGAAATTCGGATACTATGAGGATTTCCCAGAATTCCGGGGGAGGAAAAACCCGAGATCAAAAACGTGACCCGATTTTGCTCATTCATTTTTCACTGCATTTTGAACTTGCCAGTGTGTATGTGTGTATGTGTCCGCAACCATTTTTCTGGCGAACGTCCCCTCTTGTGTGGCTCCCGCAAGAAAAATGGAGCGGCTCGTTATTTATCTATAGGACTTCCGGTAAGAATTCTGACAGTAATTTTCTTCTGGATTGACGATGAAGTCATTTTCAAAATGCTGGACGAGGGTCCCCCCTAAAAAGTCCCCTATGGACAATGTTTCAATCACATTTTCTTGGAGATGTTACAAGTTGACGGAATTTCCACCATCTTAATAATTTACTAATTCTCACACCTTCGCGAAAAATCCTCAAATTTTTTGACAATTCTAAACAATTCAAAAATTTTCAAAATTCAAAAAAAATAAATGGAATGTTTCGAAATGCTATGTTATTCGACCAGAATCAATAACATCTCGAACTCAACTAACGGAGTGCGCTCCCCGAAGTCTAATGAAACTAAGTGGTAACAGAATCGAACGAGAGCACTGGGACCGGATGTTCATGGAGCTCGTTGTTGGCGCGTGTTTTTGCATACAAATCAGAGTGTGGAATTTAGATAGAGAACCCGATTACCTGTAAGAGGGGACTGGGAAGCCTTGAGCTGGACACATGATGGTCATAGCGCCATCGAGAGACACTCTAAACGCTTGTGACTCGGCTAGAGTCGGAAATTTCGGCCTGGCACTGGCGACGGGCTCTACAAAGAAACCATTTCATAGTTTCATAGCTTCATATTGTGGTTTATTTCATTTATGCGAATATTTTGAACGCTAAGAGGGTAGGAAAATTGGGGTAACATAAAAGATGGTTTAAATAAAAAACATCATGTTATGTGATCCCGACACTCACACGCTTCAACCTGCAATATCTCCTGAATGACAGGTGCAGACAACAAAAGTCATATGACCTAAAATGTGTAGTTTTGAACGAGGAACAATAGTTATTACATATGTTTCTTCCTATCTTCAATGGTTTTCAGGATAGACTCCTTTCTGTACTCGACTTTGGTGAGACGAATTTTTCAAATAATAAAATTGTAATTTTTTTCTCTCATTCTCCGAGTTACAAATCCCTCGCCTAACCAATCGCGATATCCTAGGCCTCATTTTACGAATAGTATTGGCAGTCTGGTAGTGTTGAGGATATTATGATCAAATATTTCAATAGATTTGTACAAGGTGGCCGGTTTACCACCGGTTTACCTGGAGGTTGGAACTGGAAACGCCTGAGCTGGGCAGAAGACTGTAACTTGCCCGGTCGAGTTAACTGAGTAGGCTCGTAATTTTTCCGTTATCGTGAATTTCGGTTTAGCACTTGAGACAGGCTCTATTCAAACAAACACACTAAAAACGGTCAATTGATTCTACCGTGTTTAGGTCGCACTACAAGAAAGCAAAGTCATATCTTTTTATCAAATACGCTAAAGAAAATTTTCTTTTCTCCATCGCAGGGAGATTCGATAATCGAGTGTGATTTCAAATTTTCGAAATCTGATTCCGGGAGGCCAGGCGATGTAATCAATTGACGGGTGTAACAATTTTTCCCCATGATCCTCTAGGGAATTTGCAATAAACATCTAATCCCCCACCAAATGAGAGGGTAATTATAATTTTTCCGCTCACTACACGACATTGACACCTAATTACCGACCTATGAATTATCATTCCCAACTCTGATATTACTTTTTCACCTTTATTATGGGAGCATTAAGCTCACAATCAGCTGGCGCGTACTCTTGGCGCTAACGAAATTAACCGCGAAAAGTGATGGCGACTCAGAACTATAGGAGGGAAAAATTATCACACCCGGGCTTTGAGCGGGGGTTGAGCCCTCATATGAGGCCTGCCCTCTTGCAGTGCAACAATAATCAGCTAATACGTGGAAGTCATCTGTACCTGAAAGCTGGAACGGGAAACGCCTGGGCCGGACAGAAGAGTGTCTGAGTTTTACTTAGACATACCGTATATGTTCGAGATGTGTCTGTCATCGGAAATTTTGGTCTCGCACTGGCAACAGGCTCTATTATTTCAGGGAAATGAGTCCATTAAATCGGGGGTGACAGGAAGCGGAAAAACTTGAGCGAAGTGGCAGCAGAACGTCGGAAACCTACCCCCAACTGTTCCTGGGGAAGTTGGTTGTTTGTCGGTTCTTTTAAAAGTTCATGTGTTCTGGGGGTGTCTCCAACCCCCAGCGCTCAAACTAAGTGGTGTAAGAAAATATGTTATCAGACGTTTGCTCATTCATTCCGAGATATTTGGAAAGAAGGAGTTTTCGATGGTGTTGTTCATCTTTTCCCCTATGAAGTGCCATGGTAACTTTTGCGAAAATTGGGGGCAGGATTCCGACGTCCCAATGTCGCCTCACTCAAGGTTTCCCGCATCCAGCTGTCATCAAGACTATATACAGAATAATTGAGTGGAATAGAACAGGCGAGGCAAGCAGTAATTGGAGAAGGAGAATTGTGGGAAATGTGGGAAGCTTCGTGACGTAAATCTCTTCAACAACGATGTATCGAAGAATTTCTGATATCATTTGATTTTTCCGATTTTTTTTATATCAAATTTCCACGTTTTGAAGTCAAGTTCGGAAAGGCGATTCAACTTTCGATAATGTCAAGATTTCGACAATTGTTGAAGTTTATAAATTTAAAAAAAATTGGAAATAATCACGTTGAACACACGTGAGACAAATGATAATTGACGGAGAGAAATAGTGTGGGAGAACTGTAAGGCATCGTGGCATGAATTTGTCAGAGTCCATTGGACATTGATGTACCTGAAGGCTGGAACGGGAAACGCCTGGGCCGGACAAAACAGCGTCAATGGTTCAGCCGAGCGTACTGTGTACGTGCGGGAGTTCTCGCTCATTGTAAATTTTGGCTTCGCGCTGGCCACAGGCTCTAAATGTAAAAATTTCAGAATTTTTTGGGACCAACGTTACTCCCGCATTTTTTTCTAACATGGATCTATCTACGATCGATCTCTACCCAACTCCCTTTTTTCTAATTTTTGAAGAATGTTAAAAATTTTGAAAATTTTAGAAATTTTGAAAACTTGAAAATTTTGAAAATTTTGAAAATTTTGAAAATTTTGAAAATTTTGAAAATTTTGAAAATTTTGAAAATTTTGAAAATTTTGAAAATTTTGAAAATTTTGAAAATTTTGAAAATTTGGGGATGTTGAAAGATTTGAAAATGAGTATATACACAAGACTTGGAAAAGAGCGCTTAAAACCTATTACGTCACTTCAGACTTACTTGCTGTTGGGAGCGGGGAATCCCTGCGCAGGGCATAGTAATGTCACGGAACCGTCCATCGTAGTTCGAAAACTTCTTGAGTCGTCGATTGTCGGGAACTTTGGCCTCGCGGCTCCAACCGGCTCTGAATTTATTCCCATTAACCAAAGCAGGGGAAAGTGGGACATAATGGAACATGTGGGCAAACTGGGACGCGCGGGATGATAACCTCCCCGCGCTATTCTACATGTGTAGACACATGTTCCATTATGACCTACCGCCCATTATGCCCCAACCTCCCCTATCAATCGACTGTGTTGTATCGATTGAAACTTCTTTAGTCGCCATGAAAAATTGCAATTTTCCATTATATCACAAGTGAGTGTTCCTCCCAGAATCATTAAAAAATGTGAAAAATTGGAAGAATTGGAAAAATCGGAAACCGTCCGAACTTTGTAGAAAAATCGGGAATTTCAAAATTTTTCGGTGTAACAAAAAAATTACAGAAGTTTAGAAATTTCAGAACTTTGCTAAGAGTTCAAATTTCAAAAATAACTAAATTGCCAAATTGGAAAAAAATAGAAAAATGTTAAAACACACCAAAAGGAATTTGAATAATAGGGTCTATCGCGTTTCACTTGTATTGCACGTAATACTACGCTCCTATTGCCTAACCTTAGCCCAGATGGAGGAACGGGGAACCCCCGGGTTAACTCATATCGATCTACAGCGATATACGCCAACCGAACTCCCAATATTCATTGTCCCTTACTTGCCACTTATCCAGCCAATTGAATACTGTCTATTCCTTCCGATCATCACCAAATAAATTTATTGACCTCCACATCTATTTTTAATTTCGTAACCTCAGTTTCCTATTCTTACTTTTCCCAAGACACCAACCGGAAAATGGGAGCTTGACGAAGGAAGGGCCATGAGCCTGGTGTGTATGTGTTGTGCCGAACAATTGCACATTATTCTACTTTACGGTAAAGCAAGATGCATCCTCCCAGGTCATAAGAAATTTATGTAGGACTACCAAGTTTTCTGTTTTGATTAACCATTCAAGCTGTATATAACGCTGCATATTGAAAACGGTTAGAGACAGGAAAAAAAGTATTGAACAGATTGTCTTCCTCTTCGAAAATTACACATTTTATGTTTTATGACTTTTGTGGCCCGCACCCATCGTTAAGCCAGTATTACAGATAGAAGCTATTATTGCTAATTGACTTATCCCGTAAATAATTCAGCTTATGAAAAAATTATACAAAGATGTATTGTCAGTGTTCATATCAGTCCAGGATCATTTTGTCGAGGAACAGTTTTGGAGGATCGCTTTAATGGAGATTTTGAATTAATTAATTTCTAAAATGATTTTAATGGAAAGCGAATTTCAAATCGCTACTTTCCTGGCAATTTTCACCTAACTTTTTTTCCGCGTTGACGAGCATAGGACCTTGTCGCATGAATCTGTTCGTTTTCTTTTTCGATTTTGAACTTACCTTTTCGTGGGCATATTGAATGGACGGAGAATGAGTGATGGCAATGGGAGTGCGAGAGCAAAGTCGAGACTCGAGGGAGAGATCGCATGAAAAATTGAGCGCTTAGTAACCGATAAGGAACCAATCAGGGTTCTTTTGAAAAAAAGCGAGCGGTGGCGCGTGCCCGCAGGGGTACCCTGTCCCAGCATTCAGGTAATAATCAATGGGTTTGGTCTTGTTACTGATTAACTGATCATTTATTTGGTGATGGAGTAATTTTATGGTCCTATTTCAACCATTACGAAGCACAGTGGAACCCCGTTAATACCGTATAACAGGACTATAGGAGAAGCGAATTCGTGGAACGCGACGCTATGGCTCACCCCCACCACGCGCTAGAACCGAGTCTCCGTTCTTGAAAGCGCGCTCCGAGAACATAAACGAAATCTTGAAAATCAATTATCTGATTCATTCAGTGGCCATTTCATTTGTTTTTAGCAATACAGGAATTATTTTTTATATAACTCAACTCGTTTTCTTTACGTATATATTTCATTATCCATCAACTTTTGCTGAGGACGACATTGTAATTGACTCGGAGAGTAGGACTGTTGACGAAGTGAGAATAAAATACTTTAAATTTCAATTTTTTTTTATCAAGAATATCGGAAATGAAAACTGTATCGGTGATAGATTAATGGAGCTCTCGGGCCCCGCAAGTAATATGGCAGGAGGGACGCTCGACCGATGACTCATTGATATGAGGGGAAACACAATCTTAAGGGAGTTCCACTGTATAGGAGAATATGCAGAATTGGATGAAAGTGAAATTTTTATGGAGTTTTTGGTGTCAATTTTTAAATACGTTCACTGCCCAATTTTTTTTTTTTATTTTTCAAGATTTCTGAAATTTTTGTCACTTTTAAATATTTCCGTTTTTTCATCATTCTTTAAAACTATTGGTTCTAATGTTGGTAGCTCTTGAATTGCTTTATATTTTTGCTGGAAATTTTTGCAGATTTTTCAGAATGTTTGAAATTCAATCAACTTTTCGACATTTCGCAAATTCTTCAAAGTTTTTCATTTCTGAGCCTTTAAATGTCTGTAAAGTTTGTAAATGATGGCTAAAGATCTCCATCAAAGTTTCACTTCGAACACATTATCCCACTAATTACCTATTCATGTATATTGCATTTGGCCGTAACTTTGATCCAAACCCATTGATTTATTATATCTAACAATCATTTCTTGGACGACAAACCAATGTGGATTCTGGGATATTATTTACCCGCCTTTCTTGCATATTTTTCTCTTGGAATGTGGGAATTTATTCTCCTCCCCTCGTTTTAATGAATTTTTATAGTTGTTGCAATCACGCGTAACCACACAGAATCACATGGCGTGGGCATCACTCGAGTGAATCAATATTGCTTTGTCGACACGTGCCATTTATAGGCATTCATAGTGTAGGTACCGTGACCTCACAACATTTCCTATTTTTTTCCATATTTGTTAAATTTTTTTCTTGTCTACTTGTCACAATTTTCGGTACGTTAATATTACGAAAATGTAGAAAATTTTCTAATCTTTTTGTATCATTTCAGATTTGTCAACGTTTTCCAAACCATTTTTACGAATTCTCCGAAGAATGAGTTCTTCCAAATTTTCTAAAAACTTTTTTTCTAAAAAAAAGAGCTTTTTTTGATTCTCCGAAAAAAAAATGTTAACCGATTTCCAAATTTACCGAAACATTAGTAAGTATACGGAATGCTCTCCAAAAGTTTGTAAACTTTGGAAAATTCCCAAAAATTTCAAAACTAGGTTAAGTTTGTCAAAATTTCTCAACTGTCGAAACCCTTTGAGAGTTTCGGAAATTTGAAATTCGTTGTAATGTTTTTAATTTCATCGTTTCTTTCATTTTTTGACGGTTCTACAGTTCCAGGACTGTGTCACCATTTAAATATTTTTGATTGATTAGTCGAATGTGCCAATAGGCTAGTGGAAAATATCGAGTTGTTCACGGGTCATGGTACCTACATGTTTGGTGGGCCTCCAACAATTCTCGAAATTGGTCTGACATTTTAACATCTCCTATATCTTTCACTTGTTGGAAATTATAACGAGAAAAATATGATGAACTCCGAATTTCCACGGATTACAAAAAAAAATTGGAATTTTATTGTTTCAAAAATTGAAAAAACGGAATTTTGCACAGTAAAAAAAATCAGTCACCTCAAAATAATTTTCATAAAAAATACGATGTCCAAATAATAAAGAAAAAAACACAATTTTAATGGTGAAAAATTTCTAACTTTTTTTTTTAATGTTGTCTCCAATTTCTTTGCAACATTGAGACACTTGATCTTGAGACCTCGAGAATTGTTGCAGGCACTGATAATTAATGAAAAAAAAGAGTAGCGAGACTCTGACTTACCGGTGATGACAAGTCGTCCTTTGGTAGCAGATAATCGAGTTTCGCCAGTTAATCTGTGTTTGGTCCTGCATTGATAAGTCTTGTATCCGTCCTCAGGTCCAACATCTCGGATGTGCAACTCGCCGGAAGGTAAAACTAAGTATTTCCCATCTATTTCCCCCCAGGAAAAATCCAGATTAATTCAAGTTCATTTTGTATTCTAAACAAGCATTGTACACGGACGGAAAAAAATTGTTTCGTAGAAGAACCTGAGATTCACCTGATTTTGAGGTCAAGAAAATCTTTTCAGAAACACTTAAATGACTCAGTTTCGCCTCAAAACTGCAAGTTCCATACAGGACTATTCAACTCGATATAAAACATAAATATTAAAAAAATCGTTAAAATAATTTTTTCCCATCAGTGTGTAACGATGAACCTTTTATAATTGTCTGAATCCAAATATTTGCCGAATCTTTTATTTATCACAATTTTAAAACAGCCCTAAAATAGCGAAATTTTCTCTCAGTCCAGATTGTTATTTCTGGAGATGTCAACAATTATAAAAAATTCATTTTGTATTTAATGTTACGCATGCGAAAGCCATGCAAAAATCGTAAATCGGGTGCGGAAATTGTGGAAAACCATTTTCATTTAAGGATGTAGAAGATGAATATTGGCGACAGTATCAACGAAGTTCGTCCCTTTTCTCAATAAATACGACAACTATTTCCTATATAACATTTTTCAATCAAAGTAAGTTTTGATCGAGATATGGAATGAACTGAATTGGCTCGTTGAACCCGTCAATAGTATGAGACTTCAGATACCAAATGTGCAATTTGTTTAAACTTGAATAAAAAACCATTGTCAGGGATTGTATACCTGAGATACCCCGTAATAGGTCACATCCTTAATAGAGTAGAAAGAAATTAGAGTGTAGGTTGCATGCGGAATTGAGTTAATTCGGGATGTAATTCTATTTGAGGTATTCCAGATTTTCAAGGGTTCACTCCCGGCAACTCTCGAGAAAATTGGGTCATCGACAAATTTGACACCCAAATGACTTTTACTCGATTTAGTGAACTTCCATTTCTCTTTTTCCCGCTTCTCGCCTATTAAACTGAAACCTCGAGAGGTGTCGAGAGCATTTAACCGTAAAATAATGATGAAAATTCGTGAAAAAAATCGGCTTATAAATTCACTTGTTATCCGATCGTGTGATGAAAATTGCACCAATGCAATAGAAAGTACACAAATTTGAACTCATTTCCAAATTTGAAAAAACAAAAATTACAAAAAAATCGAAAATATCAATTTCTCAATTTGAAATGAAATAATTAAGTCCTGGAAGATTAGTTCATGCATCGCAGAGCTGCAACCAAGTCAAACAAATTTATTTGTGTTCCTGTGTGAATCAGAATTTAAAAACTTCTGAACGTTACTTCAAAATTTTAGGAGCGGTATCCCATCGGGATATCGTTTCAAAATAATCTCGGGGTCAAAATAATTTCGCATTTCCTCAAGAATTTTTCTGCCAGGAAAATTTGGACCGGAAACTAAGTCGCAAGACACAGTGATAAACATTATCAATTTGTTAACTTGTCACAAACTCTCATTCCGCACCCGATTGAAGCCCACTAGCAGGTGCAAACGCCTGAGATTTACCAAGAGAAACGCAGAGAAAAGGAAAGGAAGGAACTGGGACAGCGCGAGCAGCGGCAGTCAACGTCTCAAACTCGAAACCCGTATCACATGACATACTTGTTTTACCAAACTAAAACATATCGGTGTATCATTATATCGCGGCCAATACGGAATGACCACAATGGGATGAACCAGCGCATTTCCCCCTACCCATTTCAAGATATTTCACCCGCAATCTTAAGAAAAATTGAAACATATATCTTCCAATATTCCTATTATAAGTATATTTCCCAATTTAATGGGAACAAACGTTAATTTCAGTCTCTAGCGCACAGAAAATAGAAATGTAAAAATGAAATAACGATTACATACATTAGAAATTCGATTTCAGTTACAGCGACATTTGGAGGTTAAACATGCGAATTTCGACCACCTCGAGTTTTCATAAATTTGCAGTAGCTCGTGGGTATGAATATGGAGTAGCCAAAAATGTCCAAAGTGTCTAATCCGTTTGAAATTAGAAATATGATTTTTTACGGATTTTTCACCCGCAACGTTTGCCCGTGAAAAAACAATCGAAAATGCGCGGGAGTACCTCACAGCGCTAGCGCTCAAGGGTCACTTGAATGAAATTCGAAAGTCTCCGATGCACGAAATGATCTTCAAAAGGCCTGTTGATATCTCATAAACTGACTCGAATTGAAGAGAAATTTTGATACCCAACCCATTTTACCCCATACGTCAAGTCGACGTTTTTTATCGGTAGCGTCAATTTTCGACCGACTCAACTTTTATCAGTAATCTCGTTTACTACATAGAACACTGGAAAGTTTCACGTTGGTCACCCCTTAATAATTAATAACAACAAAGTAGATAGAACCGATTTTAATTTCAGATGTCGTCATGTGAAATGTGCTCATGACAATTCCAACGCCCACATGTAGCCGTGTACCTCCAACATATATATACACTCAACTTCAACCGGATGCATTAAAAAAAGTCGCAAGAATCAGTCTACAAACGAAACATAAATAACCCCAAAGTGCATAATGACGGCGTGTAATATACGAAGAGTCACCGTAAGTGATCAATGGTTTATCTCACCCACATGATTACTACATTATTACCCTACAGACACTTGAGCCATTGCCGAGGAAATGCAGCGATCCGCGCTGCATAACAAATGAACTATTACCGCTTTATTGAATCGCTAATTTTGTACCGCTTAAGACCCAAGGAGAGAGGAAAGCTATCTTAAGTCGATCTTAACCTCACTTTCATGGAGTACTTCCATTAACATGGATCAGCAATTTATAGTTTGATCATCAGGAAACCGAATTTACGTCTTCAGTGACGTCACTGGTTTTATTTTTTTGCCCGGCTCGCTTTGATATGGACCAATCAGTCGCGAGGAATAGGGGGAAACATGGACAGCTGACCACTGTAAACCGGCGTTGGACTATTTCGGTATGTTTCGATATGAAACAATTTCACAACAAATTCAGAACTTCAGAACCTACAAATTTAAGGAAAATAAATTCGAATTTCCCGCCTTTTTGGCACGACTCGCGTGGTGTCACTACGGACCAATCAGGCGCGATGAGTGAGGGGGGAACCGACCAATGGGAGTAGACAGTGAGCGATTTCGATATGAAACAACTTCAGAGCCTTTACATGTCTGTTAAAAAGGATTCGTGTACCGTAATCGGGGGCGGGGTAAATGTCTCTGGACTCATCCTCGACCCAAGAGTCAACATCGACGAATTCGGCAACAAAGCTCGGTATGTGACACTTGATTATCGCAGCATTTCCACGTAGTACGTGTTCATCCATCACGTTCACTGCGTACCGCTGCCCGACAACTGCAACCAGACACCGATTTTCCCTTTTTTATACGTTTTTTTGAGGTACCAGAAAGCAATTCAAAAATGGGGATGTAAAGGAAACGATGAAGTTTTTGGTCAATATAATAAGAGACAAATGGTAGAAAAAAAAATATCTTCGCAAAAAGTCGAAATGTCTGAGAGATAAGATTAAAAACTTTTGGTTCATTGCGGGCGTTTGCTGCAAACATTCATTTTGTTTTTCTATTTTTAGGTACCGTAGGACGTCTCCTCATCGTCGGCACGATAATTTCCACCTGCGGTATCTATCCACCCCGCAACATCCACATGATCCGCTACAAATGATGGTACTTGACATTTGAATATTGCCGCGTTTCCGCGAATTGCGAAAACGTCGTAGACCTGAACCTCGAAGTATTGCGATACAACTGTAAATGCAAACAAATCCGGACGTATGTTTTTCAGGTCTGCTACAAGTTCCGTTGTCACTATATATACATATAACATGGTATCGCTCTAATCCCCTGAGTGCGACTGAAATGTGGTTGATATGTTTTTCCACGTGGATATTCATGAGACGCCTATTGACGAATAATAAAAAAGAAAGAAAAACTATTGTCGGATGATTTGAAAAGTCCTGTCTGGCCTCGATCGTTGACAGCCGCTGAACGCGTCCGTTTACACATTGTTTATTCTAGTTGCATACCGATACATGTATACCCCTCTGCAACTCACACACATACATGCTTACATCTCATCCGTACCCTTTGAAGAGTTTAGTACTCGAAACATGTCGAAACAATGTCAAAAAAATTTCTAAACATTTCCAAATAATTTTCAAAATTTGGAAAAAAAATACAAAATTGCAAAAAGGCAAAAACTTTTTTTTTGCACACCCATACATACACGCACACACACTTCCGTACCCTTTTCCTCTTGATCATCCGCAACATAACTGGTTCCATCATCCGCCCGCCACTCGATAACATCAACAAAATCCGCGACAAAGCTCGGAATAAGACACTTGAGCGTAGCTGTGTTTCCCCTCAACACAAACTCATCAATGACCCGTGATTCATACACTTGTTGAACGACTAGAAATAAAATAATAGTATTCTCAAGTCTGTCCAAGCCGAAAGATTTATGTGACAACAGTCTAATGCCACATGTAGCTGAATGAATTTTGGGAAAATTTGGGCTCCAGCCCGTTCTGGAATGAGAAAAATTCCAAAACCGGGTTGGAAAAATGTCAATTTTACACCTCAGTTTTGTAGTTTTTCCCATTCTGTCCTATAATTTTTTGGGTTCTTTAGAATTTGTGGCACGGTGTTCTATGATTTCTGTTGAGCTTCAGATTTTTTCCCATTTCCACTCCTGTGTTTCATACTTTCCCAAATTTTTTTTCACTTTTCTAGTCCTCTGTCTGCAATTTCCCTACACTGACCAGTGATAAAATTAGACTATACCGGAAATTTATACCAGGAAGGTCATTGAAAATTCCGGGCGAAAGATCGCGAACTTTTCCCTCACTAGGATTGTTTTAGCTGCCTCAAAATAACATCCTGCAAATATGGAAACGAAAACATTGAGCTTTCTCGAGACGTTTGATATGTCGTTGCTCGCTTGTCCCTAATCGAGAGCAAAAGGTGAAACCTTATCCTGAGTAGAGGGTGAAATGAGGGAAATTCGATATCGCGGAAAAGTAGGAAATATTGTGACTACACTTGTTGCCTACAATTCACAAAATGGGTCAGCCAATTTCGCGAAATATTCTCGTAATTAAGTACTACAAACGCTAAATATTTCAATAATTTTGAATCCAAATATTTTTTTCCAATTTTTGAACTTTTGAAGTTTTCAAAACATATCAAGATTTAAAAAAAACGAAGATTTTGGAATTTTTGTTTTTCATATCAATCTCGACACTTTGAAAAATAATCAAAAATAGCGATTTCGAATTGCGAATTTCAAAGAACTTTCCCTCGTTAACTCCTATTTTACTCATACATCCGTAGTTTGCAATTTTACCATAGTCCGCATCTTCGGGCCGATAAATACTCCCATCGTCCGATGTCCATTGATCCACGTAGACAAATTCCGATACAAAACTTGGAATTTTGCATTTCATTATTGCGCTATTTGCGCGAATCACGTACTCGTTCTCAGCTTCGGTCACGTAAAACTGCGAAACCACTGCTCGCGCAAACCCATTTCTCATATTAATTACTGAACCAATTAATTATGAATGGATCAATCATTTGCAGAAAAAAACATTGTCAAAACGAGACCAGAGATGTGAGCCTTTTTCCAGTTGAGCATATTTTTTGTGCATTTGAAAGAGGCTCGAAAATGACCACGAAAATCTCGGTATTCTCAGATCACGCGTTTGTCCGCATTCTTAAACTATCTCACAAATATTTGCACAGTTATGAAAAAAATGCCTGCCCTGTTCTGCCCCATCGCTTTTGGGTAAATAGACCTCTCCGTCTTCGCGGATCCAAGCCTCGATGCTCACGAATTCAGCAATGTAACTCGGAATACTGCACTTGAGGATGGCACTATTTCCTCTTATGACGTACTCGGTCATTATTTCAGGTTGATAGGTCTGCGCCACAACTATACGTTTTAAGAGTGATATCAGATGTCAATTTTTATTTTTAATGTAGTAATTTTGACAGTCGGAAAATGTTCGGAATGATCTTTGGAGTTCTGACTCAAATTTCCCAAGTCGCAAAGTTTTGTAAATCAATTACCACAAGTGCAAAAAAACGTCACGAGTCCAAGAACATTGAGCTGCCACCGCTGTTCGTCTCCCCCAGGATTAAACAATTTACATAGTTAGTGGATAAACCACAGGGCAAAAATGCGTAAGCCAGTGCTGGCGTTACCGTAGTCGTTGGAAGGTTTGTATTTCGAGCCATCGCTTCCCTCCCAAGAATCCACACTTACGAATTCAGCCACAAAGCTTGGTATGGTACACTTCAATATCGCTGCGTTACCACGTATCACGTACTCAGAAACTACCTCTGCTTCGTAATATTGCACCACAACTAAGAAAAATAAACCGTCATCTTTCGTCACTATACGTTTTACAAATTTGGAGAAAAAAAAATTGCAAAGTGTCGTTCGAAAATTTCAAAATTTCTTAGCATATCAGAAAAATCTCAAAATTTCAGAAATTTTAGAAACTAATTTTTTTCTGATAAAAGATTTTCGAAATTTCAAAAAATTCCAGATTTTAGAAACTTTGATACACTCACAATTTTCAAAAAAAATTCAAAAATTGAAAATTTTCGAAAGCTTCGGGATTTTCCAAAATGCCGAAAACTTCAAAGGATTGACTTTAAAAAACCTTTAAGTACTTCTTTCGAAAATCCCATATTACGATACAACAACCCAATTTGACTCGTTTTTTTCTCTTATTATTGACACGATATAACTCAGATTGAGCTTCTCCTGAATTAAGATCCTGAGTGTTAAACTTTTGTTTTCTCGTCGCGTGAGCCTGGAACACCAGCTTAAACTTCTATATTTAAGCCCGCCCATAAATACATACAGGGTTCAGTTTAGTACGTTGACTGCGCACTTGTCACGTTCCGCATAAGCTCGATAAGAAACTAATGAAACACGAAAAAAAATATCTGATTTGGTCTACTACAAAAGCTGATTTGGGGAGATAAATATCCCCAACTGGGTCATATCCTCGAATCAGGTTTTGTACGATACCCAAATTAGGTACTTTTCTCTATTATCAGTACCATTATCAGCATCCGGATTGAACGAATTTCCCTGATCGTCTTGCCAACCCACGACTTGAACGAATTCTGATACGAACGAGGGAATGCTGCATTTGAGAATCGCTGAGTTACCACGAATCACGTACTCGTTGTTTACTTCTGATTGGTAATACTGATGGACAACTAGTGATAAGAAAAATTGACCCTATCAATGAATACAAATAGTGCTGGGAAAAAAAGCAATTTGTAAACTTTAGGAATCGTAGAACTTGTAAATAATCTCTTAAGAAGTGAAAAAATATGTGAAATTCCGAAGATTCCAAAAAATTGTGAAGATTTTTCTTCTTCGATTTTGTGAAATGCCAAAAGTCTTCTAAAAATTGAAAAAAATAACATATATAAAAAATTTTACAAAAAAACTTTGGTTCTTGCATTTAAGATGTGAACAGCTTATCTAATTATCCTAAATGTGCGCACACCACTACTATGTCCGTTCCTTTTTCAATGTCATTTGTCTTGCCAAAGGATTACATTCGTTACTTACGAGACTCATGAATTTCCCAAATTTGAAAAAATTTCACAAGTCTGAACCTACATCGGACATAATAAGACAGAGAACACACCCGGACACATGGATAGAATGGGATCAAGGCTTCCCACTATATCTAGCGTCCCACTTCATTCTCATGTCCCATTATGCCCCACCGCCCTCCCCTACTTGAATACAGCATACTTTCTTTGCGTATGCACTCGATCTTCATCGCCTACATGTATAAAACCCAAATAACTCAACTTTCATGAGTCAAATTAATGAATTGACACGGTACACGCCACTTATCGTCGCTTCAAAGCCTCCATAAATGACAATTACACGCGCATGGGTCTTCGTGTTCAGTCAATCAATTTGAATTTATTCCACTGCTGCTTAATAGAATTATTGCCGTAATCTCGGTCAGCCTCTGTCATGAAACACAGTTTCAGTCTGCAGTAATATCTATTTTAGATTCTTTTTCATCTCCTTCCAAAAAATTGCGGCAATTCTGGAGGTCGCAAAAATTAGACAATATGGTAAATATCAGAGGCAAGTTTCAAAAATTTTAGGAGTGTTGAAAGAATGAGTGTCCAAAAAAATATAAATTCCGAAATTGTGGAGCGCTCGAAGTATATTGAAGATCACAGGGTCTTCAATTACCGGTTCTGTCATTTTCCCGCGTCGCAATGTGGTCAGCAATAATGGAGAATGGAATAACCACGGGTATCCAATGAATCGATCATATCGATTGTCAGTCTTGTTGACTGTCATAAAAAAAATGATAAAATTAATTCATGGCCATAAGTAACGACCAGAGACGTTGACCGCGACTTCTCACATTCAAGAAAACAAGCGGACGCATCTTTTGCCATACGCAAATTTATGAAAGCTCGACGAACTTTTAATACAAGAACATTATTTTTTAACCAAAAATCTTTGTAACAATTCAACGTTTTTGGCCCTAAACCTTTTTTTGCTTCTAGAAGACAGGGCAAAAATATTTTAGAAACCCTTGTGGGCTACTTTCAAAAGACCTACTATTGTTTTACACAACATAAATTACGCGTATGAAATTCAATATACTGGTGGGCCTTTTCGATCATTATTACGTTTCATACACTTCGATTTGTCAACGTAAAAAAAAAATTTTGAAACAGTTTCCAGTTTTGGATCAATAAATAATGTTCTTGCTTCAATATTATCCACTACAACCGGATGCTAGTATTTGGCATTCACTGCGCTATCCTGCATATCTTCCATTGCATTCTCATTCCTCGTGTACATCGAATATAATCGCGTATGATCGACCATATCGATAAAGAAAATTGTTCAAACTATAAGAACAGACAGAATTGTCATGGATTCAGAAATTGCCATCGATACAGCAACATTACATAATTTTGTAAGGATCCACAATTTTCATAAACAACATTCCAATCAACAGGCTAATACCACTGAGTAGTGCTCTCCTCCAATTATTTCGGTGAGTATGAGTACACACACACACGTAACAAAGGGATAACGAGCTGGGAACGACGTCAACGAGTAGAAACGCTTGACACGGGACAAGGGGCGCTATGGCGAGCCGGCCGGACGAACCAACTAACCATTGCCAATAATTAACATTTTTTTTTGTTAAAATGATGTACTCAAAAAAATTTTAGCTTTCTTTACTATTTGAGATTTTCGGAATTTTTCAAGTTATTTTCAAGAATATTTCAAGTTTTGGGCGTTTTTGAATTAAAAAAAATAAACGATATTTTCAAATTTTACAATCCAGGATCGTCAGAAGTGAATGCCAAATTCGCTATAATACAGCAGGGAAATAAATCCATTCTGCGATATAATATGTACCATAATCATCGCCTGGAACGAACTCTTCACCCTGGTCAGTATGCCAAGACAGAACTTTGATAAAATCCGCAACGAACGACGGCACAACGCATTTCAAAATTGCACTGTTCCCGCGGATCGCATACTCCTTATTTACGTCTGTATCGTAGTATTGTGCCACCACTGTTAATTAATCATTAGCAAAAATTATATAAGTATCCATACAGCAGAGCAATGTAATTTATTCGTTCATTGTTCAAATAGAAAGAAAAAATCCGCTTCACAAACCAATTTCTTATTCCTACCGTTTGATCTTATAACAAATTCCGGAAAAATTTGTGCACGAAAAAGTACCTTTCACTTCTGCAAAAAAATCCCTAATAGAAACCTTAATTTGTTTCTTCCATTCTAGCATTTACGTTTGATAAATTGAGAATTACTCCTTTTTCAGTTAACTTACTTCACGCTATATAATTGTATCACTTTTTGTTTAATTGATTATAACGACTTCAACACTTCAAACGTAATTCAGCAGAAAATTTATACATTTTGAGGCACCCCAACTAAGAATTGGAGAAATAAATTCATTTGGGTTTAGAATTTTTTTCCACATAATAGATATTTTTTCAAGCTCGAAGTAATTAAGGATAATGCCTCACAGACCTATCGGACTACCACCCAATAAGGCAACCGCTAAAATTCAGAGAGCAAAATGGGGACCCAATTTCCAACTTCCTACAATTAATTAAGCGATGGGGAATACCGAAGGAAGGAACATTGCAGCGGTGGCGGCGCAATGGTGACCTCGTTATCATGTTCAATGACAAATGTAAAACTATAAGTGAACGCTTGCAATTGAATGTAATTTTTTTTCGCGCCTGTAATTGAAGGAAAATTGTATGAGAGTAAAGATCTGAGTTTCTGCACCTGAATTGCAACTCAGTGAAATAAAATTGCAAGACGTGCCTAAAAATTGTAAAGCAATTGTTTACTCTCCGTGGACCTAGACTTTTAATCCGGTCCGTAATTTGTCTCGTTGCTGTTGGGGACGCGGGTAATGTGATGCTGACTGACATATGATATATAATTGACATATATATGTTCCCTCATGTCGCTCAGACACTGTAATAATCGCCTATTGTGAAAGCACGCGTTTTTTCGAGGGCAAAAAACGAACTTCCGGTGCGTTTTCAACCGACGATATTCTCCTGCAAATAAGTGAATATATATAGAAACTGGGCCGAGACCTTACCGGCTCTCACGTTGACATCTCTGCTGTGAACTGATCCAGCTGGGGATGTTGCTAGACAGCTGTAGACCTGAGCATGAACCTCCTGACGATAATCTTCAGCGCGGAATGGTGGAAAGACCAAATTTCCGTTTGGCAAAACCTAAAAGCATCATGTGGAAATTAGAAATGCTCAGCGAAAAACTTCACTTTTAACCGTGTCGACACCAAAAAAAAACTCGAGTTTAATTCAAAATTTAGAAAACACCCATAGATCCATTACCAAAACATCTGGAGGAATACACGAAGTATGAATTTGAGAGGTTTATTGACTCCTCTGAATGACCGAAGTTGAATAATGGAACTATTATCTTTAAGTGGGTGGTACAACCCCCGCCGCTCCTAAAGTCGCCCAGGTTATCGACACTCATACGATTCCATCAGCCATAACGTCGCTAATGAATTTTCATGGCAATCAAATGTGTGTGCAATTAATATGGTCAATGAATTTACCACCAATGAATAATGCATTACCTGTCTCAATCCAGGAACGTCACCAACAGCCGTACCATCGGCACGAACCCATATGATATCCGGTTGTGGATTGCCCCTAGCCTGGCACTCGACCTCAGCTCCAGTTCCATTAGAAAAGTCCACACGATTCGGTGGCTCCTTGACAAACACCGGTCCCATCGACTCGTCCTCCGCCATCACAACTGCAAACCATCGATAGTGAAATTTCCTCAAATAGAACGGAATGGGCATTGGCTCAGGAAAATTGGAATTTCGTTTCAACTTTATGGTTCGATTAGACGGTATCCAATTGTTCAACTTTTTGACTCTAATTTAGTCAAAATGACGTGGAATTATTTCCAACGCACTCAAAATCGGTTTCATGTCTAGTCCATTAGGAACTCGTTTGTTTGGTGTTGAGCGCCTCACCTCAACTTAGCACTTTGTTTTACTCTAATGGACCCAGTACTTGATACGCAATTTGGGATTTTTTTTTTGTAAATTTTCTCCCGCCTGTCAAGAAAGAAAGCATTCATTTGTAGATTTCCCTGCTGGCTTGCTTGGCAGCTATCGCAGAATGAAAAAGACGCGGACTGCCCAACATTATAGAAGAAGCCCGGGTTAATTCTACAGTAGCTTTCGGGGGCATGAGGTGAGGATGAACATCAAAGATCCCGACACGCCGCAGCATCATGCAAAAAAAAGAATACGATTTTCCTCTATATCTATACGGCTTTCCTCTAAAATTGCTTCAGAGTTCGCGCACGTCTCTTACAAGCGTTCCGCGACACCCCCACCCGCTGTTGCTCTTAGAACGATGAGCATCGGAGAAACCGTTTTTTAACATAAAATGTGTATATCAACTTCATCGAAAGTTTTTAACGTGAAAAATTGTTAATGAATCAAAAAATTACAACATAAATTTTGACCGGAAGGCTGTTAGATTGAGAATGCGGTAACGCATTTCGATTGCGCTGTCATTAACCTTGCTTGCATAACCGAATGCACCTGAGCAAGTGTTGAAAAATGGTTCAGAGTACATTTATGGAGTTTAACACGCACAGGCGCACACATTTAGTCGTAAATGGTCTAAAGCTTCGGGGAGGTCTCTTTGACTCCAAATAAGATCGGAACTGGAAATTTCATTTTCGCGGCACATAATAACTGATAAGCGCTGTTCAAATGTTCAAAAATATGCATGTTCCATTGAGATACGTTGAAAATTACAACTGATGATGTCAGTGAGGTGAAGGAACTCAACAAAAATGCCAGTCCAAAGCTGGGTGGAACTGAAAGTGGTCGGAATGGAAGAAAAATAAAACTGGATCAACAGATTGAATGAAAGGACAAGGCTTCTATATACATCATTTTCTCAGGTGTGACACCTTTCGTTTTCCTCTATTCTCAGATTCCCTGGGTCTCTTACTCGCTTCACCGTTCAGAATATTTTTTTTTCTTGCTTCAGTACTTTCCTGGAACGTGAATAATGATAAAAGATCCATGCTAGCCTCAGATTCGGTAGATAAAGAGACCACCCTTTTGTACTTTCGTAACAAAACAAACGTGTGTAGAATATGGAATACTTTGTGGACTCTTTCCAAGATATGGGCGATGTAGCATTACATGAGAAACAAGCCATAATAAGAGGTGTGAGTTTATTTATGGTAACGTTATAAATTATGAGCGGTAGATGGAGATGAATGGTCTTTTGAACATTTTTCTTTCAACATTTGGTCAAAATGCGGGTTTTTGGAGGTCATTGAAATTCTTTGTTTTTTTGTGGTTAATAAATGTATGAATTTTTAGAATATTCAATGAAAAAGAAGTATCAATGACATTTGATTTTTTACAATTTTTTATTTTAGAAAAATTTCTAATTGGTTTGTTTTCTCTTGATTTAATTCTAAAGGGGTGAATATGTGCCATTTCGTTACTTCATGGAAAAGACGGGTTGTTAGAAATGTGTGGAATGCATGAATTTTCCAGATGGAGCAATGTTTTTGACACTTAGCGAAATACTCAATAGGGTATGCTACCACTATAGAATGGGTATCACGCTTCAAAAATAGACAATAGACCCCCTTAAGGGCAAATAACTCGACTCTGCAACATAAACTTACAAAAATATTTATGGGTTTCCGACACATGGACATTAGGACGTTACGCACAGGCAAAGTTAACTGTTATAACATTGACTTTTCGATCCAAAAACCATTGAAACTTTCCCTTTAAACTGCCAGTAGGCTATTTCAGTGGACATTGAAACATAAAATTGGAATTATTTTTTTCAGATTTAGGCCAAATTTAACATTGGGCTCTTATGGGGAGGCAAACTTAAATTTTTTAAAATCGAATTTTTCGCCCCGTGCGCGTTTATACTATCCAATTGGGACCCCTGGAAGACACTCCCGTCGATTTTGGGTCGAAAAAGTCAAATTAATTTTTTTCGATTTTGGCCAAATTTAACATTGGGCTCTTATGGGGAGGCAAACTTAATTTTTTTAAAATTGACTTTTTGGCCCCGTGTGCGTTGATACTATCAAATAGGAACCCCTAACAGATATTTCCGTCGAATTTGGGTCGAAAAAGTCAAATTAATTTTTTTCGATTTTGGCGAAATTTAACATTGGGACCTTATGGGGAGGCAAACTTAAATTTTTTAAAATTGAATTTTTCGCCCCGTGTGCGCTGATACTATCCAATAGGAACCCCTAATAGATATTTCCGTCGAATTTGGGTCGAAAAAGTCAAATTAATTTTTTTCGATTTTGGCCAAATTTAACATTGGGCTCTTATGGGGAGGCAAACTTAGTTTTTTTAAAATTGACTTTTTGGCCCCGTGTGCGTTGATACTATCAAATAGGAACCCCTAAAAGATATTTCCGTCGAATTTGGGTCGAAAAAGTCAAATTAATTTTTTTCGATTTTGGCGAAATTTAACATTGGGACCTTATGGGGGGCAAACTTAATTTTTTTAAAATTGAATTTTTCGCCCCGTGTGCGCTGATACTATCCAATAGGAACCCCTAAAAGATATTTCCGTCGAATTTGGGTCGAAAAAGTCAAATTAATTTTTTTCGATTTTGGCCAAATTTAACATTGGGACCTTATGGGGAGGCAAACTTAAATTTTTTAAAATTGAATTTTTGGCCCCGTGTGCGCTGATACTATCCAATAGGAACCCCTAAAAGATATTTCCGTCGAATTTGGGTCGAAAAAGTCAAATTAATTTTTTTCGATTTTGGCGAAATTTAACATTGGGACCTTATGGGGAGGCAAACTTAAATTTTTTAAAATTGAATTTTTCGCCCCGTGTGCGCTGATACTATCCAATAGGAACCCCTAAAAGATATTTCCGTCGGATTTGGGTCGAAAAAGTCAAATTAATTTTTTTCGATTTTGGCGAAATTTAACATTGGGACCTTATGGGGAGGCAAACTTAAATTTTTTAAAATTGAATTTTTCGCCCCGTGTGCGCTGATACTATCCAATAGGAACCCCTAAAAGATATTTCCGTCGAATTTGGGTCGAAAAAGTCAAATTAATTTTTTTCGATTTTGGCGAAATTTAACATTGGGACCTTATGGGGAGGCAAACTTAAATTTTTTAAAATTGAATTTTTCGCCCCGTGTGCGCTGATACTATCCAATAGGAACCCCTAAAAGATATTTCCGTCGGATTTGGGTCGAAAAAGTCAAATTAATTTTTTTCGATTTTGGCGAAATTTAACATTGGGACCTTATGGGGAGGCAAACTTAAATTTTTTAAAATTGAATTTTTCGCCCCGTGTGCGCTGATACTATCCAATAGGAACCCCTAAAAGATATTTCCGTCGAATTTGGGTCGAAAAAGTCAAATTAATTTTTTTCGATTTTGGCGAAATTTAACATTGGGACCTTATGGGGAGGCAAACTTAAATTTTTTAAAATTGAATTTTTCGCCCCGTGTGCGCTGATACTATCCAATAGGAACCCCTAAAAGATATTTCCGTCGGATTTGGGTCGAAAAAGTCAAATTAATTTTTTTCGATTTTGGCGAAATTTAACATTGGGACCTTATGGGGAGGCAAACTTAAATTTTTTAAAATTGAATTTTTCGCCCCGTGTGCGCTGATACTATCCAATAGGAACCCCTAAAAGATATTTCCGTCGAATTTGGGTCGAAAAAGTCAAATTAATTTTTTTCGATTTTGGCGAAATTTAACATTGGGACCTTATGGGGAGGCAAACTTAAATTTTTTAAAATTGAATTTTTCGCCCCGTGTGCGCTGATACTATCCAATAGGAACCCCTAAAAGATATTTCCGTCGGATTTGGGTCGAAAAAGTCAAATTAATTTTTTTCGATTTTGGCGAAATTTAACATTGGGACCTTATGGGGAGGCAAACTTAAATTTTTTAAAATTGAATTTTTCGCCCCGTGTGCGCTGATACTATCCAATAGGAACCCCTAAAAGATATTTCCGTCGAATTTGGGTCGAAAAAGTCAAATTAATTTTTTTCGATTTTGGCGAAATTTAACATTGGGACCTTATGGGGAGGCAAACTTAAATTTTTTAAAATTGAATTTTTCGCCCCGTGTGCGCTGATACTATCCAATAGGAACCCCTAAAAGATATTTCCGTCGGATTTGGGTCGAAAAAGTCAAATTAATTTTTTTCGATTTTGGCGAAATTTAACATTGGGACCTTATGGGGAGGCAAACTTAAATTTTTTAAAATTGAATTTTTCGCCCCGTGTGCGCTGATACTATCCAATAGGAACCCCTAAAAGATATTTCCGTCGAATTTGGGTCGAAAAAGTCAAATTAATTTTTTTCGATTTTGGCGAAATTTAACATTGGGACCTTATGGGGAGGCAAACTTAAATTTTTTAAAATTGAATTTTTCGCCCCGTGTGCGCTGATACTATCCAATAGGAACCCCTAAAAGATATTTCCGTCGGATTTGGGTCGAAAAAGTCAAATTAATTTTTTTCGATTTTGGCCAAATTTAACATTGGGACCTTATGGGGAGGCAAACTTAAATTTTTTAAAATTGAATTTTTGGCCCCGTGTGCGCTGATACTATCCATTAGGAACCCCTAAAAGATATTTCCGTCGAATTTGGGTCGAAAAAGTCAAATTAATTTTTTTCGATTTTGGCGAAATTTAACATTGGGACCTTATGGGGAGGCAAACTTAAATTTTTTAAAATTGAATTTTTCGCCCCGTGTGCGCTGATACTATCCAATAGGAACCCCTAAAAGATATTTCCGTCGAATTTGGGTCGAAAAAGTCAAAATAATTTTTTTCGATTTTGGTCAAATTTAACATTGGGACCTTATGGGGAGGCAAACTTAAATTTTTTAAAATTGAATTTTTCGCCCCGTGTGCGCTGATACTATCCAATAGGAACCCCTAAAAGATATTTCCGTCGAATTTGGGTCGAAAAAGTCAAAATAATTTTTTTCGATTTTGGCCAAATTTAACATTGGGACCTTATGGGGAGGCAAACTTAAATTTTTTAAAATTGAATTTTTGGCCCCGTGTGCGCTGATACTATCCAATAGGAACCCCTAAAAGATATTTCCGTCGAATTTGGGTCGAAAAAGTCAAAATAATTTTTTTCGATTTTGGTCAAATTTAACATTGGGACCTTATGGGGAGGCAAACTTAAATTTTTTAAAATTGAATTTTTGGCCCCGTGTGCGCTGATACTATCCAATAGGAACCCCTAAAAGATATTTCCGTCGAATTTGGGTCGAAAAAGTCAAATTAATTTTTTTCGATTTTGGCCAAATTTAACATTGGGACCTTATGGGGAGGCAAACTTAATTTTTTTAAAATTGACTCTTTGGCCCCGTGTGCGTTGATACTATCAAATAGGAACCCCTAACAGATATTTCCGTCGAATTTGGGTCGAAAAAGTCAAATTAATTTTTTTCGATTTTGGCGAAATTTAACATTGGGACCTTATGGGGAGGCAAACTTAAATTTTTTAAAATTGAATTTTTGGCCCCGTGTGCGCTGATACTATCCAATAGGAACCCCTAAAAGATATTTCCGTCGAATTTGGGTCGAAAAAGTCAAATTAATTTTTTTCGATTTTGGCGAAATTTAACATTGGGACTTTATGGGGAGGCAAACTTAAATTTTTTAAAATTGAATTTTTGGCCCCGTGTGCGCTGATACTATCCAATAGGAACCCCTAAAAGATATTTCCGTCGAATTTGGGTCGAAAAAGTCAAAATAATTTTTTTCGATTTTGGTCAAATTTAACATTGGGACCTTATGGGGAGGCAAACTTAAATTTTTTAAAATTGAATTTTTGGCCCCGTGTGCGCTGATACTATCCAATAGGAACCCCTAAAAGATATTTCCGTCGAATTTGGGTCGAAAAAGTCAAATTAATTTTTTTCGATTTTGGCCAAATTTAACATTGGGACCTTATGGGGAGGCAAACTTAATTTTTTTAAAATTGACTCTTTGGCCCCGTGTGCGTTGATACTATCAAATAGGAACCCCTAACAGATATTTCCGTCGAATTTGGGTCGAAAAAGTCAAATTAATTTTTTTCGATTTTGGCCAAATTTAACATTGGAACCTTATGGGGAGGCAAACTTAAATTTTTTAAAATTGAATTTTTGGCCCCGTGTGCGCTGATACTATCCAATAGGAACCCCTAAAAGATATTTCCGTCGAATTTGGGTCGAAAAAGTCAAATTAATTTTTTTCGATTTTGGCGAAATTTAACATTGGGACCTTATGGGGAGGCAAACGTAAATTTTTTAAAATTGAATTTTTGGCCCCGTGTGCGCTGATACTATCCAATAGGAACCCCTAAAAGATATTTCCGTCGAATTTGGGTCGAAAAAGTCAAATTAATTTTTTTCGATTTTGGCGAAATTTAACATTGGGACCTTATGGGGAGGCAAACTTAAATTTTTTAAAATTGAATTTTTGGCCCCGTGTGCGCTGATACTATTCATTAGGAACCCCTAAAAGATATTTCCGTCGAATTTGGGTCGAAAAAGTCAAATTAATTTTTTTCGATTTTGGCGAAATTTAACATTGGGACCTTATGGGGAGGCAAACTTAAATTTTTTAAAATTGAATTTTTCGCCCCGTGTGCGCTGATACTATCCAATAGGAACCCCTAAAAGATATTTCCGTCGAATTTGGGTCGAAAAAGTCAAATTAATTTTTTTCGATTTTGGCGAAATTTAACATTGGGACCTTATGGGGAGGCAAACTTAAATTTTTTAAAATTGAATTTTTGGCCCCGTGTGCGCTGATACTATCCAATAGGAACCCCTAAAAGATATTTCCGTCGAATTTGGGTCGAAAAAGTCAAATTAATTTTTTTGGATTTTGGCGAAATTTAACATTGGGACCTTATGGGGAGGCAAACTTAAATTTTTTAAAATTGAATTTTTCGCCCCGTGTGCGCTGATACTATCCAATAGGAACCCCTAAAAGATATTTCCGTCGAATTTGGGTCGAAAAAGTCAAAATAATTTTTTTCGATTTTGGCCAAATTTAACATTGGGACCTTATGGGGAGGCAAACTTAAATTTTTTAAAATTGAATTTTTGGCCCCGTGTGCGCTGATACTATCCAATAGGAACCCCTAAAAGATATTTCCGTCGAATTTGGGTCGAAAAAGTCAAAATAATTTTTTTCGATTTTGGCCAAATTTAACATTGGGACCTTATGGGGAGGCAAACTTAAATTTTTTAAAATTGAATTTTTGGCCCCGTGTGCGCTGATACTATCCAATAGGAACCCCTAAAAGATATTTCCGTCGAATTTGGGTCGAAAAAGTCAAAATAATTTTTTTCGATTTTGGTCAAATTTAACATTGGGACCTTATGGGGAGGCAAACTTAAATTTTTTAAAATTGAATTTTTGGCCCCGTGTGCGCTGATACTATCCAATAGGAACCCCTAAAAGATATTTCCGTCGAATTTGGGTCGAAAAAGTCAAATTAATTTTTTTCGATTTTGGCGAAATTTAACATTGGGACCTTATGGGGAGGCAAACTTAAATTTTTTAAAATTGAATTTTTGGCCCCGTGTGCGCTGATACTATCCAATAGGAACCCCTAAAAGATATTTCCGTCGAATTTGGGTCGAAAAAGTCAAATTAATTTTTTTCGATTTTGGCGAAATTTAACATTGGGACCTTATGGGGAGGCAAACGTAAATTTTTTAAAATTGAATTTTTGGCCCCGTGTGCGCTGATACTATCCAATAGGAACCCCTAAAAGATATTTCCGTCGAATTTGGGTCGAAAAAGTCAAATTAATTTTTTTCGATTTTGGCGAAATTTAACATTGGGACCTTATGGGGAGGCAAACTTAAATTTTTTAAAATTGAATTTTTGGCCCCGTGTGCGCTGATACTATCCATTAGGAACCCCTAAAAGATATTTCCGTCGAATTTGGGTCGAAAAAGTCAAATTAATTTTTTTCGATTTTGGCGAAATTTAACATTGGGACCTTATGGGGAGGCAAACTTAAATTTTTTAAAATTGAATTTTTCGCCCCGTGTGCGCTGATACTATCCAATAGGAACCCCTAAAAGATATTTCCGTCGAATTTGGGTCGAAAAAGTCAAAATAATTTTTTTCGATTTTGGCCAAATTTAACATTGGGACCTTATGGGGAGGCAAACTTAAATTTTTTAAAATTGAATTTTTGGCCCCGTGTGCGCTGATACTATCCAATAGGAACCCCTAAAAGATATTTCCGTCGAATTTGGGTCGAAAAAGTCAAAATAATTTTTTTCGATTTTGGCCAAATTTAACATTGGGACCTTATGGGGAGGCAAACTTAAATTTTTTAAAATTGAATTTTTGGCCCCGTGTGCGCTGATACTATCCAATAGGAACCCCTAAAAGATATTTCCGTCGAATTTGGGTCGAAAAAGTCAAAATAATTTTTTTCGATTTTGGTCAAATTTAACATTGGGACCTTATGGGGAGGCAAACTTAAATTTTTTAAAATTGAATTTTTGGCCCCGTGTGCGCTGATACTATCCAATAGGAACCCCTAAAAGATATTTCCGTCGAATTTGGGTCGAAAAAGTCAAATTAATTTTTTTCGATTTTGGCGAAATTTAACATTGGGACCTTATGGGGAGGCAAACTTAAATTTTTTAAAATTGAATTTTTGGCCCCGTGTGCGCTGATACTATCCAATAGGAACCCCTAAAAGATATTTCCGTCGAATTTGGGTCGAAAAAGTCAAAATAATTTTTTTCGATTTTGGCCAAATTTAACATTGGGACCTTATGGGGAGGCAAACTTAAATTTTTTAAAATTGAATTTTTGGCCCCGTGTGCGCTGATACTATCCAATAGGAACCCCTAAAAGATATTTCCGTCGAATTTGGGTCGAAAAAGTCAAATTAATTTTTTTCGATTTTGGCGAAATTTAACATTGGGACCTTATGGGGAGGCAAACGTAAATTTTTTAAAATTGAATTTTTGGCCCCGTGTGCGCTGATACTATCCAATAGGAACCCCTAAAAGATATTTCCGTCGAATTTGGGTCGAAAAAGTCAAATTAATTTTTTTCGATTTTGGCGAAATTTAACATTGGGACCTTATGGGGAGGCAAACTTAAATTTTTTAAAATTGAATTTTTGGCCCCGTGTGCGCTGATACTATCCATTAGGAACCCCTAAAAGATATTTCCGTCGAATTTGGGTCGAAAAAGTCAAATTAATTTTTTTCGATTTTGGCGAAATTTAACATTGGGACCTTATGGGGAGGCAAACTTAAATTTTTTAAAATTGAATTTTTCGCCCCGTGTGCGCTGATACTATCCAATAGGAACCCCTAAAAGATATTTCCGTCGAATTTGGGTCGAAAAAGTCAAAATAATTTTTTTCGATTTTGGCCAAATTTAACATTGGGACCTTATGGGGAGGCAAACTTAAATTTTTTAAAATTGAATTTTTGGCCCCGTGTGCGCTGATACTATCCAATAGGAACCCCTAAAAGATATTTCCGTCGAATTTGGGTCGAAAAAGTCAAAATAATTTTTTTCGATTTTGGCCAAATTTAACATTGGGACCTTATGGGGAGGCAAACTTAAATTTTTTAAAATTGAATTTTTGGCCCCGTGTGCGCTGATACTATCCAATAGGAACCCCTAAAAGATATTTCCGTCGAATTTGGGTCGAAAAAGTCAAAATAATTTTTTTCGATTTTGGTCAAATTTAACATTGGGACCTTATGGGGAGGCAAACTTAAATTTTTTAAAATTGAATTTTTGGCCCCGTGTGCGCTGATACTATCCAATAGGAACCCCTAAAAGATATTTCCGTCGAATTTGGGTCGAAAAAGTCAAATTAATTTTTTTCGATTTTGGCGAAATTTAACATTGGGACCTTATGGGGAGGCAAACTTAAATTTTTTAAAATTGAATTTTTGGCCCCGTGTGCGCTGATACTATCCAATAGGAACCCCTAAAAGATATTTCCGTCGAACTTGGGTCGAAAAAGTCAAAATAATTTTTTTCGATTTTGGCCAAATTTAACATTGGGACCTTATGGGGAGGCAAACTTAAATTTCTTTAAATCGAATTTTGGCCCCCTACAGCGTGGGTACTATCCAATTGGAACCTCAACGACATTGCAAGACAAAATTATTTCGGAAGTGGAACGAAAGACATTTCCAATTTCTTCAAATGTTCACATTTTTAGCTTTCGTTAAAACGCGAATTTTCACCTCCGTATTTTTAAATTAGTGCTGGAAATTAGACTCACCAGAGATCATCATAACTGCGGCTATTATCAGCATCGTAAAACGAGCTTTGGACACTTCCGGGGGATCACACAGCATCTTGCACAGGCCCATATCCTCGACTGGGCACCAAGTACACCTATATTAGTCACAAAAACACAATTTGATGCACGACTTTGATCACAAACTTGACGAACCTCAATATTGAGGCTGAAATTACAGACACATTTATTTTAGGATCTGGTGTACCACTCAAGCATGGTAGTACTTCGAATGGATGATGAGAAAATTTGTGAACTTATGATACTAGAATTGGGAAAATATCGATAGTCTGAAAATCTTAGGAATTCCGTCCACGCTTGATTATCTAAACGAGGAATTCGTAGAAAACATTGTCATGATGACGCTCCTACACTATCATCCATAAAAATTCGAGATAAAATTGGCCGCTTTGAACATCTCAAGAATGATCCGCATTTCTCTCAAATCCATTGAAGCGACCTGAAAGTGGGAATTTTCGAAATGAGATCGAAGGCGCGCGAACCTGCTGGTGACCAGATACATACACGGTTTCGGCCATACAGAGTTGCCAGACTTTTTCCAAGCCTCCCCCACGTTGCTTTCGTGGGATCATTTTTAAGCAGCTTTCGTAACTCATTTACACCAAAAGAAGAACTTAGTGTGTGGAAATGGAGATAATGTTTCGTTCCGATGCTTCAATGACCCAGCATCCAATGAGCAGAGCGATATGGCAACGCTGCGGCATTCCCAATGGAGGGGGGGGGGGGCGATGATACAGTCACAAATTCATGTAGCCATATAATAAGAATATTGGCTATCCAAAATCAAAAACACACAATTTCAAAAATTTGACGATTGTGGAAATTTGCATTTAAATGCTCTTAAAATATTACAGATTTCCGGAAGGGAAAAAAAATCGAAACTTCAACAGTTTCAAATTTAGTGGGTATTTTGGAAATTTGAATTTGGTTTGGCACTATAATAAATTCGCAAATTTTACAAAAATTCGAAAAGACTAGGTCGAGCCCTACATTTGCATGTTGATCATTAGTGTTGGGTTCAAGTGCCAAGTTGAGCATACGCGAGTGCTTAGCTCGAGCCAAAGTAAAACCCCCGCGATCATCTGCGGCCGACGACAGATGACGTGATTCCCGGCCCCGGGACGATTAACCCACAGACATTCCTCTTTTTACTCCTCGTTCCTCCGGTCATATATATGAAGAGGGAACTCACGCGCTGGCTAAACACGAGTTTCACAATTTCATGGGACACCAGATGATTCAATTTTTCATGAAACGAGCGAGGCAGGCAATTCTCTGAGTAATATACAGCAATTTTATATGGACAGTCAACTCGTAAAGGGGAATACGGACGAATTAAAACTATAGTATATTCTTTTGCAGAGAATTTTATTGCGCAACGAAAAGTCAATGAACATTTTTTTCGCAAGCTGACTCATTTCTCAAGATAAATCCAAAATTCCCATATTTTTTTGTTCCGAAATATGGAAAAAACTGTCAGAGCGTGTTTGATCAACAACTAATTGTTGCCGCACACACATCGCTCTGGGAATAGTCTAAAATTGTTAAAAATTCTTTGAACCGTGAAATATCCTATGGAGAATCGATTGATAAAACATGAAATGACATAAAACGTTGCCTGTTCCGTGCCCCATCCCATGGGACGCTATAGATACAGAACATAAAGTGCCTATCACCAGAAATAATTCAACCAAGGGCTTCTGCTCAACCGGAAGTCCATAGATCCCTTCGAGCCTAAAATAAATACTTCCGAAAACACCATTAAAAGAGTTTTATCCCACGTAAAACTTCTCAGAGATTTTTATAAACCTCTTTTAAAAATAAATTTCTCCCATGTATAATTGATTTTTATGTGCTCTCTTTATGAGGCTTTCCCTAAGAAAAGTTTCCACGTTATGGAAAACAGGCTCGAAAGGTGAAATATTAATCATAAACTTTCGATTACAAAAAATTCTTTCGATTTCGATCACTATATCTCATTTTCATTTTTTTATTATTAAGAAAATGGCTGGATGAAGGATACAGCATGGAAAAAAATAGTATTATTAAAAAAATTATATTAAAAAAATAATATATAAATCATTCTGGAATTCACCCGATTCAATAAGTCAATTTAGTCATTTTGACGGTGATATAAAGGGCTTTACAAAAACCGCAGAACTGTTGACCCCAAAAGTTGATTAGCTCTCTTCGCACTGAAAAAAGTCTAGTAAAAATTACGTGACTTTTTCATAATTGTAGAGCTTAATTGGAGTGTCCTGAATTGTACTTCGCGATAGGGTAATTTGGACTGAACTCACAATATATCAAAGGAACATTAAGAAAATATTTTCAGTATCAATAAAAGGGAAGAGTGTTGGAATGAAAGGGACAACGTTATGAAAAAAATTTCGTTTCACCGTCGAACTTAACAATACTTTTCTTCCCGCGAAAAACGAATTATGACCCATCAGAAAAATGTTGTAGTAAAACAATCTATTTTTTTTATTAGCAGTTTTTGACTGGTCTGCAAAAAATTATTTTCAAGTTTGAAAGGTTTTGTGACAAAAAATTCGCAAAAAACAATACCAATTTCTTTTTAATTCGAAGATTGCAAAAACTATTGTGGCTACTATTAAGCATGTAGTTCTGTATTCCCTTGAGGAACAAGCGTAGCACGCTGAAAAATTTTCTAATGAAGAATCATTTTTTTTGCAAAATCTTTTTTCAATCCAATGTTCGTTTTCATTTGACTCCAATTAGGTGAATCATCAAGATTTCAATACCAAGGCAGAACAATACATCGTTCACAAAGCAAGAAGACAATAAGAACATAATGCAACTAAAAAATCAACGACTCAGCGCGTCAAATTCGTTACACAAATAGCATCAGTGATATACTCTTATTAAAACCGAGTATTTATAGTCTGTCAAATTTAGTTTCAATACAATATTACAGTGAATAATTCGAAACCTCCACGCACAGGGAAATTGCACAAATTTCGAAATGTGGCAATCTCCGAAAATTGACGAAAAACGAAACTTTAAATGAATTGCGAAATATTTCGATGAAATCAAACTTTGCTACAAGTGAAGTTCAGTTTCTCATTCAGCAAATATTTATTGCTGCTCATAATTTTCATCATAAATGGAAAAAGTCTTTTGGCCTTGAAACTTTCCATCGTATCGAAATAAATTTTCTTTTCACTCTTTTCCTATACGAATCCAAATAGAAATGCTAGAGGTATTCAAATAATTAGATTGTTGAAAACTTTTGATTGCGTCCCCTGATAAATTCGCATTTGCTTAATTAAAATACATAAAACGGAACAACTTCCGATCGTCACCCACGACTAACGCATGATGCCCTTTACATGGCACATGGACTACAAGTGTCCCCCGGTTCCCATCAAAATTCGCCGAAGAATTCCCATCAACCACATGCTCCAAAATCCCTCAAAATTCCGAACGGTCGAGAAAAAAAAATCAGAAATCGTGGAAAAGGCCGTCGTACACGTGTGCAGCCCATTTGCGGGGTAAGCATAAGCAGCAGGGGCTCGCGGGAGGAGTGGGGCGGGGAGGGGGATTAGCTTTTGGCCCATGAGTAGAGCGAGAAAGTGTCTTGGGGGACGAAAAAGAGCTGGGGGCTCTGACACGAGAGAAGTTCTTCGCCTCCCTCGCGAGTGTGGGTTTATTGATCGCCACCGTTGAGAGCCGTGCATCTGCCAGTGTCGTACCGACCGTCAGGGACGTACCACTCTCCGAAAAATCGTGTAAAAAGCAAATCATCCGAAAATTTAACCAATTATGAAAGATCCCATTAGTTACTCCGCGTGTGTGATGCATAACTTGTCGATTTAGTCATTTCCTCCAGCATCATTGTTGTTCCGGAAATTGGCCCGGAAGTTCAAATCTCTCGTGAACGAGTGCTTTGACGACAAACAGTTATTGAACGTTTTTTGTCGGGAACTTCATTAAGAAGAGAAAAGTCGTGGACAGTTTTTTCGCAAGCTGGCTTACTCTCGAAATAGATCCAAGATTTCCGTTGCTTCGTTTTAAGAAAACGTATAACACGAGCTGACCGATGCTAACCCTGAACTAATTAGCTCTAAAGGCCGTGAAGATCCATCGATCGCGCCTTACAGTATGTCGATCGCATAAATCGTTTGTCAGAAAAGTCACTCGCGAGCGATTTTGGGTATTCACAGAGACACCATCGCACACACACACACACACACACATTGTTCACAGCGGTCAGTGACTGTGCCCGAGAGCGTCGAGATCTGATCGAGCATCGATCTTTGACTTCACTTGATTTTAATATGATTTTAATTTGATGTGTTTTTCCCTTGTTGAATAGTTTCAAGAAATTTATTGACTATTTCTTTTCCTTGAAAAATTCTGTAGTCGCGTTATGAGACTTTCTCTATACAAAATTTTCGTGTTATATAAAATATAATCGGAAATTGAACTATTTGAGCGAAACTTTTTTAATGTCTCAAGTAACTCTCCCAGTTGATTTAGGTGGACATGATAATCATTTATACCGCACAGGTAGATTGGGGGAAATCATATTCTTCCACTCGGTCAAAGTTCTCACGTGTTATGCGCGCTGCTGGATTTGAGATCACGCCCTCTATGGAGAAATCCGGTGAAGAATATTAACGAATATTCATATCGAGCTTTATTGAAAGAAAGTTAAACAGAAAGCGAGAACTTCCCTCAACCCACGCCTACCAAAGGTTGCTAGAATGACGCGACAACTGATGGATTCCAAATGCAAAATACAGATTTTTTTTGTTTAAGCAAATTCAATGTTCTACATTTTTCGACCCAAATTCTATGGAGTTCCATAGAATTCCCATAAAACACTATAGCAAATATTGGAGGAAAACCGTAGGAATGTTACGGAGGAAGAAATAATTGGGAGGATATTATTACAAAACTGTATGGGATTTCACATTCCAAAAGATGTAGGAACGCCTATAGAAAAATTCTCTAGAAATTCCACATAATTAAATCCTTCAGAAGAAATGTTCCATAAAAATTACTATAGAGTTTTATAGGACTATTTCAAATGTGACTTCTGACAAAAATGGGAAAATCTTGCAGGGCGTACATGCAATGAGTGTGCTATGATAAATTCGATAATTTTCCTACACTCAGTTCCAATTTTATGTGAGCTCGAACATTGCCAAATTCCGATTTCCATGCGAAAATGATATGCGAAAGCAGAAAAAACGGAATATGCGGTAGTGCGTTGGCCAAGTAAGCTTTTCAAATTGTCATATTTTACATCCATAATTTATGATATGATCATTGATATTTTTTTCGACAATTACGTCTTTGATAATTCTCGAAAAATACATCGATCAAATAAATTTTTGACTATTATTATGATCGCTTTAAGGAATTCCAATGAACCTTCTCTATGAACCTTAGCCTGAGTCAAGCATGAGCCCAGCTCTTTACTTAATGACTGTCAACCCGGCTCACAAGGAACTTGAGATTTACATGATAACCATAATCAAGAACCTATAAAAAAGTCTTTCCACAAAACTAGTCTCTTACAATTTGAGGTTGATACATATTCTTCCCATTCGATACACCCTAACCCTGAAGTAGCGTCGTAGCATCGTTGCTTAGCACTTTGCGCGGGAAAAATTTTGAAAGGAAATAAACCTAAGAATGCGGAAGCGCCGGAAGCAGAGGATTAGTAACTGCGATTAATCCAACACGATTGCAGTTACCTAATCCATCATTCCCCCCCCCCCCCCCTCCCCTCCAGAAAAAGGTATTAAAAAAATGGTAAAGGAGGATATGAGTATCCTCCAAAGATATAAAATAAATATGCGAATCCTATTTTGAATATCCTTCATATAGAAATGGGTCAATTCAATACACTGATGGAACATACAATTGGTGGTGTTTGATTAACCCCTAACAATAGAAGCTCCAAAATTGGCATGACAATCGAATATCCATGATCAATATTTTTGTGGAGCAGAACAGAGACCATTTTTCTCATCGTCACTCGTAAGAAACCTGGAGGCAGTATTACCAGCTGACCGGTACAGCCCACGTATTTTTCGTATAAGACTTTCTGGAGTTGGGCCTCGAGGGTGAAGTCTCCTGCTAATTCCGATTGCTATTGGTAGTCAGCTAGTGCAGATTGGTTAATCTCCGACCCAAGGGATTCAGAATTATGACAATTGAATCTAGATGATCAATATTGTCATTGGGAACAACAGAAACCTCATTATTGCCATCACTCATTAGAAAGATGGGTGGCCGGTATTATCAGCTGATCGCACCGCTTCACCTATCAACCACAAGTATCCATATCTTCAGAATACATTTTTTTCCTGTAAGTCTTTCTGGGTTTGGACCTTGAGATTGAATTCTCCTTAGAAACCCAATTGTTGTGGGTAGACAGCTGGTGGAGGGTGATGCCCCCGTGAGGGTGGCTGGCCAATGAGCGCAGGCGCCGGACAATTCAGTGCCGTCACTGTCCAAACACCGCCCTCGCTAAAAACCGACCATGCGACCCTGCCCGAACCACGACGCTACCTGCTTTCCTTCATTTCCTTTCCCTTTTTTACATCTGCAAAGATCATGGACCAGCTGCTCCATCATTTCCCTTATGCCGAGCACACAAAAGATTCCGTAGGATCGGCTCGCTCAGAGCACAGTAAAACCTCGATAACTCCACACGCTCCGCATCACATACTCCAAAGTTTAATAGGCACAGCATAATAATAACAACAATTGCAAATTACTTATGTAGATCTGAGTCAGCTGTGCAGAAAATGGGCGCATAGAAATTTCGCTACGTCTCTTAGATTCCGAGATATCGAGCAAAAACATGCACTTAGCGGGGTTTCACTGTGTGGACTCAGGACGCTGTTGTTATGGACCTATATCGTCCCAACGGGATGACTATCAGCGGAATTTGGGGACAAGTTTGAATTATCAGTGCGAGATGACAGATTATGAGAAATAGAGCAGAGACTATTGGCCAAGGAAACATTTGCGGTATTTCGGATATATTGGGAAGATTCGAAATGACCGTAAGACTTTAGATGTGAGTCATAACGAGACGACTTTGGGGAAGTTTGGAGACCTCAATCCCAATTTTCATGTGCAATAAAACAATGAGCTTTCGCACATGGTTACGCCCGGCTCATATCAAAACCCGGCTCAAAGTGCCCGGATACTATAATCGATTGTGACAGAATGAGTTTAGGATGTGTCAGGCCGGCATCTGATCTGAGTCACTAACTAATAACTCCTGTTATTGGTCAACTAGGTAATTATATTCCAATTTGTGGAGTGATTAAATAATGCGTGTATATCCAATGTGATGAATGTGGTAATCCAGAATCACTGGTGCACTTCTGAATCACATACACGTGTATTTAATTATTGCACGTTATATTATATTTATCCAGAATTGGGCACACACCTTTGGACCGAAGCCTAGAATCGGTCGATAGATTTTTTTTCACCACTCACTTGGTATTTTAGGTTGAAACACTGTTTTTTGGGGTTTAAAGGTACTCCGGGAGTTCCGAAATTTTGGTTTGACCGCGAAGCACGAGCGTACGTTCGCCCGTCAACGCTCGAATACAGAGTTACAGCGGTGTGCAGTCGTTCGGCGGGTCCAGTGCGTGGGGGGACGCGGTGGTGGGGGTAGACATCATGCTGGATAGTGTTTTTTTTGTATTTTTTTGTTTGGTGGATAGATTCAACGATGAGGGAATACGTTGAAGATAGAGAAGAAATTGGGGCGAGATATCGCGGAAATTTTTAGCGCATTGTTTAGAAAAATTGGGCGGAAGATTAATATATGGAGATGCTGGGTTTTACCGGCAGAGCCATGGGATTTAAACTGACAGGCAGGGAGAGACATCTGGCGGAGGATCAGCGCAGCTGATTTACGAGGTCTCCGCACTCAGGGGTTTGTCAGAGAAATTCGAAATGATTAACTGGCGAGTTTTTACTAAATTACAAAATGATAGATATTAGGGAAATCAAAAAAAAAATTTAAGTTTTCGGAAATTTCGAAAAATTTTTCTAATTTTAAATTACTCGAAAATCTTCACATCTTTGGCAAACCTAGTGGATTTTAAATACTTTGAAGATGTCGTATAGTATGAAAAATTTTGAGTATGTAGAAAATTTTTTAATTTCAAGAATTTGAATTTTTAAAATTGTGTATATATCGAATGAGGACACGAAGCTAAAATCCGAAAAAGTATCAACTGTGATAAGTTACCAAGCGCGAACAAGTGTGGCAATTCTACCAAAGTCGGTAGTTTTTCGTACCTTAGTCGATAAGTGAAGCGGGGGGTCATAAAAAATGACCTCCTACCGGGGTAAAGAGTGGTTGTATTTCGAGAGGTTACGAAACTTACCATCGGAGTAGAAAATTGAACTCCAAGTTTTTTCTAGGGAGGCGCGGATATTTGGAAAAATGGGAATTTTGACACTATGCATTAACATGTTATAGATGTGTCAATGATTCGCTTGGAATCCGTTTTTCCACTTCGACGATGCCTCTGTGAGCTCATAATCGAAAACAATCTGTATTTTCAATTGGAGATACTTTCCGCATTATGCAATTGAAAATAAAATTAAGTTTAATGATGGTGAAAATTTTGATGATTTGAGAACGCTTCATAATTTTGGAAACATTGTCCTCCAATATGTCCTACGGTTCAATTCGCAAAATCTCCTAAATTATTACGAATTAAGAAGAAAATATGTGAAACCTAAACCGTATATTTTTATCAGCTCCGAACCCGCCAGTAATATGTATCGTTAATTAACAATTTGCTGAGCGATATTCTTCTCCTTACGACGCATTATTATTTATTCACTAACAGGTATAGTTCAGAGTGAAAGTAGAGAATAAAGCGATTATAATCTAATCCAATTATCATAAATTGTAGTAATGGTGCCTTGAATTGTGAAAGAATAGAAAAAGCGGTGAACTACCGAAAATTAAGTCCCGTTCAATAATCACTCGTGACTTAATTAAAATGGAATTTTCCCCGTTAGACCGACTTATAAAAATGTAGGATTGAATACGTTTTTTTCAATCTCATTGAGTGTATCACAGGACTTTCAATGCAGCTCAATATTGAAGGATGTGAAATTGCTTTAATCAAATATTTTACAAATTTTTTTGAAAATTTTTTATTTTTTTAAAGTTTTTTGAACCTTTTGCATTTTTACCAAATTTTCATAGTTTCATTTTTATAGCTGGATCATTTTCTCAAGATTGGACATTGAAGATCAAATTAGAGATTACAATAATTTACCTAATCGCATTTTTTTTTCTCTCCATATGTTGGGTTGCATAAAGAATATGCGCAGTGGGGTATATTATAGTCAACGGATATGTATATCTCGTGTAAACAATTGGCACAATTCGCGCAATTGGGCAACAAATGGTCAATTGGGGGTAAATGTCGCTTAGTCGTCTGGAAAGTAGTTGAATTATTTCCATCATGTAACCGTCAATGTATATATTGTATATGTATGGAGCACCTGTAATTTTTTTGTTTTCAATGTTGATCTCTTCATTTGTAAATCCTCAAGATCTACTATTTAAATTGAAATAAATGAAAAATAAATCCTTTCCGTCACGAGGAAACGGAAAGAGAAGGAAGAGGATACGAAAAAGGAGGTTTCCTCTTTCTCTTTTTCCCCCAAAAACAAGGAAATTTCCTCATCCGATTTTCCAACATATTTTCGATAATATAAAAGTTTTGGGGAAAGTTGCAGGATGGCACTACAGACCAGCAAAGATGTCGGAAGAATCACTATCATTGGAAATTCATAGACCTAGCTGATCAAAGACTAACATCGGAATTTTTTAAAATTAATTGCCTATAAATACAGATGAGTAATCACAATCACTGCCTATTCGTCATCATGAATAAAATAAAGTCTAATAGGCAAATGCTGATATCTGTCTAATGCGTTGGTGGCAGATGGGGGTAGGATACACTCAATTTCTTGAGCTCGGAGTGACTTCGGGAAGAGAAGGCCGCGGGTTTCGTTTCCACTGCAACATAAAACTCTGAAGTGAACGAACACAAGTTTCAGTTGATCCCTCGCGGTTTCACCACTCCAATACACTCGTAGAGATGATCTTCTCCAATTATTTTGTGTGCCCTTGTCTTGTGCTGACAGTTGTGTGGATCATTGGCCCTACAAGTTTGTTAATTTTTCTTTATCCGTGAATTGAGGATTTTTTGCATTTTTTGGAAATAAGCTGCAGCAGAGTACAAAATTCCTGACATTTTTTTTCGCAAACCAATTTTTCTCGGAGCGTCATTAAATTTCCAGAAATTCCTAAAATACCAAAATTTCTCAAGCAAGAAAATTCGGAGTGGAATAAATTTTGCGAATTTATAAAATTTCAAATACTCAAAGCAATTTCTAAAAAAAATCTGCCTTTTACAGAATTGGTATTTTCTAAGTGAACAAATTTTAAATAACGGAACACTCAAAATTTTAATAAAAAAAATTGGCGCACATATACATTTTAAAAAAATTAACATTTTAAATTTCTCGCGATTTTGCCAGTCGAACACATTCGTAGAAATCGTGTCCAATTGGTTTGCGTACCCTTGTCTTATGCTGGCAGTCGCGTGGATCGTTGGCTCTGCAAGTTTCTTAATTTTTTTTCATATGTGACTTGAGAACCGTTTTTCACTGTTTTTCCGAGAAAAAAATCTATAACAACGTAACATTCAAAAGATTTTAACAAACGAAAAATTTCCAAAATTTCTAAAATTTTCCAAATTTTTCAAATTTTTGAAACTTCCAACATTCCCAAAATTTCCAACATTTCGAAACTCTTCAACCATACATGCTTGAGTTGATCGCTGGTGGTTTTACCGCTCGAATGCATTCGTAAAAGTGGCCGTGTCCATTTCTTTCGTGTACCCCTGTCTCGTGCAGACAGTCGCGTGATCATTGGCATCACCTCTTCGTTAACTTCTTTGTATCCATGCCTTTAATAACAGTACCCAATTTTTTTCGGTGAAAATATTGGGTAGCCCAGTCGAAGATTACCTTACATTAAAATTTTATTTTCCATAATTTATGAAGTGGATGAAAGAAAAATTTCTAGAAAATTTGACTGCCAAAAAAAAATCTTTCTGTCGCTCAGCTTTAAATAAATTTTCAACTTTCAAAATGAATCTTTGGTTTTGTCGAATCACTAGAACAGAATAGATAATCATCATTCCAATGATAATCGCGATGATTTCATCGATATTAGAATGCCTCTGCCTCATGCATGGAACCTCCAGGCGTTATCCCTCGCAATTACCTTTCGCGTGTATTTTCCTATGGGTTTTCCTGGCAACGGAGCGACTCTACAGAAAAAAGATAGAAAACTTTTTTGTCGGCCATAAAATTCTCCACAAAAAATATTCTCTAATATTTTTCCGTCACGCTGCTCAGTAACAAAATAATTTGTATTTTTGAGAAATTTATGAGACAGTTATTAATGATTCCCTAATAGGAATCACTCGCATATCGTTTGCTATTCGAATAATTAGCATCAGGGAGGCATAAAAAACTTCTCCATTTGTAATTGTTATCAGACATGATTTTTTTCCTGCCAACGAGGTCCGCCGGCGCTCTGCTCATAGGGCGTAGCGATTGACCCGGTTGAACCCAATTATTCACGTATTCATCTTTCAGGTGGAAAACCAATTCAAGTACTGGAAAATATTCCCGGATTCATTCCTGTATACATAAGACACGGGAATGAGCCACTAGAGAACATCCATCCATTATTAGCTGAGGCGTTTCACGAAGGGAAAAATAATGTGGTGAGTCATTAAGGGTAAAAAAATAAACCAATCACGCCAGTCGTCAAATTTTGTGCAGTTTTTTTAATATACTTTTTGCTGAATTTGTGTACAATTTCTTCAAGATCCACAATTCGACAATTCGCACTTACATTATTTACAATTATTTCAAATTGTTCGAACAAATTACGGAATTAAACTTCAATTTTTTATTTTTTCACTTTTTCGCAATTTTTTTAAATTGTTAAAAGTTTGAAACCTGCATTTTTTTAAACTCGGAAAAATTTAGTCCCAGCCACATTACCGCAATTATCAGCTACAAATAAACTCAAATTTGGGGTAAAAAATAATCAGCAAACTAATTTATTTAACAGAACGTGATTCCCATCGAGGATCAAGACGCAGCGGAGCTAGACGATAAAATCCCCGTTAATATATCGCAAAGTCCCCACTTAGGATCCAATAAAAAGAAGCGTGAAATCCTCTATTCGCCATTCCAAGAATCGTAAAGAAGAAAAGAAAGAAAGAGTGACGCAGCTCCAAAAGATCTTCGAGGACACGACCATGAGATTCGAGTAATCCGTCATCTCCAACACCTTCCAAGAGACTTGAGTGAACGTCAGATACACTTCTCACTTTTGTACCAACCCATCGTTTTCTCAAATTATACTTATGCTCTGTAATGTCTTTTTTTTCTGCATGTTCTTTGTAACTTGCCAATGGGTAAGTGATTGATTCGTCCCCGAACTATCGACTTTTCATGGGATCTGTGCATTTCAAGGCATTCCCAACAATTTTGGATTATCTTCAAGGGAGTGTACAAGTATGTGTGTGTGTGTATATGTGCGGGTGAGTGGATGGGTGGGTGAGTGTGGGTGGGTGAGTCAGTGCGGGTGGGTGGATGGGTGAGTGGGAGGGTGGGTAAGTGAGTGTATGGTTGAGTGGGTGGGTGGGTGGGTGGATGAGTGGATGGGTGGGTGGGTGGGTGAGTGGATGGGTGGGTGGGTGGGTGGGTGGGTGAGTGGATGGGTGGGTGGGTGGGTGGGTGAGTGGGTGGCTGGGTGGGTGGGTGGGTGGGTGAGTGAGTGAGTAGGTGGGTGACCGGGTAGGTGGGTGGATGGCTGACGGAACCGACTAAATCCAGAAGTTAATGTCATGGACCTGATGATTCTGAGACATTCGAATGTTGCGGATTGACGTTTATTGTAATTTTTGGTTCTGAAAATTGAAAAATACATTGCACGGCGAAGCACTCATACTGCAATCAATAACCACCGGTTTCCGATAAATGTCTCAAAGTCTAACACAAATAGCAGCCTCTTGATTACGAGTTTTTTTATAAAAACACAGGGAGAGCTGTAAATTCTTTTGCTTACAGATTTTGGTGTCGTCCTCACATTTTCAGGCATATCGTACTTCGCGGAGAGCGCAACTTCTCAAAGGCAAACCCCGCTAACCATTTAGCTATTGAAATGTGATAACGTACTACATGAGAAATCGCATGAATGTCAAAACTGTTCAATTTATTCTCAAATTCTATTTTTCCCCTGAATATATTGTTTCCCTTCATCTATACACAAGCGCACTCGACGACCTGAATTATTTCACGTTTGGAGCCTCTGCGTGTCCTGAAAATCATTAAATCTAATTAGAATAAGCAATTGAATGAAGCGATAAGATAATGAGAATATAATCAAAGATTTCCTAAACGTGATCCCAAATGAATAAATAGTTTCCATTGATATAATAAGGGTAAAATAAATGGAACCACGTTAATATCGTACAAACGGGGGAATAGAGGCAGCCAATTCGGAGAATGCGACGCTATTTTTTACCCCCACCACGTGCTGACGCCTCGCTTCTTCAGAAGAGTAAAAAATTGGAGCTCTTCCCGTAAGGAGTAGGGTGGCAGAAGCGCTCCAGCAATGACGCATTGATATTAGGGGAAGCGCGATGTTAAGGGAGTTCCAATGTAATCGAGCCAAGTATTCTTTTTTGTACAAAGTACCTGTACTCGTGAACTTTGAACCTAGCTGGTGTACAATTGTGATGCTTAGAGTAGAGCGCCGCTAGACATCTAGTTGGCTCCTTCTTATCTCGCAGGAGACACGTCTCGGTTTCATTACCCGGACAAGAACCCACGCATTGGCCTACGTTTATGTGCTGCAGAAACGATAAATCATAGGATCGTAAGTATACTGGTAAGTATCGGTGCGCGAAGAGCTACGCGGCACAACATGCAGCTTCTAAAATTTCGATTGTGCAATCATTCGAAATTTTTTTTTGCAATTTCATGTTTTTACTTTATTGGAATTTTTATACGATCCACGATCTGAATATTTTGAGATTTTAATTTTTTTTTTATTTCTGGAGTTCTGTGAATTTTTTGACTTTTGTGAATTTCTCATTTGAAAGTTTCGGAATTTTCAAATTTTTGGAAGCTTTGAAATTTTTGATTGCAAAATATTACAAAATTGTTCAAGATTCCATTACATCCTAAGCCCGTCAATTTCACCACTTTGCTAAACAACAATCACAACTAACTATCAATTTTCTCCAATTTACCCTAACGACTGGTTTCACGTCACTCGTGTTGATCCCCTGTTTGATCTCCAATTGGCTATAATCGAGTACACTCTCCGTTCGGTCCATTCTGTGACAATTATTGGCACAGCCGCATTTATCGATAATTTGATAAACCTCATCGCCTGGAGTGGTCGAAAGGAATCATTAAAGTAGCTCAATCCTTTTGCAAACTTGAAGATTTTTTAAAACTGTAAATCATTTCCATGAGACTCAATTTGATTCGGAATTATAGTTTGTCTTCTCCATTTTTCCATAGTTGAAATTTTGGAAAAAAGCACGGTTCCAATAAAGCGCGTGTGTATGTCTGTCACACAGATAGACACACACACACACACGATGCGATATACGTGCTTTATACCCTTGAAAATGTTATGATTTTTGCTAATCAAATAACTCGATTAATGATGTTAAAATAACTATAGCAGTTCAATGAATGGACCACTTGGAGGACTGACCGTTGGGTCCCTTGATGCTGATGGTGCTATTTTTCAACGGTTTACACGACAGGGATTTAGAGCATGAGCCCAGACAACGTCCAGTATTCATTGCAACCTGGTACGGGGTTCCGGAATGGACCAATTCTTCGAATGAAACCCTAGTACAGGCGGACTCTAGCCAACAGTCACATGTATCAACGGTTTCGATTATCTTCACACCCTGAAGTGTCGAAACTCGCTCCATACGAGCCGCTCGGGGTTGACATAGCGAGTGCGGTGGACATCTCTGAAAAATTTAAACAAATGTAATTTTTTTTAATTTTCAACCGACAGACACAACATGTCTCAGTTTAAAAATCAAATGGATTTTACACCTTCCTTATCTCGTCTTATAATTTTCCAACTACTTTGGTCGGGGATTAGCCAAACAATACGTCAATGCATCGTAAATCTGACCACTTAAAATCAAATTTGCTTGAACAGTAGGTCTGCCAAAATTTCTTTTGCTATTTGGGACTGTTTAGAATGCAAAGCGTTCTAATCATTCCCAGAATTCTTCGCATGTTTGACGTTCCTAAAATTTATTTTTCTCCTTCGTCATTTTTCCAGAATATTTATAAGAATGCATTTTTTTGAAAGCCTCGATTTTTTTAGTTTTTTGTTTTGCCAAGCTTTTTGAATTTCCAAAAAAATTAAAAGTACCCACTCCTCTTAAACTTCCAAAATTTCCCTAATTTTTGGCATTACTAGATTTTTTTGCCATTTAAAAATTTATCTTTTTCAATTTTCTAGAAATTTTAAAATTTTTTTCCGTCCATGCTACACCTCGCGATAGAATTTTTTTCGAAACTAATTTAGTGAGGGCATTATCAAAACATTACATAAATGCATTTTAAACGCCGCACGTCACTTAAAATCAAATTTACTTGAACAGCAGGTCTGCTGGGATCTCCAGGATCATCAGTGTTATACCTGGGGCAGACTTTTCTGCATAATCCTGCATCAATCGTAATGACCTCCCCTGAGATACCTGGAAAAAATGGGAAATGAAAAAAAACGAGGTCAAAGTGCAAACGCCACATAAGCCAAACCGGATGAGCAACTTTATCAGCATACTAGGTGATGGTGCTCACGATGCTTCAATTGATTAATGTGCCATTGATAATTACGCGGGGCATCGAATGTCCGGTGTTGTCAACCCATTCTCATTTCTTATACTGTTTTTATAATTATTCATATTTATGAAATTTTTGAATTCCTTTTTTTTTCTTGCACCGTTTTGAAATTAGGGAAAAATTGAAAAAAATTCAATTTTCGAATTCCTCTTTTTGTTTGTCGCACCGTTTTGAAATTATGAAAAAAAAATGAAAAAAATTCAATTTTTGGAATTTCGAAAATTCAAAAAATTTTGAAACCCTATAAATGCACACCGAACATAATCCTACTCACTCTGCACTTATTCCCCGTGTTAGAATGACAATGTGTTAATTAATAACGTAATAAGCATCATTTACCGTGTCCGACTTCAATTTTTTTCTCGTGCCTAGCGCAACAGTGAAACTGCCTGCCGGGTCCATCTGCATACTCTTCATCAATAGTCGATTCGCTCACGCCAATCACAGAACCGCTCCATGTCAAATAAATTATGACAATAAGTTTTGACCGTAATAAATATCGTGACCATAAACAACACATCACGAATTAGCTGGATAGAATTGTGGGTCGCCGTTCGTAATCACACTGGCGATCATGTCACATTTACTATGTTTAAAAAAATTTATAAGGGGCCGCACGCATGGCTTATGGATGCTGCCACTCATTGGTCGAGATTTAGAATTTAGATCACGTGGGCTGCACCTTTTCACCCAAGTACAAAGTAGAATTTTTAAGCTCAGATTTTTTTTTTAGACTTCTGAGTGTTCAAAATTTTAAGACTTTTGAAAATCTGTTTTTTTTTTTAACTTTCAACATTTGCAAAAAGTGTCAATTTCAAATTTTTTAAAAACTTTTCAGAATATTCAAAATTTTTCTAAATTTTGCAAATTTTCACCATTGTCAAAATTTGTTTTTTTTTTCTATTTTCCTTTTTTTGAAATTATCACTATCATAGGAATATTATAAGATTTCCTCCAGCACATTCTAAAAAATCACATAGGCTCTTTAATATGTTCGAATTCAATTGATATAATTTTTCGGTTCATATTGGCCGCCATTCGCCCGGAAAATTGGACCCGTCTCATTGGCTGAGATTTGAAGTGTGAGTCACGTGACACTTGTTCAGAGCGCATGCAAGCGCATGACGTAAGCGCTGTGTTTATACACAACTGTTGTCACCCAGTTGACCCATTGTCACAGAACACATGATTCTCATTTAAATTATTATAAATATATCAGTGCAATATTTTTTTATGTTAAAAACGCATATTTCCCTGAATTTGTGCTGGCTTTATCTCGTTCCCGCGCAATTGAACAAGTTCCTGTACTTGCCGACATTTATAAGTCGAAAGTGGAACTGAGGTTATGTTTGTCGGGTTTTATTCTAAAAAAGGCAAAAATCAATTGGTGACGTGTAAAAGTAAGTATTTTGTTCATCAAGTATAACTGCATAAAATGACGTCATAAAATGCCAATAATAATCATCATATAAAACAGGAATTACCGTTGACTTCTGGTAAAAAAAAAACAAATTTGACGAGTTTCGATTACTTACATTATATTAAAAATCTGTGGAAAGTCTGAAAAATTGACAGAAATTGAGAAGTTAGCAAAATTCAGGGGATTGACACATTTTTTCCCCTTTTGGTCACGTGATCTGATTTAAAACTTTTTTAGCCTCATGTTGGGGAATCGGTATTTAACAATTCGATTTTAAGACCAATAAGTCTATCTGAAAGCCCCGTGCGATGTTCAACTCTCAGCCGTTCCTCGTATTAAACCGAGAAGTTAAGTTAAGTTATAGAATCTTCAACTAACTCAACCATTGAATCCACAGCACTCCCCTCAAATGTCATCAACACCGAAGAAGGGCAACCCCTGGGTGTCATGTGACACCTGCAATTCTATCATCACCCAGAAAGACTCACCAAACCACGAAGCCGACTGTCCGCCGTCTGACACTTGGCTTCACAGCCACATCCGACATTCCACCCTCCACAGTACCCTCGACGTCTACAAAAATCCCGATCTCCCAAAGAACATATCCGATCGAGATGCTCACGATATGGTCTTCATGTCCCAATCAGCCCTACAATTGTGCAACATAGCGATTGGAGATAGGGTCATTCTAACATTCGAAAGTGGATCAATTGTAAAGAAAGCCTGGCCCATAAACGACAAATCCCTAACCACAGTATCACTCACAAAAACCACGATAGACACTTCCGAAGTAAAAGGTCGAGTGAAAGTCAAGAAATTTGACCGCAGTCCACCTGCGGCTAAAGAAGTAGTAGTAAAGTTCAGTGGGAAATCCTCAAAACTGAAAGCACTAAAAGAACTCCAGGTTCTCATAAAACAATACAACGAGAGGAAGCCCCTGTGCGTTGGAACTAGAATAGGTATTCCCTACTACGGGAAAATTCTGCTGTTCAGAATAGTCAAGATAATTGGAGAGAAAGGAAACTCAGAAGCTATTGAAGACTGCTTGAATCAGTTAACCCTCCATGATAAACACGAAAAATTCTTTGAACCCTTGTACAGTACAAAATGGTCAATAATGGAGGATGAGCAGCCCCAAACCAATCAACCTATCATTCCAGAAATAACCCTAGAAGAAATTGGAGGGTATCAGGATTTAATTGAAGAGCTGGAGGACATTATGGACATAATTTTCAAGAAATCCAGAACCATACAAGGTTTGAAAATCAGCAAAGGACTCCTTTTATACGGCACAGAAGGTGTAGGAAAGTCCGCTATCACTTTCGCCCTGTTATCTCACTACAACATCAAAGTTTTTCCTATAAACACTAGTGACATAATGACTCAGTCGGGTAGAGTCGAGACGTTCATTGCGGGCATCTTCGCCGATGCTAAATCCCAATCCCCCAGTGTCATCCTAATCGAAGATCTCGAAACCTTGTGTCCCAAGAAATTAGGCAGTTCATCCGAGACTGAAAGACGTATTTTGGGAACACTCATCAACGAGTTGACCCAGCTTCAGAGGGCCGATTTGGCCACAATTGTGTGGTCCACTACATCCAAGCCAGATGCAGTCAATCCTGCTTTGAGGAGACCTGGAAGAATTGACAGAGAGTTCGAAGTTCCAGCTCCAACCCCTCAAATGAGAAAAGAAATAATATCAAAACTCCTGAAGAAACTTCCCAATACATTGAGCGAAGAGGATGTTCAACAAGTAGCATTCGTAACGCACGGGTTTGTAGGCGCGGATTTGAATGCCTTGTGTTCTCGGGCAGCGATAAATGCCACCAAACGATGTAGGTGTTGGTCTGGGGTTGTTGACGACGATATTGCGATTATTTTTAACGACATAAATTGCGCTTTGATGCAAGTCAAACCTTCAGCGATGAAGGAGGTTCTTGTGGAGATTCCTAATGTAAAATGGGATGATATTGGTGGGCAGAAAGATTTGAAATTGAAGCTGCAGCAGGCTGTGGAGTGGCCTTTGAAGCATCCTGAGGCTTTTTCAAGGTTGGGGATAACACCGCCCAGGGGTTTGCTGATGTTCGGGCCTCCTGGGTGCTCGAAGACCATGGTTGCCAGGGCCCTCGCGACTGAGAGCAAACTGAACTTTATTAATATTAAGGGACCTGAACTGTTTTCCAAGTGGGTGGGAGAGAGTGAGAGGGCTGTGAGGGAGGTCTTCAGGAAAGCCAGACAAGTGGCGCCTTCTATTATTTTTATTGATGAAATTGATGCGCTGGGCGGGGAGAGAAGCAGTGGGAGTGGAAGTGCGGGAAATCAGGTGCAGGAACGCGTGCTCGCCCAGCTTCTCACGGAATTGGATGGCGTTACTGCTCTCGGGAATGTCACTCTTGTGGCGGCTACCAATAGACCCGATCGGATTGATAAGGTGAGTTTAAGCTGCTCAGGCCATTTCGATCATGTAAAATCCCATAATTTATTACTTTATAGAAATAAATTTTCACAAATGGAAATGAACAATTGGATATTTTCAGAGATTCTCAAGTTCTGTCATCTGCAAAATGTTTGAGATTATTTCACGAAAATTTCTGAAACTGTCGCAATTACTGGATTTATCGGTGTCTTCAACTTTGCAAATGTTCTTAGGGCCTTCGATATTTTTTGGAAAAGTTTGAGATCTACATTGATGAAAAATTTGTTACAGGCACTCCTTCGACCTGGCCGTCTCGACAGAATTGTGTACGTCCCTCTGCCAGATTATGAAACACGGCTCGAGATATTCAAGATAAAGTGTCGCAAGATGCCGATTGATGCGGGCGTAAATATCCAAGATTTGGTTGATCTCACTGAAGGTTATTCTGGTGCTGAAGTTCAGGCAGTCTGCCACGAAGCTGCCTTCAAAGCACTTGAAGACAATTTAAATGCATCCTGTGTATCAAAAGAACACTTCAAAGCTGCTTTATCCAGTGTAAAGCCTAGAACACCTCGGGCGCTGGTGGACATGTATGAGGAATACGTGAATAAAATTGAAAGTTAAGGAAGAAAATGGAAGTTCAAAATTTTTTCCTCTAATTTTTTTAGATTTTCAAAAGTTTTAGGATTTCAATTTTTTCCCGTATATTTAAATGTGCGAATTTTTTCCCGCATTCTTCAAACTCTTTAATTTGTGAAAATTTTGCATTTTTTTTCGTTAATCGATCCTAAATGGATTGATTTAGCGAAAAAACACATAAGGATTTTGTGTGGTAAATGAAAATCTCTATGGAAAAAATTTTATAAAATTTTTGGGTTAACGAGATGATAATTTTTAAAGGAAATTTTAGGAATTGACTTTTTGGATGCCCTTCGGGGAATTACGGGTGCGATAAAGGGTCACTGCATTCCGTTTACTTTAATCAACTAAAAGAAAATTCATAACATGACTTTTGCGTTTATTTTCCCAAAGGAAGGATATTACACTTAATAGTTCAACATTTACACGAGAAACCAGACGCCTCGAGCTCATAATACTTTTATTTGATTTCCTTCACTATATTCTAAATGTTCCATAGCACTTTAAATTCATTTTTAAAACTTCGATTAATCTTTAAGTATTCTAGTATAGTTTATCACGTGTAAAAATTGGAACCCACAGAATTCCCAGAGCTCCAATCATCGAGTCTGTACCTGATCTAGATGAAATGACAATTAGCATTTACAATCACTTGAGTTCGTTGGAAAAAAAAGAAAAATTAAATCGATGGAGCCAATCAATGAATACAATTATTTACAGGGAAGTTTGTTTTTTTAAAAACTAAACACGCCACGATAATCATTAACATCAAATATTTACAAACATGATAAAAAAATAAAATATTTTTATAAAGAAGAGAAAAATGCAAAAACCCTTTTGAGAAAATTATTTTTGGTCAGTCGAACACCCCATATTGCCGTAAAATATAGATTTTAGGTGGTACTTGTGTTCAATCTCACATAAAAAAAAACGATTAAAATTGAAATAAAAAAAATAACACTCAGTTTAGGATCAAGTCAGCACTGGACACGTCTATCTCACTGTTACTAATAAATTAAGTTCGTAGTCATAACTAACGTACATTAAGGTTCATCAATAGGTAAAAAATTGGGGATCAGATTGCAGGTTCGAATCAGTGATTAGGAAAAGTGTATGTGTGAATTTTTATGGGAAGATCACTGAGAAAAAGTTTAGATTTTTTTTTGGAGATTTTAGAATTAGGGATTCTTTGCATAATTTCCGAATTTTCGAAATTTCAAACGAACTTCTGAAAATTTGAATATTCTGAATTTCGAATTAGAAAGATTTGAAAGTTGCATTTGAAACATTTGAATTTGTTTGAATTTTGAATGTCAAAACATGGAGGACTGAAGAAATTTTGAGATACTCAGAAATTGTTACAGCCTCCAAAATTTCAAAAACTACAACAGATTTGAAAAATCGGAAAATTTTAACAAGTTCGAAATTTGAAAAATATTTACAGTTTCAAAATTCCAAAAATTTCAAGAACTTGCACAAATCGTCGATTTTCTTTTCTCCAAAAAAATATTTCTGTGACTCTTTCTCTTTCATATGAAAATGAAAGACTGATTCATTAAAATTCACACATGACTTTTTACATTTCAGTAGCTACGGGACTTAAATTCAGTAGATACGAGCTGAAATTCCAGACAAATTATTTTCGTGAATACCAGATCGTAATTCGCCAAAACTGAAATTTTTACGACGTGTACAATTTCGTAAGTGTAATAATTTCATTTTGTAAGAATTATTCTGCCTTAAGTTGCCCATGCACACATATGGACAAATCTCATAGTATTGGCTGTGATTTAAATCTGAGTGATTCGATTCATTTCGTCATCGAACATTCAGTAAAACATTAGTTCCTTGAAAAGTATGAGTACTGTGCATTATTCGAATGATATGAACAATTCGATAGGACATTAAAAATTTCAAAAATAATTGAAGTTCTTGTAATTTTAAAAAAATTGAAAATGTTTTTTTTTCTAATCACAACTTTACAATTTCCTTGAGTTAAAAATCGAACAACACGACATTAAAAAATATCAATAAGCCTGATAATTGAAAGGCTCAAAGAAAACTCCGAACTTATTTTTTTTTAATTTCGAGACTTTCAAAGAAAAATCTAAACTCTGATTTGAAAGCAAAACTTGAAATTGAAGGACACGTAAAAAAAAAAGAAAATATTGAAAAAAAACACACGACTTATTCATAATATTCGAATAATTTGAATAATTTGTACTATTCAGAGTATTCATTTTAATGAACATTTAATTCGAAATTGAAAATGAATAATAGGTCGTCACTTGAAAATGATTATACTGAAATTTCGACTCTTGCGGTATTGAGCCATAAGTATCAAAATTTTGATCCAATTTCTTAAGTCTAAACGGTTGCATCAAAAAATTCTAAAGCAATGTTGTTCAGAAATTTAGCGGGTTTACCCTAAAAAATTTGACCCACATTCTTCGGTCTCCGCCATAGCCACTCAACTGAAATGATTTCTCACTTTATACGAAAATATCAAATTTCCCTCCATCAAAAACTGCTGGGCCCAAAACACCAAACTCAATTCAAAATTTTCAAAAAGTCAAACTGTATACAAGTGGCCGAAAGGGGTAAGCTAGCTATCGCAATTTTTGTAGATATCTCAAAAATTAAGAGAGATCAAGAAAATTCCATGCAGAACTTTGTGTAGAAAAACCAACAAAGTTTTGTTGAACTTTTTTGTATCTCCCTTAGATTGCGAGATATACCAAAAACCCAGTGAGGAGATGAATCTCGTTTTCCCACTTCACTACTGAATTAAGAGTTCTTACGGAGGAAGAAAGATATCTTTCATTCAATGATAATCTTTACTTGCATTCAACGAAACGGTAGATGAAATTTATTGACTCACTATAGCAATGCGAATTTCTCAGATTTATGGTGAGGCGAACATCTCTCGATTTTTCTGGAATTGACAAGTTTTCAAAACGAATAATCTTCCACAGTAGCTGTTCGAAACAACGAAATATATCATCCCCAAATCGTGTTCAGCCCACTAAATGCAAGAACTTCGCCACAAGAAATCAGTTTCTCAAATGCACCCCCAGCTTAGTGTCTCCCTTAAACCCCTCCCTCCCCCAAATCAAGTCAGTTTCGCGTACAAATGTCATCGACCCCCACAAGGAAAATCTGACCTCAAAACTCGACCATGAATCTAACTCGTTCACACGCATTTCACTCGCCCGGATTACTCCACGCAAACTCCATAGCTAGTCTCGGCATATCAGTACTAGCAGAAGATTCGTCCTCGCTGCTAGTAGCAGAAGTTTCCTCCGAAATCATGGCTTCCCCCCCAGCCTCCTGAGGTCTTGGTCCAGCGGTTTGCTGGTCATTGCCATTGCCCCCATTAGAGACGTTATTAGACCCCTGTATCGCAGGAGAAGCTGAAGGATCGCTCCTCGGTCTTCTCCTTCCAGGAATTGGAGTCGAATTATAAGAAGGGCTCCATCCCTCTCTAGCAGAATCCGAAGTAGAAACGCTCTTAGATCTAGCTCTGATATCTACGGACTTCCTTGGTGGCCTTCTCAAAGAATTCTGTCGAGAAACCTGTAAGATATATACGCATGGATGAGTATATTAACCAAGAAAATTTTGAATTAGACAATTCATATAGGAATACAAACCGTTGGCACGCTGTCATTATGCGGCAGCGGATCTGAAGACTCATCAATCTCCAAAGTCCACGATACTGAATCCCCCTTTTGCACCATAAACTTGATCATCGAAGAAGACGTTGGATTCTTTTCCGCAGTTATCGAGTGCTCAATGTGCTCGGGACCCAGTGATCTTGAGAGCCTATCCGGGGTAGCTAGCTGATTCGCAAGAACACTCACAACTTCATTCTTCTGTCTCAGCCTCCATTGAAGCTCCTCGTTTCTCTGGCTCAGTCGCTTATTCTGTTTGGACACTTCGTGGAATGATCCTAGGAGGATTTCGTTCTGATGTGACAGAGTTCGTTCATAGGACTCCTTGCTTTGCAGCTGCGCCTTCAAGTCCTCACATCTAGCCTCTAGTGATTCAACTCTCTGCTCGGAAACCTCCTTGTCTTCAACATCACGTCTGAGGATTTCAATTTCGCTTCTCATTGAAGCGTTTTCCTGACTTCGAATCTCAAGGACCGATCGTAGGGACCACACCTGAAAGGTACGGAAATAATTTATTGAAGAATCCAACTTTTGATGTCACGTCCCATAATGCCCCACCCACCTCCACCTCAGCATCACCAACTTTTAAGAATGCAACCACCATATTTACCGAAAATATATAACTCCAACTTTCTAATCTTTGAGCTGAGTTCAGTACAAGAGTCTTTTGGTAGAAACAAGTGTTAGGTGATAGCTTGATGTTCCTACAGTTCTTTTGAACATTGATACATACCTCTGCATGCAAACTCGAAGATTGATCTCCACTTGTGTCTGGGGTGATCATCGCGGAAGATTTTAGTGATTCAAGCTCGGATTCGAGAGTGTGGATCTTCGATTGCTTGTCCTTCAGCTTCTTCAACAAGGTGCCATTCTCCTGTTTGAGCTTTCTTGTTACACGTTGTTTCAGGATTAGGACGGGTTTGATGGAGGACTTTAGGGACTCCAACTCTTCTTTTAGGGAGTCAGAGAGTGACTGGGATGCAGGTTGAAGGTTTTGTGCGAGCTTCTGCTCCAGGTCTAGTGCATGGTCTGAGCGGAGACGGTTTAAGGCTTCCTCGTGTTGCTTCATTAGGGAGTCTAGGGATTCTTTGAGGCGCTCCTCGAAGGCAGCTTGCTCTTCCAGAATGCGAGTTGCGTATTTGGCCTCGAGGGACTCCTCGAGGTCGGTTAAAGCTCTCTGGTTAGCTGAGCGCTCATTCGTCAGGGATTCGTGGAGGGATTTTTGGGATTCGCTAGAAACGCGCAGGGTTTCTTGCACTTTAGTTGAATACTCCTCGTTCTGAAAAATAGGAAAAAAGGCGGCATGTTAGTTAACGAGAACTGCTTGGACTTATTCTTTGACATTTATCTGTAAGTTTGAAAAAGGCCATTCCATTGCCAAGTAGCCGAGTGAGTTAAGTAGCTACTTAGTTTTTCTAAGGTCAAAATGCTTTCAGGAAAAATATTTTTCTAGTAATTTGATTCAAAACCATAGTTCTTGTATGGATTTTCGAGGAGGAAAAAAGTGTGCTCGAAGAAGTGGGAAGATATATGTTTTGTAACAACTTGACAAAATCACTGGAAAAAACAACTTGTTGAGATATCAAAGTTTCCGTTCCGGGAACTCCATTTGTTTATGAACAATTACTGTTTTTCAACGATTAAATCGAGACAGTAAATCGAAATAGGGGGTCAGCGTGCTACATGGTTTTGTGGAATGTCTCAAGTAGGCAATTACCCGAATTGTTGGGAAATAAAAAATATCAGATTACAAATCTTGTTATAGATACACAAGTCCTCGTCATACGGAAAATAATGTCCATGTTTTCTTTTAGAATTGTCTTTCTATACCACTTTCTACGGAGGTTAGCAGTAGTGAGCAATGACAGGAGTCATGAAAAAAACCCGTTTTGTGAAGCATTTTCTCATCGAAAAAACCTATGACACTTTCCCCTGAAGCCACTCTTTTCCTAAATAATCTTTTAATTAAATGCGTCCGAAAACGGAAGGCCAATGACTTGACTTTCTTTGATTTGCTAATGAATCAATCGATGTGTGTATGTCATAAAAGAAATAATATCGATAAAATTAAAGCGAACAGAGGCCTACGAAGAGTTTGTGACTCAGAGGCCCTGCATTCAAATACAAGCACCAATGAAATTTATTTATAACTGCGTTGTTTACAAATACATCGTGGACATCTGTCATTGATTATTACTATTTTCGCACTGCTTAAATTGTTCGAGTTTCAGTATTCTTTGCATATTCAATTATGCTTCGTAGTGACTCTTTCATTGGCCATTGACTGCCTCGATGAATTAAATAGAGTAAAACTAAAATAAAAAAAAAAATTTTAAGGTAAAAAACTCACCTGTCTCATCAAATACTGAATGGTCAAACAGAGCGCGCTAACTGCATTCTCCGTTTCCTTATCTCTAAAAGCGTCAGTCTGGGTTGCCCGCTGACAACTGTCAACAATCACCCTCGAGACCGGTGTATTTGCACTAGATTCCCTCCTCACTGAATCTGAAATTAACAGTACAGGGGCCATGATTTCAGTTCCACAGTTCCACACTTGCACAATCCCAAAATCGCTATCACGCAACAATTTGGCAATTAGGGTGCTTACACCAGTTTGCGGCGTAATTAAGAATATTCTTTGCGTGTCCGGTCACCTCATTGGATCTTCCTCAATATCCAATAGATCAAATAATTTTTTTCCCCAAATGGCAAATGGCAAAATAAATATTCCAAGCTTTAACTGAGCACTTTACATTCAAATAAATGTATCACATGCCGGGGGGGCTGGCGTTTCCACGATAGCGCGTGTAGAATTCGCGTGTGTTCACGAGCACGTCTACTTGTTGACTGGTGAGCTAAACTACTCAATACTCTCACATTTAACGCTCCTTTGGCAATTGGCCAATGGTCGTTGCAGTTCGGATGTACCTGACGAATGGTGCCTAAAATCCCGGTCCTATTCTATTTAGCACATGGGGAGGGGGGTATGTCCCGGTGATAATGAAGGAGCCCTATAGTCGGGACAGGTGCCAGTACGGGGATATGCGGAAGGGTCTTCTGGGATAATAAAACTCGGAAAAGCGAAAACCGCATAAGCCCGAGGGATGGGTTTTTCCCGGATTGATGTAAGTCGAGTACAGATGTCTGATTTTAGTGGCTCGGGCATGGGGGCAAATTAATGTTTTTCCTAAAAGTGGTAAATCGATGTTGTAGATATCCGTGACGGTGTGTGTGTCTGGGTGAGTGGGTATGCATGTGTGTGTGTGTGTGTGTGGGGGTGGGTGAGTGGGTGGGTGGGTGGGTGGGTGGGTTGGTGTCTGAGTGAGTGGGTGGGTGCGTTGGTGTCTGAGTGAGTGGGTGGGTGGGTGAGTGGCTGGGCGGGTGGGGGAGTGGCTGGGCGGGTGGGGGGGGGGGGAGGTGATGGTGTGGGCAGTGGAAACAAATTCAAAAACTTTGTGAAGAAGTTGTAAACTGAAGAAACAGTTTTCCTATTCCAATGAAGTTGCTCTCTGAATTTTCCAATTCAATTGGAGTTCACCTTGTATCCCAATTTTTAACTTCCCGATTTTCTCCTTGTATTACAAAGCTTATAAACATTCAAAAACTGTTTTGTACCACTTTCATCAGCTGGAATAATGTGTAAAATTTATTTAACACCATACCGTCGCCTCCGGTTGCATTAACCCAGGGAATTTAATAACCGGAAGTGCCAATTCCCGGCGGAACGTCTGGCCCTCGAGTGCGCCGATTTAATCAAGGTCAAATTTTCTATTTCCATTTGGCACAAATATTCAAATTTCAGCGCGCCTCACAGCAAATTGTCTGCGAAATTGATTTTTTCAGGTTCCATTAACAGCGAATGTTACTCAATGGCGCGTGTAATCTCATGTAACAGTTTATACTTTTTCAATATTCGAATTTTTCGCTAATGCTTGAATTTGTGTCCCCAATTTTTTTAGTTTTTTAAAATTTTCTTCGATACTTGTTCTATCTGAGAAAGTTACTTGAGTAATACAATTTTTTTTTTTGTAGGTGTTCCATCAAATTTTGACATTTTTGTTACCCTTTTTTGTTGCATAAATTTTCGAATTTTCAGTGTTAACGAATTGTTATACTTGAAGGGAAAATCATGACGATTTCAAGTGGTTGACATTCGGTAGGGAGCAGAGGACTTTCAGGCGTGATAACAAGATTACGTTGTGACGATCCGTTTTGTTTCGACAATTTCAAGATCGCTCGAGTACGACGCATGCGAGTTGACTGAATTAGCTCGAGGCGGATGGTTAACTGCTGACTTTGCTAAATTTTCCCGCAGTTTTTATCCCGCCACCTCTACATGTTGTGCTCTGCATAGAACTCGGCTTAGAACTCGGAAAAAAAAATCAACAAACTTCGAAAATGTGCTTGCAAGAATCTCAAAAATTCATTGCACTTTCAAAACCCCATAAATTAAAAAATATAATGAATAGATAAACAAATTCCTAAGCTCCAGACGATTGTAAATGTCCATAGTCCCCTAGCACTATTCCATTTATCACATAGTTCTGCTCACCCTTGTTCCCCATATCTAGACATAACAGTAGAAAACAAAAATTAGCGGTTTTTCTCTAATGGGTTTACCTTTTACGGCGGATGCGGGTGCCGGTGGAGGTTGTTTAATCGAGTGAACAATTCCATTGTTTGGTAGAGGTGAGCGTCGAGACAATGTGGACTTGCGAATTGGTGCCGGGCTCTTGTCTGTTAAATTGAAGCAATAGAATTGTATAAATACGGACGGCCCTTCTCCAAGAATTATGCTTACTTGGCTTACTGATGGCTTACCAAGATTGAGCGGCGATAAGTCCAGCGTGCACGCCTTTTTGGCATCGTTACCAGGGACACGAGATTTGAGGGTCGTACGGCCATTGATGGTCCTTCGTTGTTGCGTCACTGCCGTTATGGATCTCTCTGTAAAACACAATATATGCATTAATATGTTTGTTTATTTATTATTTCTTTAAATTCTATTCGTATACCCTTTCGGGTCTTACGATGCCCTTTTTTCCCTCGCGGCGCCAATGGAAGCCAAGGGTCTCCCCCAAGGGCCCCACTTACCACTATGTACCCTCTTAGCTTAAAATTTAGAGGGGCAATGGAGAGTCTTCACTGGTACAGTTTTTAGGTTGCCGAGGGGAAGGTGCTGTTGTAAATTCGGAAGGGAAAAAACAATCATATCTTCACGTTTTAAGTAACTTCTACAATTTCTAAAGTATTTTAGGCAAAAAAAAATGTATGTGTGTGTAAGTCTAATGTACTTAGTCAGAACACTTAGCAGTTCTTCTCCCAAAAGTGGTAAGTCAAACGCGCAAGTGTGTATGTGTAATTATTAGCGATGATGTATGTGGGGGGGGGGGGGGTAGCTGGGTGGGTGTGTTGGTTGCGTTGCGGGTGGGTTGGGCTGTGTGTGTGTGTATGTGTATGGGTGAATGAGTCGGATAAATCACCTTTGAACCGGGAAATCCCCTTCTACGTTTTGTTTCTCACATTCCGGAGCTATAATAATGTACTTCCCTAAATTGCAGTTTCATTGCCATTTTTTTCTCTCCATTATCTTACGGCAGACCACACGGTAATATTTTATTTTTTGAATCTTTTCCAACTTTGCCATTTCTCTTTATTTTGAAAAAATCGAAATTCATGTATTTTTTTTAATATTCCCAATTCTACAACTTTCTTTCTTCGTTTGTTGGATTTTTTCAAATTAAAAAAGAATTATTATCATTTCCAGACTACAATTCTGAAATTTTTTTGAACCCAACGAATTTGAGAATTGTGCAATTTTTATGAATTTCACAAATGTTGCACCATTGATAATCGGGTATCCCGCGCTATAGATAACAAAATGATCCAGCAGTCACGGTATATCCCCACCTTTACCTATCAAGTTTGTTGCAAGGCCTTCAGCGAAAAAAAATGAAAATCACTTGAGATTCATATTCCCAAACTGTCTCATGCAAAACCGCCTATCAACCTTGAAAACCCATCTGCATTGAAAATACCTCGCTTGAAGCTTCCAAATCCTATTTTCGATTCTCTGACAAGGTCAGCGCGAACCGGAACAGTTCTGCCCTTGGAGCCCTGCTGACCCATGATGATAGCCACAAGCACCACAGCAACAATCACAATAAAAAACGGCGTAATTTTGCCCACCAAATATTATCACAGTCTAAACGATGAAGAAAAAAATTCACTTAATTGCCAAAATAGCCAGAGCCCGTTTCAAGCATTAGCCATCGCCTTGACCATGAAAAGCTCAACTGAGCTAATGCTGTGCTCAATGTCCACATCAATGCCTACATTGTACGGTTTTTGCCCGTTGGCGACTATTCCCAGACGAAATTCCAATGCAGGTATCTAGGCGGCCAGTCACCCTGCTGCCTCGCAGATTAGGAAGGTATCATTCTGCGCTTTTACCTCCACTTCCATTTCGCATTCACGAGCACTATTACGCGTACATGATTTTACGAATGGTATGACACACATTGTGACTGTAAGAATAGGTAAATTGGGAGTTTCAAGAATTGGTCCCAAAATATCTTAGACGAAATATCCGAAAGGAGAGTATGTCGCGGAAAGATTGTGGACAAAACAGAATAGACAGATCGCGAGATTTCCGCGGGGAAGTGGTAAACTATATAGGGGTCCGTATCGCGTATATAGGTGCGCATTCAGAGAATCTCCCACAGTTTTCCTGCGATCATATGTCGACATGTGAAGGAGATATTCCAATTTTTATGACAATGTTTTATGTAATGCACACTGAGAGCTGCAATGAAGCTTCACATGAGCATCCGCCAATTTTCCCAGTTCCGAAGATATCCGCCAAAAATTGTTTTGGTTGATGTCGTGGTATTGGGAACCCAACATCGCACGTAGCACGTGACACTCCTGGTCTAGTCGAGGAATATATTTCCGAGCCACCCAACTGGGTGGTATAACCGATTCTTATCTCCACTCAAACAAGCTGGAAGAGTTCCTTGAGGCAGGGAAAGAGTTTCAGTTGTTGAACATATTTTTGATAATATGAAAATGTTTAAGACAGGAAGTCTCATAACGCGACTGCTGATGAGTTAAAGATTTATTCATTAGGAGAGCTACTAGTGTGTTATATGTTCGCTTCCATGGGAGCAAAGATAGTGTTACGAAAAAAAATGAAAGTCTTCGACGAAGAAGATCCTTGAATAAAATAGAGTGTTTTCTGTCAGCAACTGAATATTCTGAGCATTCTGATACAATTCCAAGCCGAAACCCTTCCCTTTTCGTCGACCTTGGCTTCACCACGTGGCTGCCAGGTGGTACACCTGCGTAACTTCTACACGAACCGGATTCTACAGACGTGGGGGGCAGAATGGCGAATGGCCAGAAGGCAACGATAAAGGGTCTAGCGATTGCCGAGGCGGCTGGGAAACCAACGGGATAGAAACCTCGAATACACAATGCCGGAAATAAACGGGTACATGCCGTTGACCCGGTGACGCGCGTCCAGAAACTCTAGTTTCACTGTTTTCACTGATTCATGTTGATATTTTCAGGGTCCAAAACTGGAGCACGTTTACTATTAATATTGTGACACAATTTCGATGGAACAAAATTTTCGTCTACTTTGTAGGGTTACAACCTATGGAACTGGCCGATCGACTGGGTTTATGCTCCCCTGGGGAACGTAAAAAAAACTTCCGCATTTGTAATTCTTGTCTGACATGTCTTTTTCGAAGATTCTTTTTCAAAAGCTCAAGCACGGGTTATCCGGCGCCATAGTCAACCGCTTGAGCACCATCCGCGGATTTGATGTGCTGTTACACTTCAATCCCGCGAATTAGGAAAAAAATCAGGAAACGTAAAATGTGTAGGTGAGAAACACTTTACAATTTTTCCGACCGGTAACCGTTCCTGAAATACTGAAGTGGTTTTACCCACAACCTGATCACTGCTAGCCTGGGCGGCTGATGATTTAAACTTTTGGCTCTCATTCAAATTTATTAAATTAATTCTCGGGGCTTGAAACTGGAACACGTGCGCTATTAATATTGTGGAACAAATCTCATCTAACAAATTTCTGTCGATTGAATACCTACGGTTTTCCCTGAAATTTTCATATCGAAACTTGAAAAAATTCCACGAGCATTTTTCAGTGCCTCAAGTTGTTCTTCCAGATAATTTGGGTGGAGATAAAAATCATTAATACCACACAGTTAAGTTGATGGGAGATATATTCTTCGGGTCGATCAGAAATCTCACGTCCAACGCCTGTCGTGAGATTTCTATGGAGAAATCCCGCGGTATCGACCGAAATCATTTTCGGCAGATATCTTCACACCTGGGATGATCAATGAATTTTTCTACGAATCTTTACTGAAGCTCCCAGTCTGGACCGCAAAAAATGTTCTCATGAAAATCTCCTCTAAACTTCGACATATGATCCCATCCAAAAAGAGAGAGCTTCCCTAAATGCGGGCCCAAAGAACGTTGGGAGAATGGTGCGACCACTGACGGATCAAGTACCCGCCAATTGGCGAAATTTCCCGCAGGGAACCGTTCTTGTTCTCCATTCACATTGAACCCACATTACTCAATCCGGGCGAATGTCTCCTTAAACATCAGCAAAGGAAACTTCAGATTGCATCCGATTTGCATTAAAATTTCATTCAAATTGATATAAGTGACTGGACCCCATCGTAAGCTTAAGCAGTTGCCATTCTGCTTTGGTGATCTATAGCGGAATTAGTGATTGACAGGCACTTTTCAGTATGCAACGATTAACCCGGACGCAACGAAGGATGACCCGGATAAAAAAACGGGAATACTGATACCCATGCAAATTTCATTCAAATTGATTAACTTGTTCAGAAACCAAAACTAAAATCAGCTCACTTAGCAATACAGTGATACATATTTAATGTAAAAGATGTTAACTCTAATTGATGCTGTTCACTTTCATTAGTACGATAAGACGTGAACTCTGAGTTATGATAACGGCATAACAGCCTAAGAATACAAACAATACTAAGTGATTGTGAATTTGTGGTGCACTTATGAGCTTCCTCCTCGTTCTCCATTCAAATTTAATTCACATTACTCAAATTGGATGAAGCTATCTTAGATTTGAGCTGACGAATCCTCTCCAAGGAGCGAATACTTAGTGATCCTCAATTTGCTCTATCATTTGAGCTTAATTCAGGTTCCAAATTGGAACCTCATTCAAACTGTCGAGATTTGCGAAAGGGATTAGCCGATTTTTTTTAGTGACTGATGATTGACAAGCACTTTGTTGTATGTAATGATTGAGCCGGACCCACCTAAGGGTCACCGAATTAAAAACCCGCTGATACTGTGACCGACTCCGATTTCGTTCCTATTAATTAACTTCTCCTTAATATGCCCAACAAATTTGCGCTCTGATCGACACGGCTCACTTTCATGATTGTGATAAGCAAATCAATACTTAGTAATCGTTAATTTGCGATGGTTTGTTTATCATTTAAGCTCCATTTTCGTTCCATATTGGAAATCGATTCCAACTGTTAAGATTGGACGGTACTGCAGGTTTAAGGTAGGGCAGCGATTTGCCGATTTTTTTTTTTGGGTGATTGATAGCGGAATTAAGGATCGATAGGCACTTTTCTGCATGTAATGATTGAGCCGGACGCACCGAAGGGTGACCCGAATAGAAAACGCGGGGATACTGATCCTACCGAGGTGCAGACTGAGAGACCAAGAGCCCGGCACATGCCGCTATGCGTACACCATTACGTTTTATGTACGTGTATAAAAGTTTAACGAGTGAGGAATCACGACGGATTCCGAGTTGGGCCGAGGAAAGACCTGAAAGTCCAAGCGATTGGCTTGTACGAGCATCGACGATGTATGAAGACGGCTACGCCGAAGGGGAATTGTTGATGCGGGGGTGATCCGGATGGTTCGTCTATTTTTATGGTGGTTGGAGGTGGAAAATTAGAAGCGTGATTTATGATATTAAAATGGGATTTTACGAAGTAAAGCCGTATAATTTACGTCAATTATAGGTTTCACAGTTTTGAAATATTCTTAGAGTGCTTCGTCATATGCTTCAATACCATCAAAATTTATCGATCAATTTTATGTTGATCAGTAAGTGAAAATCGAGCATTTGTAAATATCAAAATATTATATCTCAAACTGATATCTCACATTTTATATCTCAAACTTTCAAGAGCTCAGTGACTATACACACGATGAACAGGTGGACTGTGAGTGGGACCAATGGAGATCACAAAGTACACTTTACGGTTCGCAAGTCGACTTGATTCGATTAAAGGTTCGATACATAAAATATTATTCGTTTTATCTGGAATCATTCAAGTTCTACAAATCATATCGCTATGTGTAATACTTCCTGACAAAACGGGGTTAAATGTCAAACCGGATGCAAACCCGTTTTGCCCCTTGTGTGTGACCCGTGATAAGTTGTTGAGTATTAGAAATACGGGGAGAAAGTTATAGAACTTGACTGATAGAATTGTGAGAAAAATTGAAGAGGAAAAAAAACTCAAACGTAAGCGATAGTTGACGATCACAAAAATCGGATTCAATAACTGTAAAGCACCTTTACGAAAAATGTAAAGTGCAATTCGATAATTGTGACCTACACTTAATTGGCAATTTATGATTTCAATCTGCTAATTTACGGGTGAAAAATCGACGAGACATGAAACTGGTTATTTCCTAGAGAAATTGCGAATTTTATCCGTTTTTATGATCATTTACAACATAAAATCGTAATTTAGAATTCAAACATCATAAATTACTGTTATGGTACTAAAACTGGATGTTACGATGGCAACATCGTAAATTTCAATTACAGTATTGAAAATGGTTAATTGTGGATTGGAATTGGTAATTTACGATCTCAATATTGTAATGTACCAAAATAGTAAATTATCGGTAAATTATGTCTCAGAATTCAAAACTGATTGATTACCAATATGGATATTACGATTACAGAAATATGGGAGGAAAATAGTAAATTAGGATTACAAAAATTGAAAATCGTAAATTACGTGGACTGCGGTTATTAAAATTGTAGATTTTCTAATTATAAAAATTATTAACTACAGAGAGAAAACCGTAAATGACGATTTTGAATGCAATATGCAAATGGCAACATTAAAATCTTAAAAAGCTGCAACCTCAGGAATCAATTTTAGCCCATAAAAAGCCGGAAATGTTTTGCGACTATGTCGAATCCATTACCTAACTCATATTCCCTTGCGGTCAACGCCAGAACGAAGGTTCAAATTTCGCTCTTAAAGAAAGTCATTTGCGTTCTCATTCAAAACTAATTTTTTTTTACTTTTTTTAGGACGTCCCAACCGCAAATCCTCATATCCGTTGAACCATGCATTATTCAATAAATTTTATGAATCATCTTTCACATACATTTTGTTTTCTGCCACAGTAGATATTGCCTGTGAAATATTCTGCCCTTATTTTCAGTTCGCCATATTTTCCCATAAATTCACTCTACATTCACAGTTTATCAAAGTATGCTCCAATTGACTTGAAATTTTTTTGCAGTTTTTTTTTTATGTTGTTACTGAAACGAGTTTTATGTTTCGCTACTAAAGGTATCTTCCATATTTGTATTTTATAAGATATATCCAATATTCATTACGATCATAATATATAATTCGCATAAAACTTTTGGATTTTCCCATATAAATTTTTTCATGTAGGAATCAAGAGTCGATTGAGGAATTATAATTATTAGTTCCTTACTGGCAACTGATTCTTTGATGGGCCCACTGCTTAGATCGCTCATCGAGCTGCGAACAGAGCTTCGAGCAGTCTCTACTATGGGGGAGTTTATTCCTTGACGCACTCGTGTTCGTCTGAAAAAAATATTACTTGTAAAAAAAGAATATTAACAGCAAACTTTTCCTTCTATATCATTTACAGAGCAGACTGAGCCCTACAAGAAACTCTTGATAAATGATTCCCTATGCGTAGGTTTAGAGATATCTACATAAAACAATCGGCACCGAAAAGAATATTGCAAAAGAACCAAACACATTGAATTGGAAAATTTTTAATCTCTGAAAATTTTTCAATACTCTTCATGTTCAATTTCGCAAAATTTGAGAATGTTCTCAAACTTTGGAAATCCCAAGAATGACAAATTGCCAATATTCCAAGGACTCAATATTTTCATTTCAAATTTTTCGATTTCCAAAAACTTTTAATATTTCTCGATGCATAATTTGGCAAAATCTGAAAATGATCTAAACCTTCGGAAATTCCCAAATTTCCAAAGCCTTCACCACTTCCAAAGATTCAAATATTTCAATTTCACAGGACGTTAATTTTTGGTCACCCTCTTATTCCCTAAAAAAAATCGACACCTCATAATAATTGATTTTTGCCACCTTTTATCCTTCGTAGCCTTCGCATTATTATTGGCATCCTCAGGAGTACGTTTCGTATTTCCACCTGACGGAGAAGACATGGTAGGAGTGCTTGAAGGTGAGGCTGAGGATGTGAGACTCTGCATGAATCGCGATTTGACTTCCTTCCGTTGGGGTCTCAATCGCTGTTCGGATTTTCCCGCTTCGATTTTGCTCATGACAGCATCCCAATGGCCGTTTTTACGGGTTCGAGTTTGCCGTCTCGGTTCCTTCGGCGAATCTTCTTTAGGCGCTGATTCTATCATTGCCTTTATCTTGGACTCTACATTTTTCTTTGGCATTTTGTATTTCTTCAAGGGCTCTGCTTTACCCTGCAACTTTGTTACATTTCGACTTACGTCGACGGTGGGCTCCACTTGAATCACTGTGACTTCAATGCCGCCCGATGAATTTGAGTCACTCGCTGTGTCATGAAGATTTTTCGGTACCTGGGCAGATAAAATTATTCGTCAAATTTTCCGCTGAATATTTAAGAAAATATTTTTGAGATTTCTGAGATTTAAAAATTATTTCAAATTTTGCGCAGTATGATTACCTGCAAAAAATCCATGATAACACCTGGCATTTCGGTTTTGAGAATGGGCGACAGCTGTACATTTTGCGATACCTGCGTGTCCGCGGTATCCGCAGTATCCGGTGTGTTGGCAGTATCTGGCGTTGGATCCTCGGAAACCTGCTCCTCTCCATTGAACCTCTCATCCTGACGTTTATCAAGATCCGAGTATATTCCACTTGAGTCCATCTCTTCTCCAGCGAAGCTAGGACATCGTCTTCTAGCGTCAGCCGGTGCGCAAAATAGCGTTCCGTCGATTACCTGCAAAGACATGAATGTAAGTTATATAAAGAATTGGAATTGAAAGAGCAAAAGACAAAAGTTGTAGAAATGTAATTTAATTGTTGGCATTTGTGTACCTGAGCCCGACGATCGCCGCGGCCGATGTCCTCGTGAGCATCTGCATCGCTCTCGGTAAAAAAGTCTGAGTCTGTCATTGGGTCCTGGAGACGGCAGGCTTGGCAGGAGGCGGGTAAATTTCCCGCGAGGCTTCCAGGATTGACTGGGTGATCGGGTCCCCGGCTTGCGGGTCGCGAATTTTCACCGTCACCTTGGTATCCCGCTTCGAGACTAGTTATACTTGTAACCGACGTAATAAAACTCATCGGCAGTGACGAATTCGACGTCACTGATGCTACTGATGTCCCGGATGCAATCGTAGAGGCAACGTTTGGTATTATAGCTGAAGAATTCACTCGATGATCACCGTAAATCTGAAATTTATGAATTCCATTTTTAGCCTTTTATATTATTATTTCCATTTCTTTTTAGGATTAACACCTTTGGAACTCTAGTAGTTTCTACAACTTCTGGAATGTTTCAAAATGGGTTACAATCTTTCAGCTTCGAAAACTCTGAATTTTTTTTTTATATTTCTTTCTGAAACATCAGAGCCTACCAACCTGCTCCCCCAATTTGTCACCATCTACAGGCTTCGGATCAAGTGGAAGTTCTTCGAGGGAAGGCGAGCGCTCGCATAATAAAACACTGCGCTTCGTATTATCCACGAATTGTATATCCGTTGGTCTTGATCTGTGGGACGAAGTAGTGGTAGCGGGGATTCCCCGGGAGCCAGTGAGATTCTCACACGAGGGCGTGCGAGAACAACCAAGTGCCACTGTGAAGTCAGTCATCTGATCTGGGGTGAGAATTCCGAGGCTTTCGTCGTGCTCAAATGAGTTTTGTTTATGCAGTGAAAGGTACTGATGAGTCGTCAGGCTGCTATTATTGGTCAAATTTGAGTCGTTAAGACTTGGGTCAATCAGACAATTGCTAATATCCTCGAGCATTGTGTAGGTAGTATGAAGGGCGCCGAAAAGATCGTCCTCCTTGCGGTAGGCGATATCACGCGAGATCGAGTCATTCTTCAGGATCTGGCTCAAGTCACCTACGCCAGGAGAATACGGTTAAAATTGGCCGAAGAGCTTTCGTAATACCCAAAGTTTATCCACTTTTGCATGTGTTATCAGGACTTAAGTATATTCACCTTCAGCAGGAGTAGAACTCGCACCGGGCCCGGGAAATCGTGCCTTGGGTGTCTTCAGACACGTCTGCAAGTCATCCTCATGAGTGTCCGTAGGGAAGAAGCATGATGCCGACAGAATCGTAGATCTCCTAGAGCTTCCACCGATGTTAGGCCCAATGTTCTTCAGCGGCGATATTGTTTTTGGCTTTGGTAGAAATGAGGGTCTCGCCGCTCGTGCAACGGGGATTCTACTTTCACTGGTATTCTGCAAAAAATATTATAACCATTAGCATGAACTCAGGACATCTGCACCAAGGGTCGATTTTTAGTTCGGAAATTTTCGCCTGGCCGAGCTTTGTGTTGAATATCTTGCGCAAAATATGAATCGGAGAACATTTCTTTGAATGAAAAAGATCACTTCATGTTCGGATTTAACAAGTCGAAACCGGAAGGGTAATTTTTATCAAACTTTGCTCTTCGTGTAGGAATGACTGATCGTCATTATGCTCAACAGCATTAAGACGCGTAATTTTCTTACTCGACTCCAATTAAGTCTCAGTGCACGTACATAAAGATGGTCATTGTACGAAATAACGTGCTATAAGATTGAAATCCCAAAGTTTGCTCGGGAGAACATCAGCCCCGTCATGCTTGCGAATTTTTCGCATGATGCTTAACAACATAACAGGCATTATACTCAACATGTGAGTACATCCACCAGCAAGGACACAGTGGCATTTAATTCTTAGTGCTTATGTCATTAGCATCAGTCCTTGAGACTCGCTGTTATCCTCGATAAATATCCACCTTTGCCTCTCTACGTAAATAGAGAAAAATAGTTTTTCACTTAGAAGAATGAAATGCCTTTTGCGTAAGCTGCTACTTCAATATGACACCGAGAACGCATTTTATAACAAGTGCTAAATGTCTGGGGTCCAAAAAACTTGCCGATTCCGCTCTCACGATTACGGTTACGAAAAGCTTACTAAAAGGTTACGAAAAAAAACGTAAATTATGTGAGAGATACAATGTGAGAGGCATATTTAGATTTTCTTAAACTTAATTGTAATTTACGATTTGAAGATCGTAATTTACAATTCGAAAATCGGCATTTACGATTCGAAGATCGTCATTTGCAATTTGAAATTCGTAATTTACGGTTTAAAAACGTGAGTTATGATTGCTAAAATTCGTAATATATCCAAGCATCTTTTTTCTTAATGGTCATAATTTACGGTTCGAGTATGAGAACTTATGACTTAACGATGAAAACTTAGTAGAACGTGAAGAACAATTTTCAAATATAGGATAATTAAATAAATTTTCTTTCTCCCCCAAGCAACCTATAAATCATTATCTCGTGATGTTAGGCGGCGTTTGATTAAAGGACAGCGACAAGTGGCTCTCGCGCTTTTTTTCTCTGTCTCACGCACTCGTTACCCATTTCATATGAATTAACACAAATTTCAGTCAATTGAAGATGCGTAATTCGTGCTAATTCACTACGCCTACCTAACGCTTCTCGTAACTCCGTTACATTCAATCTTCTTACTTATGCATAATGCTGTGTGGTAAAGTGAAGTTGCGAAGAACGAGATAATTCAGTCATTGAAATACATGAGGAGAAATTTTTTTCAGGAAATCCATGAAGCGATTAGTCTCTGAGAAGTGCGCTAAATTGTTTGTAAGTGATTTTCAACTTTATGGGAGCGATTCTATGGGCAATTGATGAGTTCTTTTATGGGATCTTCAGCATAAGATATTTGCATAAACGGACGCTTGTTTTACTTGTGGGGGGGGGGGTATTTTTACAATTGTGCATTTTTTTTAATTCCTCAAATTTTAATAACCATATTTGTAAGTTCGAAAAAAATATTCCTAATCAGGAATTGAAATTTGCAATTCAATTAACAATAAAAACCAGGGAATGGAGAAAATCATTTGTACGGTAATTTGTGTTCACCCCGACCTCTAAGCAATTTATCCCACTTGTAACCACTCAGCATATATACCGTTGCAATTTCGTTTCGTGGCTTTGTGTTCTTTAAGGTTTGCAAATATTTGAAATATTTTTGATTTTTAAAATTGTGGTAAACCCTTTTTGAAATGTTTGAAAATTTTCAAATGCAAAGATATCTTTTGAAGGTTTTTCAATAACCCCCTCAATTGCCAGTTCGATTGAGAATCAAACAAGAAAATGAAGGTCATAATTTACGCGGTTATTTATGCTCATCCCGACCCAAGCATAATTCATTCCACTTGTTCAATTCCGTTTAATACACCAACAAACGACTGAAAATCATTGAATCCACATTGTTTGATTGGTCCGGCAAATTCCGGCATAGCTATTGTGCCTTGTTGAAGCCAACCATCCTCGACGGATGGTTATCCGTATGAAATGGCAAAATACATGGTTTCTGACGGCACTCATGCACCCGTAGTTCCGCACATGCTCTCTTTAGTATTATATATCCATAATATACCCATAAAACCGAGTAATTATGTCCCGGAGGGCTGGTTACAAAAATCGTGAAATTGCGTTTATTTCCGATTTTTTGCAATTCCTCGGGATTCGCGTGCGCGTTCGGTTTTTGTTCAGTCTCAAAGAGGAGTTGTTGAAAGTTCGGAAAAAATTACAATGGTTTTATTTAACTATGGAGAAACACATACTGGAGCTTTCAGAGACCGCCTACGTACCACTTCAATGAATGCCGGTTGATTGAAGCTGATCAGTCGTACTCAAAAATTGGACCCCGCGTCAAAAATTTCGAAATTGGAAATGCAAAGAAGTGAAAATTTGAAACAATTCAACAATTTCCGAAAAACTCGAGAATTTCAATATTTTTGAAAACGACCGCGATTACGTGATTTTGAAAAATAAAAAAAATCTAAATTCGTAGAAGGTATTTCGAAGCTTTGAGAATTTTCTGAGACACTTCTGAGGGTTGAAGTTGTTGAATTTTCAGTAGCAAAACACGGCTTTTTTATGGAGCTCATATATGCGTAGATTTGCGCGTAGGAGCACACGTGCTCTATTCAACGTCGTATCCCGTAATATTCCCATAAAACCACGCAATTAAGCCTTTCAAAAGTTGGTGAAAAAAACTGAAATTGCGGAAATGTCCGAGTTTCTGACACATCCTTCAGCTTCATCTTTCATTAACGGATTATGAAATTTATGACGTTTTCTCGCGATTCTGAACTAGTTCAATCGTTCCGGAAATTTGAAGATTATTGAAAAGTAGAAGGAATTGCGCAGCAAGTGGGTCACATTTCGAATCGTAATGTTTTTTGGAGTGTAATAACCGTTTCATGGCTCAAGCCTTATGGGAGGAATACGCAATTAAGACCCTATACCATGAATACAGATCAAAATTCGAATTTTTGGCTGAATGAACAAGTTCAGCGAAACTCAGTATGCGATTTCAAAAAATTGAACCGTGGACAATCTGAAGTAGTATTTTTTATTACGGATGCTTTGAAAATTCTCAAATTTTTTGAACGTTCACGTATTTAAGATTTTCCAAATCTCTTCGACTTTTTCATTTTTCGACTTTAATTTCGCAATTTTTAATTTTTTAGACTTTTCCGGATTTCGGAAATGAGAATTTCGTCATTTTATAAATTACAGGATTTTTGAAATTTTCGAAATTTGCGCCACTTATTAAAATATTTCAGTTTTTAGAGTTTCCTTTGAACTCGCGTTTCCCAATTTGAAAAATTTTCCGAAACAATTAAAAGATAAAAATTGGGTATCTTTTAAATGCCCGGTAAACTGCCGGTACTAAATGCTAAATTGGCCTCTGGATTTAATCTCAGCTATTTTCTATTCTATTGATGCCACGCAATGGCGGTCTAGTCGCTTTGATACGCCTCGGAGGTGCACACGGCTATGCATATATATAACTCCACGATATACGCTCACATACATGTGCACTCACCCACCCAAACTGACATATCTATTACGTGTTTCCAATAATTTCATAATGCTCCCGTTTAAACCGTTCTACCCTCATTACAATGAGCCAATACCATAATTAAATATCAACCACTATTCAACTCTTTCACCTTTAGACAGACAATGACATACAAATGAAAGGTAATCAAACGTTACAAAAAACACTTGCCTTATGTAATTGCGCACTCGCTTCATTATCGAATCGTAGCTCAACATTAAGGCAAATCAAACACTGTTACATAGAAGTTATTTGAGGGATCAGTCATGACTGTAAAATTGAAAAGAAAAATTGAAAATTCTAAAGTTTCGGTATTTCGAAAATTTTGGAAAATTACAATTTTTTTCAATTTTAAAATTGTCTGAATTTTTGAAAATTCTGAAATCCCCAAAATATTGGAAAAATGGAAATTTTGTTTAAAACATTGGAAACTTGGTAAACTTTTTGATTTTTGGATATTTAGGGGAAACTCCAAAATTTCGATACCTCAAAAAACCTTTGAAATTTGAGAATTTTCCAATTTTTATAAATAAAAAAAGATAATAAATTTAAGGGAACATAACTTTTTCAATTTCATAAAACATACAATTAATATGCATTTTACAAATTTCGAGATTTGAAACCATCTAAGATTTTTTGAAAATTACGAATAATTTTTTGATTTCTTTTTAGGTGGGAGAATTTTATAAATACCATTCGAGTTTAAGTTTGAAAATTTTCCAGTATTTAACGATTTCAAAAATTTTAAAATATTCATACTCTTGAATGAGTGGAAAAAATGCAAATTCTGAAAACTTCGAAAACCCTCACGGGAATTGCCCAAATTTGCGAAATTTCAATCTTTAAAAAAATTTCAAAAAATAACCAATTTCAGAAACTCCAAAAAAATAATCATTTTTGAAAACTACTAAATTCCATAAATTGTCAAAAGTCCAAAAAATTCAAAAATTTCAAAAACTTTTTGAAGAGCAATTTTGAAAAAGAACGCAGAATCCCAAATTCAAAAAACTTCTCAATACCCCATTCAAGTTTCCATCCCATACATTACAAAATATTACTATATATACTACTATTTTTCCACTTCACACGCCCCTTGCCGCTCCTCGTTTTTCTTTCACGAGTCTTTGAATTCGCCCATTACCATCACTTATGATTTTTAATAGTGATTATTAGATCGTCATTACCCTCTCGGCTTTCTAAAATTACCCGCGGAATCCACTTGTTTGCATTACGCGATTCATGAAATAGTTTCTATCACGAAAAAAAGTTACCGGAGTTTGTTTTTCACTCAGGTGAAAAAAAAGGGGGAAGAGTTAAACGCGTGACCGATGCGCTAGACCGCGCAGTACTGATTCCCACAACGATTCCGTATTCTTTTGCATTAGTTGGAGAACTGAAAACGACCTTCGGTCAGTGCTGTACGCGCCACTACTGAACGGCCGAGTAAGTTTGCAAGTGCGCTTAACCGCTGGCACACGCGTTTTCTTCGTTACTATTTGACGTACTGGGGATTGCCGACACATATAATATACTGATTAACGCAGCTGGCGCGCTCAAATGCCAAGAAGCGCGCATGTGTAATCAGCCACGTAGAAGATGTAGTGAATATCTCTTCGAGATATAAACAATTTGTTTCATTTTGTATTTGAAAAAATTCAAAGCATGGCAATTATGCTCCAACCCGACAGTCCAGTACCAAGGTTAGCCTTCCCCGCTTTGACCTACGGGCTTGAGGCCAGCCTTGCTCAATATTGAATAAATAGACAATTTCAAAATGGCTGATGGAATCCAAACCCATGATTCAATACGAAGATGAAGAATGTACTAAGCTTGGACTCATTAATTCTGATCAACGGTTTCAAGCGCAACCTGCTCAAGATTGGATGCAGAGATGAGCTCAAGCTTGCTAAGACCATCCCACTCAAGTTTCTTTCAAGCTCACTCTAAGCTTAGTCTTCCGAGCTTTGGTCCTCGGGCTTGAGTAAGTTCTGCCCAGTATTAGATACATACATAGATCCGAGCTGGCTGATACCATCGAAACGCAAACTTCAGTACCAATGTTGTCCCAAGCCTTACCCAAGGATACGGAAACCAGGAGCTTGACACAAGTGATATCATCTAGAGCCAAGCTTCAGTAGCGCAATTCGGTCAATCATAATCCAAGATCTGTATGTAAGACCTGATCTAAAAACTTAGCATTAGTTCAGTCGGCTACAGGCACCAGTAGATGGGCCGAGATACCCTCAAGGCCAAGGGGACCATTTTGATTGACTGTTCTAAATACTCCGACAAATTTCGGGCCAAGCCCTACCGGATATCTCTACACGAAGCCACTGCCACCTCCACTATCTATTGAGTATATTATTTTCGGTAAAACGATAACGTGTGGAGATAACCGAAAAAATACACGCGTAGTACATTACATAAGGTACGGACAAATTTTTCATTTCGTGTGTTCCAATTAATTCGGATTATCTTCCAGCGGTTATCGGTTTGTTCTCTTCAAGTTGATCATTCTGCCACGACGATGATTGGAGATGCTTTATTCACGGTATTCCTTCGCTAAAGCTACGTTACGCTGATAGTTCACGCATTCGACTCCAAAGGATTCGCTGAACGGAATGTTTGGTCAACCCTTGGCACAAGAAGATCGAGGTGCGCGGAACCGGCCCCAAAAAAAATTTGAAAAATTTGAGCCCTACTCTTTTCACTACTTCGTGTAGGCATTGCCTATAATTTCTGGGTACTTCTCATACTGTTTTAAATCCTCCACAATTTGCTATAATTATTTACTTCCCTATAAAATTCTAGATTATGTTACATCTTAGGAAACAAAACTACTCTACCGACTGCAGATTACGGTGCCAAAAACTATTTTACCAACTGCAGATTCAGGTATCGAATACTTCTTCAACAGCTCCAGATTGCATATAATTGCATATCAAAATCAGATAAATATAGCTGATCCGGTGGATGGCACCATTTTCGTCATCCACATCTCAAATTATCTATCCTTGTCTTAAAATTAAAGGGGCGTTCCAACAAACCTATTATCAACAATCGAATCACTCCAAAAATGTTTCGTGTTTTTTGTAAGTGTAAAAAAAATTCTGAATGAACAGATGGGAAGCGGTTCTAGCAAACACGTAATTGCTGCAACTCAATAGTAAAGAGGCGGATCTCCGGGCTCTAACTGCTCGATGTTGAAACTTCGCAATTGCTTCTGTAACAAACAGGGACTTTGAAGAGAAAATCGGCGCTTTTTTATTGCATTAAGAAAACTTGAGATAACGGCACTTACGGCCCTTTCATTCTAAGGCGATGATGTAGGACGATTGGGTGAAATTGTCGGAGATAGTGGCATATGCGTTTACTTAAGGTACTATTTGACATATGGGAGATGGCCAACACTTATACTGATTAGTACAGCTGTCTGACTGAAATGCCAAGCGCGCATGTCTAGTGAGCCACGTTTAGTTGGAGTTTAATGCGTAACCGGTCACACTGCACCGCGACTTCCGCGATGGTTCATCGATTTTCATGGGAGTTCTCGGTGCAGAGACACGGTGCGTTATGCGTATTGGGAAAATCGAGGGCGAAGCTCTCCATTTTTTTTTCATTTGAAATCTTTCAAAAATTTTAATATTTCGAAATTTTTCTATTTTCCAAAAACGACGTAAACTAAAATGCCGCCTCATTTTGTATGCATATGTCGAAATTGAAGAACGATAGGAAAAATTTTATTAGGAACTTTTTGTCTGGACGATTCAATCCTACAAAAAAGTTCTTATGAACATTACATCAGTTCTTCTAGATTCGGAGATAATTATCAAAAACCGAGATCTACTTCAATGTGCCACCGATAAACGCACTTATCATTTTTTCCTTCTTCCATCCAGATTTTCATTCTTATCATTCCATAAGTTTTTGTGATTCTGACACCTGTCGTTTTTGGCACTCTCAACCCACCGTTGGTTGCACCTCTTGAGCCTGCGACTCGGGTCGCATAATGAGCGCTACGCCGCGGTGTTCTTCATACATTTCCGTACACAAATACGTTGCCAAATTCACTGTAGACCACCCGAACGCGTTTTGCGGCCTTCGGCAACGGCGCGCCTGGACTGAGTTCATTTAACACAGAAAAATTCCTTCAGCTTCCGGAAATAATCATCTTTCTGCATGTCATCCGAAATCTAAGTCACTGAGAAAAATACCATGATAGTCCAAAACTTTTTTCGTTTAGTCAGATGACTACCGGACCTCAAAAACGATGTCCGCGGAAGTCGCGCTCATAGCGCGACCAACGAAGCGTTATCATGCATCGAATTTTTTGAGATATTTAATTTCCCAATTTTTTGAATATTCTCGATCTCTCCGATCTCATAAAATGTTCAAAGTTGTTGAATTCCATTTTTTTTACCATCACAATTACACTTCAAAGAGACTTCGAGTTTTCTTTCGAAAGCCGCTTGTCATCGAAATCCTTCAACGAATATTCAGTCGCGTAAGATTCGTTTACTTTTCATTCATGGTGTCTCAGGTGAATAGAGAAAATTGTGATGAGCAAGCACATTTTTCTTCTGTATTTTCTACCTTCCTCTGATTTGTGGTTTGCTGAGATAAGTGAGGAATGAAGCCGTGCATTGCCTTAGACTTCTATTTGTTATTTACATTTCACGAGAGTTGGCTTTCTCTGGGTTGGTCTAACCGACCTGATTCAACGCTTCGTTTTTGCTTGACTTGTTTTCATTCGATTTGCTTCAATTCCAAGGCAAATAACGGACAAATCAGTGTCTTTTGGGTTGACCGCTACGAAAATGACCGAGATTTGAGTTGAAGTTGAATTTAAATTCGGTCATTTGTTAGGTTCGAAAGACGGAGCAACTTCTCAATGTCTTCTACCAACTATCTTGTATCCTACTACCAATTTACCATTAAATTGTCGAAAATTGGTCAATTTCCTATGAGAACTTTATATGTATCGGCAAAAATTGTTACCTGGTTATTTTCTCTGAACTACCTGCAGACTTGAATGAAATAGCTATTCTATTTCAATTAGAAATGTATTTTTACAAAGAAGATTTAATGGGGAAAAGTTCACATGTCTTATCGGAAAAACGTCATCGATTCGTGTAAGGAACATAGTTGATTTATCTCAACGAAATTGACTTGGTACACAGCAATTCTTCATTCGAAACCCTCTACTGAGCTGAAGAATATTTTTCCTCAGTGTTGTCACCCTATATCAGTTTTTGCTAAATAGTTTGGAAGCTAAAAGTGATATAAAAGGTTTATTCCATACAAATTTATAGGTCTCATTTTGCACCACAAAAAAGTTTTTAATATTTTGAATTCACATATTGTAATTTCAAGATCAGTAATTTTTATGGAAATCTGGATAGGAATGCTAATTACGATTGGGTCAATTGAAATATATTACGATGTATATTGCATACATTCAATAACAGAGTAGATCTTCAGCGAAGTGATAAGACCACGCAAGTGCATTAATCACTCGGTTCGGTTTTTTAACTAAAATCTCTTGGAAGTAAAGTGCTGTAATTGATGTATTGATTGATTGTTCTGATTAATTGATTGATTGATTATCCTTGTTATGACACTGGCGCACGTCAGCAAAAATTCCCCAAAAAAACCACATAAACCCAAAAGCACAAAAAAACATCAAAAATCCTTGTAAATCAGAAATTTCTAACATTCCAAAAACCTCAACGATTTCGCATGAACCGACAATTTTTAGATTAAAATAAAAATTCATAATCTTCAACTATGTCAATAACTTTGAAAATTGTAAGAATTCAAAGAAAAGCACAGAATAAAAAAACGATTGACCACTGAACTTTCAAAAATTAGAAAAAAATTGCATTTGCGAAATTTTAAGAAAAATTACGAATTTCGAACGTAAATGAAACGTTCAAAAATTTCAACCTTCGAAAAAACTACGAAATTCAACAAATGTCCAACGAATGTCAATTTTCGAGGTACATATTGGAAAATGTGGGAATTTAAAAAATGTCAAAATTTCCGTAAGCATAATGATTGGGAAGCTTCCAACATTTCAAAACTCTCTAAAACTTCAAAATTTTCAAACGTATAAAAAACAGAATAAATTAATATCACATCCGGATAAAAATATTACACTTTTGCGTGTGTATATTTTTTTCAGTTTTTTTGTTTTTTTCCTGTGAAATTATTGCAGTATGTTTTTGTCGGGCTATCTCATAATTGATCCTCGAAATCACTCGCCATTTAATCTCTACTCCGTTTATTAAATTCTTTTTTCCACAAATCCGAAGGGACAAACTTGCTCAATGGTGAAAAATGGAAAAATTGCACTTACTTTCGCCATTCTGGAGACGATCGATCCTCAATTTAATAACTAGTCTTAACAACAAGTCCTATCAATTGTCGCGTAAAGAAAAGTTCTACTTTGAACGGTTTATTGCTAATCGATTGAATATATGATAACACATTTTAGGAGATCGGTAACAAATTTTTTTTTCGCTTTTTCACGATGAATTTGAACACTTTTACAGCTTTTACATGGTAAAATGCCTGGGTTTTCCAATAACTTGACTATTCTGACCGGCGTCGAGTTCTGAGCAATTCAGAGCACAGTATTGATCAACGGCGCGGTCATCGGGGGCGTCGCTATTCGCTAAAAGAAAGGGTGGAGGGGGCACTGTTAGCTCGGATTACATTACGCTGTATGTAATTTGATAATTGTTGCAAAATTCCTAAGTTTTAGGAATTATAACTAATTTTTAATTTTTTGAATTTTAAAATTTTTTAAGTTGTTGAACACTTTCGAAAAGTTCTGCTAAATTATATGATTTTATTTTGTTACTGAAGACTGTTCCATGTATTCCTGGAGTGGTTTGATTTATATTATTTCACTTTATGCTGAACTTCACATTGGCAGTAGCAGTACAAAGTCTAAGGGATCGGAGACTTACCGATCGATTTAGAGATTATCCGATTTGAAGCTGTCCAATTAAATTGAGTCAGAGAAGCAGACTCTAACAGATAGCTGAAAATTTTTCCCGAAATGACATTCATGGAGTATTTTAAAATCTGAGATTTTCCGGAAATACTGCCACAAAACTTTTGACATTTCCAAAATTTTCGAAACTTGTGAAATTTAGCCACATTACATACTTTTTTCATTCCCGATACGCAAAGTTATTCTAACCATGCCAAAAATTACATGTGTCATATTCTTCAAATTTACACATACCAAAGCTCGGAAAATCTTTCAGGACTTTGGACATTAAGAAATTGCAAAATTTTAACAAAACCTGCAGATTCAAATAATGCAAAATTTTGGATTTTTGATAGGATCTCTAAAATTGCAACTCAAGAAATTTCTCATTCTTAAAATTTCCCCATGTTTCCCTTCTTTGCAAAAGAATACAAACAATTCCCTATAAAAAAGGGCTATTACGGAGAATTCCTTGGATTCACATAAGAAATAGCTGGACCGTGGCTACGACTGTTTGAGATTACATTGCGCTTTAGATAAGGTACCGTTTCTCGGTGAAAAAAATTGCTATAACAGTTCATAAATGATAAATATCGCAAAGTGCTGGATATATCCGCGTAATTGAGTGCTAATGATAATGAGTAATTTTATTGCAAGTGGAGCGAAAGAGAGTAGAAAGTATCTGTCGTTCTAATTATCCCGCCGCAGGTTTTGCGCATGCGCAGCGCAGCCATGCGGTTAATTCGAAGAATGGATTTCCGGATAAAATGTGGAAGTAAGTTTTCCGGATCTAGCGAATTTTCATATTTTTGACATTCTTGATTTTTCAAAATCTTTGAAATTTTTAAAACTTTGTTCTCAAATTACCTGTAAAAAGTTTTGAACAATCTTCGTGAACCAAATATGTTCACTTATGACCCAAGCTCATAATGCAAATTTTCCAATTTTTGTTTTGCAATTATTACACTTTTTCAATGATCACTTTTTTTTGCAGTAAGAATCGAGTGTAGTGAAATCGATACTTGAGTCCGAGAACTCGCACCTTTGTATCGACGAGTCGACTGGTCGCTTGAAAGTTCCCTAGTTACCAATGTCGGTTTCCCTAGAGCTCCCCAGATTTTCCAAGAGGATGTTTGACAATCACAGTCACCTGCTGATCAGGTCCTCTTCACGCACAAAATTGAAGTAGCTGCAGGTATGATCCACCCCTGACTCATCAGAATTATGCGTCAGGATCACGAAACCTGAAGGATGGGGCAACTAACACAGCTACAGATCTTCCAATTGTTGTTCATCCTCCATCTATCACGTGAGTAAACAATGGATTAAACAATTGATTTTTGAAAGCCCTTTTCAAAAAGTTAAAACGTTTCGAAAATGAAAAAATTAGAAAATTAAAATAAATGATAACAATTCGGAATTTTTCCAAGAGTTTCAAAAATATTAGAAATTTCAAAAGTTCCGAAAATTTGCAAAATTGAATAAATATGAAAAATTAAAGACTTGAACTCTCTGAGCCCCTAAGTAGTCGCCTGTCTCCACGCAAAGTCGTGCTCGCACCTAGAGGGAATCTCCGCACAATGTGTTTTTCGCAATAGAGTTGAGCAGTGAAATTTGATCCGCCAAATCGATTGGATTAGATGCAAACTTTCAATAATCAAAGGTTATAATTTTGAGCGAGTCTTGTATCCAAGAATTGTCACAAGTTCAAGTAATATCTTTGCATAATGTTTACACCTCTTTCACCCACGGGGTTGACCTGTAGAAAATAGAAAACGAAGAAATGCTGAGATTCCCTCACAGCGCCACCACTTACAGACTACAAACCACCTTCCTGCAAGTGTCCATATCCCCCAAATGATTCACCCTCTTCACCTTGCTCGTCATCACAAAAAATGGACTTGCCCTCAGATTGTCTCCACCGAAACCTACAGTACTACGAAACGCTGCACTCCTCCCACCTGACCCATCGCCTGGTAAAACGCGGCACGCAACACGGCAGTCACCCCTACAACCGCATAAACGAAGTGGAGTTTTACGCGCACGGCCGTCACTTTCGTCTAATTCTGACACCTCGTCGAGAAGTGATCCACTCAAATTTCAAAGCCTATGAAGTAACAGGTGATGGTGAGGAGAAGACCGTGCACTTGGACCACAGTAGCTTCTACCATGGTCGTGTCTTCGGCGAATTGGACTCGCACGCACAGTTGCACATAGATGATGGAGTAATGACTGGAAGTATAACGATAGACGACCAAACCTTCCACATCGAGCCATCCTGGCGGCATTTGCCACACTTGGGCAATAGCTCGATGATCATGTACAAAGCTTCGGACGTGAAATTGAGCTGGGAGCACGTCGATCCTACAGGTTAAAATCAATTATATTTTTATACGCAGAAATGAACGCAATCTTTGCACTTTCGATAGCCTCATACTATCCAAAACTGATGATCTTACTGCTCTTTCCAGGTGAAGGCCACAGTCACGGAGTGCCAAAGACTTGTGGCTACATCCAAGAATCAGATTCTTCGGATGAAGCTACTACAAACGACGAGATCTACCCAAACCGAACACACTCTCGCTCGAAGCGTCAAGCAGAAACGTACGAATACACCCCATCGAAAACTCGCTGCCCTCTCCTCCTAGTCGCTGACTACAGATTTTACCAGGAAATGGGCGCTAGTAGCACAAAAACAACCATAAATTACTTAATAAGTCTCATAGACAGAGTCCACAAGATCTACAATGATACTCTTTGGCAGGATAGAATGGAGCAAGATGGTTTCAAAGGAATGGGCTTTGTGATTAAAAAAATTGTAGTCCATTCCGAGCCGACACGTGTTCGTGGAGATACACATTACAATATGGTTCGTGAGAAATGGGACGTAAGAACATTGCTCGAGGTTTTTAGTCGAGAATACAGTCACAAGGACTTTTGCCTTGCCCATTTATTCACTGATCTGAAATTTGAAGGCGGTATTTTGGGACTGGCTTACGTCGGATCTCCAAGAAGAAACAGTGTAGGGGGAATTTGTACCCCTGAGTACTTCAAGAATGGTTATACACTGTACTTAAACTCTGGTTTGAGTTCAAGTAGAAATCATTATGGTCAGAGGGTGATAACACGAGAAGCAGACCTTGTTACTGCACATGAATTCGGTCATAACTGGGGTTCTGAGCATGATCCCGATGTGAGTGAGTGCAGTCCCAGCGCCTCTCAAGGCGGATCCTACTTGATGTATACCTACAGTGTGAGTGGTTATGATGTCAACAATAAGAGATTTTCTCCCTGCAGTTTGAGATCCATAAAGAAGGTACTTCAAGCCAAATCTGGGAGGTGTTTCTCGGAGCCTGAAGAATCATTCTGTGGAAATATGAGGGTCGAGGGAGATGAGGAGTGTGATGCAGGACTTCTGGGGACTGAAGACAATGACGCTTGTTGCGACAAGAATTGCAAACTGAGGAGAAACCAGGGAGCAGTTTGCAGCGATAAGAACTCACCCTGCTGTCAGGACTGTGTGTTTATGAGACTGGGAATAAAGTGCAGGGATGCACAGTATGCTACATGTGAGCAGGAGTCCAGGTGTACAGGAAAATCGAGTGAATGTCCCAAGTCACCTGCTATGGAGAATGGAACTGCTTGCCTCGAAAGGGGACAGTGCAGATTGGGCAAGTGTGTGCCGTATTGTGAGACTCAGGGGCTCCAGAGCTGCATGTGCGACACTATTGGAGATGCCTGCAAGAGGTGCTGCAGGATGAGCCTCAACGAGACATGCTTCCCCATAGATCCTCCCGATATTTTGCCTGATGGCACACCCTGCATTCAGGGATTCTGCAATAAGGGAATATGCGAGAAGACCATTCAGGATGTCGTTGAGAGATTCTGGGATATCATTGAGGATATTAATATCAATAAGGTTATTAGGTTTCTCAAGGATAACATCGTGGGGGCTGTGATCATCTGCACGGCGATCGTGTGGATACCAGCTAGCTGCATCGTGAGCTACATAGATAGCAGGAGAATCAAGGATAATGAGAAGAAATGGAGATGGAAAAATACGGATGCACTTATTCATCCGGATGACCAGAGGAGGGTTATCCAAGTTGGGTTACCTTTACGCAGTAATTTAGAACAGTCCTGAGGCTGATGTACTTCAGTTGGACAAGTCTGTATGTAAATATTTGTTACCAATTGGTGTGCAAGAGGTGCTGCATGATGAGCCTCAATGAAACATGCTTCCCCCTAGATTCTCCTGACTCATTTGATGGCACGCCCTGTATTTAGAGATTCCGCGATAAGTTATTCAGGATATCGTTAAGAGGGTTTGGATTCTGGGACAGGTTCCTCAAGGATAAAATCGCCAGGGCTGTTATCTGATAATGAGTAAAAGCGAAGGTGGAAAAATATGGATGCACTGATGCATCCGGAGGTTCAGAGGAGGATTGTTGAAGTTGGGTTACCATTACGCAGTAATTTATAAAAGTCTTGAAGATGACTCTCTTTGATTGATCAAGTCTGTATGTAAATATTTACTACCAAACGACAAATTTTTCAAAAGAGACTCGGTTGATACAATTTGACATTGACAAAAATTTACTGACGAAATGAAAATTTTGTAGAAATTGAGTACAAAGATGCTATTACACATTAATTTAGAACAGTCTTCACATTTACTTGGGTTTGTTCGTCAAGTCCATGTCTATAGAACAATCTGATGTGAAGTTTGCCAACTAAGCTACGAAGAAAATTAATTTCCCAAACACCTGTTGTCACACACAGAAGCATCAAGGAGGCAGAATTTTGAGAGTAAGCACTCGTACTCTATCATTTGATACACTCAACTGCTTTATAAGAATTTTTTACATTCTTTTTCTTAGTGATTCATATTAATCTTTATTTATGAAAACGATAGTTTTTGAGATTACTTTCCCCTGTCGAAGTATGATTTTTTTTAGAAAGCGATACCAGTGAAATTTGATAGATTAGCTATTTTATGACAAGGATCTACTTAATTATTTGCTAATTCCAGGTGTCTATATTCAATAATCTAGTCAGTTGATCCATATGCCCCATCATGTGTTCATATGTTTTTGTTCAATTACCATTTTTTATAGATTTACCATTTTAAGGAGCAATAAATGAATTATAAAATGGGAAAAATTATTTATATAAAACCAATGTATTGAATAATGACATTTTCTCTTACACTAATAAAAGACTACATTTAACATAAAATTAAACAATCATTCCACAGAAAACCGCTGAGGCAGGTGTTAATAATTCTTTGGGATCAGCAGAAATTTTTACCATAATAAATATATACCTCACGCACAAAAAAGGAATAAATTTGAGGCGCGCGCGAAACGCACCTAACCCTCTTTTCGTTAAAATTCCGCGTCTCCAACACCTTGCAAAGTCGTTGAGATTGTTCCTATTATAAATTTGCTGTAAAAGGATCCAACTGAGAATCTTCTTCATGTTTCATATTCTATCATGTTTTTTTCCCGTTCTCTACATTTTCCCCCACGTGAAACGTTCGTACTCCAAGTTTCCCAAATTCAAACGAAATCCAAGATGGCGCCACTTTTCCGCTTTAGCGCAAAATTTCTTATCTCTCAGTTTATCCACCTGAAATCCCCACGAATAAAACCCCAGCCATTATATTTTGTGGGTGAACAACGTTGTGGATGGGGTTTTGTGTGATACCGTGGTAATTTTTTACACTCAAACATATTCGTTCTGTGAAAGACTGATTAACAATTACCCCTAAAACGTGGCCGGCAATCAATAGCCAATAATCAGTAGAAGACGATAAATAATTTTGGAGTAGCGGGTGACAATCGCTGGGCTAGCGATTGCCCGCCGTTTACCGGCGTTCCAAACGGCATCACATACCAATTTCCCATAGAACCCCATAGAAAAGAATCTCAAATTGGATCAGCACGTCTTCAAGAGGCCGCACTTTCCCCAAATTCTCCCCCAAGAACTCCCGCAAATTGTCAAACGAAACAAACAAATTGGAAGCAAAAATAAAAGTGGTCCTCGTGTATCCGGGCATTATTTGCCCAAAAAGGGCTCCACAAACTATTGCCCAAAAACTTCTGGGGCAATCTCACACTTGCATTAATTCACCGTAAGCCAAAATCAAATTGGCCCAATTGGAACGGTAAAAAAAATTCCCGCGAAAAATGAAGCTCGTCGACCAAGTAGTACGTAGCTTCAAAGTAGCAAAAGTATTTCGGGAAAATTCTGATCGCATAAACAGCATTGATTTTTCCCAAAGTGGTGACACATTGATATCGTGCTCCGAGGACGATCAAATTGTCATATATGATTGTGAAAAAGGCACACAAATGAGAACAGTCAATTCGAAAAAATATGGTGTTGATTTAATTCATTTTACACATGCTAAAAATACAGCGATACACAGTAGTACCAAAGTGGATGATACAATACGTTACCTGAGTCTACATGACAACAAGTACATCAGATATTTTCCAGGGCATACGAAAAAAGTTGTCTCACTGTGTATCAGTCCAGTTGAGGATACATTTTTGTCTGGTTCACTTGACAAAACATTGAGATTGTGGGATTTACGTTCGCCAAATTGTCAAGGTGTTATGAATGTATCAGGACGTCCAGTTGCTGCTTATGATCCAGAGGGATTGATTTTCGCAGCTGGTGTTAATTCAGAATCTATAAAACTTTATGATTTGAGGAGTTTTGATAAGGGGCCATTTGCTACATTTCAATTGTCACAGGAGAAGGAGTGTGATTGGACTGGGCTTAAGTTTAGTAGAGATGGAAAAACAATTCTCATTTCCACGAATGGCAGTATCATCAGACTTATTGATGCATTTCATGGTACACCGCTGCAAACTTTTACGGGATATTTGAATAATAAGGGAATTGCTATTGAGGCGAGCTTCAGTCCGGACTCGCAGTTCGTTTTTAGTGGATCCACTGATGGAAGAGTTCACATTTGGAATGCTGATACTGGATACAAGGTCACGGTACTCAATGGAGATCATCCAGCACCAGTTCAATGCATCCAGTTCAATCCCAAGTACATGATGCTAGCTTCTGCCTGCACCAATATGGCTTTTTGGCTGCCCACTGTTGAGGACACTGCGTAAATCGGGGACTTACGGGGTAAATCGGGTCTGTGGTCACAGTGTGACTTAGTTTTTGGGGAATATCTCGAAATGTTGGGGAGATTAACGAATTTGTGTGAGGTTACTTTTGGTAGAACTCAGTTTTTTGAGCGAAAAAGGTTATATCAAAACATTGGTAGACCCCTTTGGTTTTGAGATAGGCACAAAAAGACGGAAATTTTGAGGGATTTACTGATTTTTGTGGCTGACGTAGGAAAAAAAATTCTGAAACTTTCACGAGACTTTTTCAAAAGAAATTGGAGGTTTTAACATTTTTTTACAGTGTTTTACTAGTGAAATCGATGTGGAAAAACCCTGTAGGATGTTATCAGAATTTTTTGCCTAGAAAATTTAGAATATTCTCCTACAAGGTTTTATGGCAAAAAAACAGAGGACTTCGTCCCCAAATCTGTCGCCACACTAGAATCTTGTGATCCCAAAAAATTTTCCGGATTTGAAGTTTTTTTTTTTGCCTTTTTTTTAACAACTCAGATGAAAGTTTCGAGCATTTTTCAGAATATTTTTACGCTACTCTACCGCAATTGCCATTAAAATTTTCTGACAATTTGAACATTTGATGGCTAAAAAGAACGATGAAATTTGTGTCAAAAATTGAAAAATTTCTCAAAAAATACTTGACCCTCTTTGAATTTGTAAGAAACGATTTATGTAGGATGATCTCAGATACTTTGGGGTGATTATGGTGATTAGGATGACGAATATAGTTTTTTTTACTGTAAAATATTGAAATATCTAAATATTGAAATGTTGAGTGAGGACACGTGTGACACAGTAAGAACAGAATGCATTTTTTTTGTATTTTTGGGGAATGATTGAGTGACCTGATGATTTTCAAATATGGGGTTGAGATTTTTTTGAGGGGGTCCAGAATTCCAAGGACCATTGGATTTGTATGGGGCGAGAGAGATCTATGTGATAAGGACTATATAGGGGTACGATTGATAGGATTAATACCAATTAGTATTGACGATGTCTGTTATCCGTGTACATAGATGATTTTTCCACGTGAGCCAATTTTTGAGAATTTTTTTAAGGTTGAGACGATTATCTCAAATTGATCATTTAGGCCACTGGTTAAGAAATAAATTCAGAGTTTACGTAATGGATTTAGTTTTTTTTTTCGTCATTTTTTTGTATCCTAAAAATACTTTTTTTATTGTTTTGGGAAAATCTCGGAATTTTTATGGAAAAATTACGGCGTGAGAAACGAAATTTTGATGGTATTTTTAATTTTTGAATTTTGAGGATGGAAATTTGTTTAAAAGAGTTGGGATTTCTGTAAAAATTTCAAGAGTTTTGAAATGTATCAATTTAATTAGTTTTTTGCATTCTTAAATTTTCATTTAAAATTTTTGAAATTATTCATCGTCTGGGAATAGAAAAAAGCAATTCAGATGCTTAAAAAAATTGAGAAGGACTTTTTGTGAATCGATAGATGTATTGAGGACATTAACCCTAAATATCGCAATCACAACGGATCCTCCTATTTTTTCCATAAAATAAAAAAATCTAGATATTCCCAGGACCATGAATAAACCATTCATTGAATTATCAACAAAGCGCGATTTTTCAGATCAGTAGACCCGAAAATACTGAGTCGCTGAATTATCTCTCTCCTCCAATTCCCACTTTTTCTACCAATTAAGGTACTTCCTCATAAAAGGAATGTGCAAAATTTTGCATTGTTTTACATGTTATGGAAAAGTTGCGAAAAGCAAAGCCGAGTTAAATTCAGTGGTGAGACTGTCTCAAGACTTGATAATTCACGGAGTTTTTCATTAATATCAAGAAATTGGAGAGACCTATCAAAACTTCCATACATACTTTTTTGTAGAGCTAGCTGAGCTCTACAAAAAAGTTTCTACAAAAATATTCATGCAACTTTCACATTCCGAGATATTCATCAAAAACTCCTTATGAAGTCAACTTGTAATAACAACAATGTGTAATAATAATGTCAATTTGGCGCCTTTACACCATCTTGCGGTGTTCCACATTTTTTTCCTGGCTACCTTAAACATCAAGCACATTCCCCTTATGGCGTCTCTTGCTAATTACGCATAACTAAACAAAAAATATCGCTCCAAATTGTGAACATTCTGACGATTTCATGTTAATAGGGAACATGCATATATTTTTTTACGAAACTATAGAATTCGTGACAAGAAGAAATAGAAGAATTTGGTTTTAATTCCATTTTCTCTCAATAATTATTGGACGAAAATGAATATATTCAAATGGCTGAAGAACGGAGATGACGTCAGATGTTAACCGGAACGGAGAGGACGAATCAACGAGCCACCCTAACTTAACCCGAGCGCCCTCTGCCTATGGAAATGTTCAGGGGGCGGGACCATGGCGTATTGAAGCGTTACTTCTCTTTTCGAGTCATTTGCCACATTGAAACAATAAAAAAATTAATAAAAAATGTGCATGTTCCCTATTCATAATTGCTCTTGGACAGAAAAATTTATAGTGTGACATGAGTGTTCAAACAGCTGTACCTATTTATCGAAAAAAAAAAGAAAATATTGATGCGAGTGTACGTGCAACCCTATGTAATATAGTATTTTTTTATAAAAATAAAAATCAGATTCATTATACGTAAATATAATTGGATATTACTTTGATTTTTATTCCGTTTGTATGATCGTTGCACGTAACTTTAGGGGCGATAGGAAATTAACAATAATCGTTCAGATTGAGTTTGTCTGTAGAAATTTTTAACATTTGGAAATTTAGAGTTTATTTAGTAGATGACAGTGTAAATATTTGCGATGCTCGTGTTAAGGACACGGATGTTAAGGAATTTTTTGGATTATGGAAATTTGCAAAGTGAAATGGTGAGGGTTACATTGTTTCCGAATTTTGAGGCCGGAAAAAATTTGACGTTCGATGCAGTTGGGACTTTTTGAAAGATATTGTTGGCTCAATCCAAATAATTTTTAGAAAAAGTAAGATTTTGAATTTTTGACTTTGGTATTTCTAAATTTTTGAACTTGATAAACATAATTGAACATAACGAGCAAAGTCCAAATTCGGGAATAATCCAACTTTTAACGTTTCACAGATTAAGTACCCGAAAACAAATAAAATAAATTGAAGGAAATGCGTCCCTTTCCGTCCGCATATTGACCTAAAAATACCGTATAAAAAATAGGCTAAAAATGATGCAACATTTCAAGCACTCCAATACAAAAAAAAAACTCAACGAGTGATAATAATTAGCATATTATTAGTTAGAAACGATTGAATTACAAATGGATCATAATAGGGATCATGCATATTTTTTTTCATTTAGCCTTAAAAAACTGCATGATAAATATTTTTTATAATAACGACGGATGTTTTTTCCAATTAATATTTTCTGAATAATCAATAGTTGAAAACAGAGATTTTCAATGGTTTGAAAATGGAAATGACGTCGATGGTAATCCGACAGAGAGAGAGCCAATCACAGAGCGATCCTAGCCTAACCCAAACGCTCTCAGCCTATGAGAAATTGTGTAGGCGGGACCATCATCACTTCTCTTTTGCACTTATTTGAAAAAAAAGTTGTAAAAAATATGCATGTTCCCCATTGGTACATGCAAATCTTCCACGATATTCCCACATCTCAGGCATGCATTTTGAGAGTTGGGATTTCATTCGAATGTTAAATACCAGAAGTAAAGAACCAGCAACTAATGATAAGTCACATTGATGCATTTTTCGTGGCATAAAAAAAATAGATCTCTACTTGTGCTTCCCATTTCACTAAAAAGAAAATAAAAAAATACCGATTAGCTGAGACGTATTTTAAAGCGTAAAAGCGTATACTGTTGTATCCCTTAAAAGCGTGAATGTTAATTATGAGGCTTTTCTTGCAATAGAAACCGCGAAAATTTAAATTCAAAGCGCGATGGATTTTTTTTGGGGACGATGAGAAATATAGAATCTGAAAAATTCGTACATCATATAAATATATAGATGAGCTATCGTTCAGCCAATGTGTGATTGTGTGGTTATCATGTGTAGATTATTAATCATTCGTAATTGTTACGATATTTGTACTCAAAAATGAAAAAAAAACGAATTTTTGCAGCGAAGTAGCTAAACGTGAAAAGTCGAATTGACGTTTTTTTTTTTTTTAGATCGTCAATAAGAAGATTTTTTGTAGGGGATTTTTCCAGCTACAGAACTTATAATCTTATGTTTTCCACTAATGTCAATACTTTGCGAGATTTTCGATTTTCACGGTTCGCTAGTTCACTCAATCTGTTGGAAAAAAATTGTCGATGTTTACCATTTTATAGGTAATTCGAAAATTTTGTGAACATATTTAAACGGAGATGTTTGATAAAATAAAGAACATTTTGTACACCAAAAACCGATTTTTATCATTTATTTCTCTTACCTTTTCATTACTCTCCTCCCCATTTTTCCACAGAACAATTATCTGTTTTCTGTTTCATATAAACATCATATTTTTGAATCATTGTTGGATTTTTAATCGTGAAATAATTTTTTTTCTCGCGCATTCTCCAGAGAAGTATGGGCAAAAAATTATTACGCCCAGGCCTCAAAGAAGTTTCGTTCAAATATTTCAATTTTCGAACATATTTGCGATAAAATGAGGCACGTGTTGAAATGGCATGGGTGCGAATATAAACACCATTCTTTGCATCGAAATGACCGATCATTTATTTTGTGAAGCTTTTGAGATCAAGTGATAGAGGACTTTTTCTTCAGTCGATATTTCCGCTGGGGCTCCGGACATCAGGTCTTTTCCATCTCCTGTCTTTGGAAAAGCTATGACGTCACGAATGCTCGGACAATGGCAGATTATAGAAATTAGCCGGTCCAGACCTGAAATCAAAATTTAATAAAGCATGAGAATTTTGTTATTTCATTCATAATTTCTCCAATTATAAATCTTGTGATTTAATTTTTTTAACTTGTGTTTTTTTGCTTTGAAGATTAAATTTTTTTTCTATATTTTTGTTCGTTTTTTTAAAAATCGTTTACACTTTTCAAAGCTTAAAATTATTTAAATCTTTTTAGAAATTTGTAGAATTCTTAAAATGTAGGTCCCAGAAATTTGGTTCAAAAGATATGGAAAACAATTGCGCTAATAAGACAAAAAAATGAACAAAATATCCAGTCTGTTTTGATTAATCTCATAAAAAAGTAATTATTAGCTGAAATTTGGAATTTAATCACCGAAGGCGATCCCTCCATGAGGTGGTGCGCCACTCTTTAAGGCCTCGAGCAGATGCGCCATTTGACCCGTTTCAATATTCAACATATTCAACACTTTTTCCTGTAATTTCGCATTATGAATTCGAATTGAGCCTCCTGCAATTTCATAGCCATTCAGCACTAGATCATAATGCAATCCTCGAACCTGAAACAACCAATGATTAATCACATCATCAGTTTTGAAAATTGTTGGAATATTTGTCCTGTCTGGGTTTCAAAATTCTGGAACTTATAACATTCCAATTTTAATTTAATTACTGCTTCTAAATTTACCCAAAATTAAAACCAAAGAAATTCCCCTTGTGTGTACATTTTTCAATTTTCTAATTTTTTTTTAAATTTTAGAAGTGTGTCTTATTCCTCTTATTCCAATACCTTCAATGGCTCAGTCTCCATATAGCAGACATCATCTGGATGTGGCGCAGTGAATGGATGGTGTGTCGATCCCATACAGTCCTCCTCCCCTTTCTCAAACATGGGAAAGTCCACAATCCACAAGAATTCAAAGCTCTTGGATCTTATGGAGCCCCCTTTGGCCTCCATAAAATTGCAAAAATTCTTGAGCACTCTACCCAGTGACTGCCTAGCATCATCAATTTTTCCATAGGTCAAAAAGAACGCATCATTTTCTTGAATATCAAGCCTCGAGATCAGCGACGGAAGATCCAAATCAGTTTTCTTCAATTTCTCTCTCCAGTCTCCGGAAACTTTGATTTGATTCAGCGCAACATCGTAATTGAAATCCTTAATGTAGTTAACCAAAGAATTGTAAATGGTATCACATGTGTTTGAAATTTTTAGACAAACATTTACAATGCTCATTGGAATATACATGATTTTTTTACAGATGTATTAGACAATTTTTTTTAAATACAAAAAATAAATTGCTCTTTGATTTCCAAAAATTTCGATAATTTTTGAATTGTTAATACTCTTTAAAATAAAAATGCAATTTTGTGAATTTTTACTAATCAATTTTGAGCAAATCTGCAAATCCAAACTTCAAAACGACTCCATCGTGCATTTTTCTGATTAAATACCTTAGTCAGCTTTGTCAATTGGTTCTTCACAGAGGTCGTCAGAAAATCAGCGCCCTTGGGAATCGATAAAGCATAAACACCTTTTGTATCGAGAGTTTCACTGTTCTTGTGCAAATCCGAGACGTTATGAATTCGACAGGGAATCCTGAGGTCTGGTTGGTCAGATCCGTAAATTTCCATAACTTGCTCATAAGTCGATGTCTTAAAAGGAGTTTTGAGGGGTCCAAATTCCGTGGGCCAACATTTTTCGAGCAATTGCTCAACCAAAGTCATAATTCCAGATCGATCAGTGAAGGACATCTCTATATCAAGCTGAGTGAATTCTGGTTGACGATCTGGCCTAGCGGTTTCATCCCTATAGCATCTTGCAATCTAAAAGAAGTTTGTACCTCAATTCATTATTGGACATTGCATCATGCTCACATTCCAAGAAAATTCAAAATTGTACAAATTTGAGAGAGTTAAAAAGTCTTAAAAAATCAAAGAAACACCTGGCACCTTAAAAATCTAATAAATGGAAACACTAATTAAAAAGTCATGAAACCTGAAAATATCGGTCGATTCCCCCAACCATGAGTAGTTGTTTGAACTGCTGAGGACTTTGTACGAGCGAGTAAAATTTTTCCTGGTGTTGCGTTGGAACTACGAACTCCTGAGCACCCCCTGGAGTTCTCCGGAATAACGTAGGTGTCTCTACATCCACAAACCCACAATCCTCAATGAGAAAAGAGCGCATTTTGTGTAAAACCTGAGACCTTAGTCTAAGATTTTTCTGAAGGAAAGGAAAGCGAAGCGCCAGATACCTGATAGTGACAATATAAAAATTAATATGAGATAGAAAACATGATTGGTACATATATATAATATATATAATCAAATGAAGAAAACGGTTGAGTGATTTCAACAGAAAAAATAGCTAATGAATTTGACAATGCTCAATTTGGTAATTAATCCTGATTCTTCAAAACATAATTTTCAAAGATTCCTTCAATTTTGCCGCAGTTCGGAGTCTTTTTTTTCAATGAAAAATTGTGGTTTTTTTATATAAAAAATGATATGATACCTGTACTGCATTTGGAGGGTTTCTTTGGGCATATTGTATTGTCTAATTGAAAATGGAAGCTGGGGGAGGGACTCGTTGAGGACCTGAACAGATTCAACGTCGACTTCTATTTCTCCAGTTCTCATTTTTGGATTTTCCTGTCCTGGTGGTCGTGCTATCACACGCCCGGAAACACACAGGACTGTCTCAAAATTGAAGTGCTCCACGGATTTTATAAGCTCCAGTTTCTGCATAAAAAATGTGAATTTCAATTTTTTTACGATCTTCTGCATTTTTGAAATTGTGAATTTTTTTGTTAGGCGATTGCTTTTTTCTTTTGTTAATATCCCATACACTATTTTTCTGTCTACAATTGTGGGTACGATTGTCTTCTCGATATTGCATTCGTACATAAAATAAACTCTAAAAATGGGTAGTGTCACCTCCTTCGCGATTATCAACTGCGTGGACCCATAGGCATCTCTGAGAGTGATGAAAGTTCCCATCCTCTGGAACTCCATCCAGCCACATAACAAAACCTTCTCTCCAACATCCTCTACAGTTAACTCTCCACATGTATGGGACCTCTGGACAAATTTATTTACAGGCGTTAGCTCCTCCCCAGTACTAGCATTCTGAATTGATTGTGGAGTACTCTTGGTTGAAAATCTGCATAAGTGTCTACTGCAACTCATCAAATCATGCTGTTTGAAAAAAGATGACATGGTTGAGTGTCAAGTCTCGTAGATATTTTCGACATATAAGTCTTCAACTTTCAATTGAATATATTTTTTGGAGGAGTTTACAAACCTTTCGAAAAAGATCACATAATTCTAAAACCTCAAATATTGTAAAAACCCCTCATTTCCCAAAAAAATTACAGCTGACTTTTTTAAAGGAAATTCAATTCCCCAAAATAAATGTCTCTACAATTTTTTTCAAAAACTTGCATTTTTCAGGATACATGAGATTTTATACAAAAAAAATTGGGAAAATCCACGTTTGCTTCATCAATCGCTAAAAACTGTTGATTGAGTTTACCTTTATTTTATAATTATTTACAGAGCCTGTAACATCAGAACTTATTGGCAAAAAACATTTCTTAATAATTGAATTACGAGATAATCTCGACCACATTATTTTCACTCAACAATGGACGCCAATCATCTGACAAACGAGTTTTTAAATTTGTGTCCTTTTTCTAATTTTGAGGTTATGTTTCAGATCATTCCGCATTCGTATGCGCGGCATCATCGTTCAGTGTTCGTTGACAAATTCATGAAAGTGAAAGAAATAGAAAATGGAGTGAATTTTTATTAAAAATTGAAGCACTTGTTCGAAAAATAAACAAATATTTATGTGATAAGTGTGGAATATTAATAGAAGAGTAATTTGCTGGAAAAAACTGAACCGGAGTAAATATGGTAATCGATTCGTTCCACAATTTTACCTCTTTGTCAATTAAACGAATAATCGATGAGGTCCATTATTGTTAATGATTTTTTCCTTACGTTTCAGTTGCCGCTTTCGTTGCTCAGGACTGCCCAGAACCACCCTATGGTAATTTAATTGCCACTATATAGTAATTATTTAACCTCATTTACAGCATAAATATTGCTTGGAAAATGTAGGTGTATATCTAAACTGTGCACGAAAACAAACACATTGGTCCTCTTCAATATCCCAAACTCAGAATTTTAATTAATTATGAAGCCTGCATTTTTCCCGCTTTCAAGGAAAGTTTAGACCGACAAGCAATCTTCTCTATTTTTGAGAACGTGATTAAATTGGCCAAAAAGTACACCCCCGCAATTTCAAATCGATAATTCCACGAAAAAGTTTCCAAAAACTGATAGGTGAATAATCTTCCGAGAAATCCATTGAGAAACTTTTGCTCGAATTATTCTAATTCATAACTCAATCGGAATGTGATTAAAAAAATGCTAGCTTGCCATAAAAACCATAGAAAAAGTGATAATAAATTGGAACGTTTTGACAAGTAGCGTCATAAAATGTTAGTCTCTTTGGAAGACCCAGGCACCCAGAACACTGAATGGCAGGCACGGATTTTGAGGCCACCAAAGGGACACACATTTTTAAGGAGTAATTTTGCTTGTAGTTCCAATGTCATAATCAAATATTTGCGATTCGCAGCTGGTAGAGTTGAAAAACGGCGAAACATACAATGGGCATTTGGTAAGCTGCGATAACTGGATGAACATCAATCTTCGTGAAGTCATTTGCACATCTAGAGTGAGTAAACAAATTTTTTTTGCAGATTTTGAGAACATTTTTTGGTAGACAATTTTTCTCTTCATGCTTTTCCATTCTCATGAGAGTGATTTTTTTTTTCATTTTAATAAATGCGCAGTGTTTCTTTGGATGACGAAAAATCTTCACTCTTTATATTCGGATGAAACAGATATTTACAATCCTTAAAAATGTTGTGATTATCACAGAACAGTGAAGAACGGTTTGTCCATTTCCAGATGTTTGCATTCACAATTTTTTGTTCTGTTGGATCAATTAGGATGGAGACAAATTTTGGAGAATGCCCGAGTGTTACATCAGAGGTAGTACGATTAAGTACCTCAGGATTCCCGATGAAGTAATCGACATGGTTAAGGAGGATGTGCAGATGAAATCGAGGGGCAGGGGCGATATGAAGGGCCGCGGTGGTCAAAGTCAGCGCGGAGGCAGGGGAGGTAGTAGGGGAGCTTTTGGTGGTCGCGGAGGACGTGGTCCAGCCCCCCTAGGTCGTGGTGGAAATCAAGGCAATAAACCCCTCAACAAGTCGCGACCCAAGTGAATAATATTAAAACTTCTTAAATTAATTCAAACGTATTTTTTCATTCAATGTATTGTCAATCTTTTTTAAGTGTTCGGGAAATATTCCAGAGGCTGTAAAATAAAGAAATTAGGTACTCAGGGTTCTAGGGTTTTCATTGAAAAACAAAACAAATGCTAATGTTTGGGCGTTTTATCGAAATGTGTAATTTTTTAATTGTTAAATTAGTCTATTTTTATGCAATTCAAAACGACAATTGATTTTCAAACATACCAGAGAGAGCATCTTGATTTTTTCCAACTTTTATCGACAATACTTTTCTCAAAAAATAGAAAAATAAAACGAGTAATGGAAAAGAAATTATGGGTTAATCATCAAAATTTAAAAACACCAAAATTATATAAAACTGGAGCTTCAAGATTTTTTATTTAACAAATCCAATTACAAAGTCTTAAAAAAAAGTTAATTTATTGGTACTCCTACATAGATAATCGTTTCACACAGGTGATTATACCGCAAACCGTTGAACTAATACTTGGAAAGTTCAATTGACACATCAAGCCATAAATAATGATAATGTACAGAGACCATGATGGGGCACGTGATTAAGTCGCTCAGTGGTTTTAGTTTTTCGACTGGTCTCGAGATCATTTTTTTTATTGAACATAAAAGACTTGACACATCGAGTGACAATGTTCATAGAGTAATTGTTTCTGTTTTGTGTTGTCTATGAACCCATTTATTGCTTCGATTCCATTACATAATGGAGTAAATAATGCCAGCGCGGCATGCATGTTCGATTCCATTCGGCATCCTCAATGTTTTTATCGGCCCTCAACTGAAAACAAAAAATTTAATGTGAGTAAATTATTCCTAAAAAAGGAATTGCCATAATACGTACCATAAGAAAAAAAAACATACATGAAAAAATCATGCTCTCATGTAATTCAGTCAGAACAAATGGGCGATGAAAAACGCGAAAAATATGATGAAATACTTACTGTACGAGGCCAAGTCAATTTCATCCGGCAATTCCGTGATGTTCACGTCAAACCTCTCCTGGACATCGTTCAAGATCTTTGCGTCACTCTCGTCACTGACAAGTGTAATTGCAAGTCCCTAAAACAAAACATAAATACAAATTAAATAAAGAACTTACACTTCCTCGAAAGAAGTCTTCAGTCTTCAGTCACTCAGAGAGATTGGTCTCAGTCACAAACAATCTGTTGTCCCTATCTACCTCGAAATTATCATCATTTGTTATCATTATTATATCTAAGATAATACAAATTGAGAAGAAAAATGGAAGACTCAAAAATAACAAACAAAAGTCTTTTTTTCTTCATGTAAAACATTAAATGTCTTCTTTCGATTTTTATCCTGATAGAAAATGTTACTATTTACGAAAATGAGTAAAACTATATTTATTTTTTTAAAATAATTACCTTCGTTCCAAAACGTCCAGCTCGAGCTACCCTATGCAAGTACGTATCTGAATCCTCTGGCATGTCATAATTGAATACAATATTGACTCTTTCGATGTCCATACCACGTCCAAACAAATTCGTAGCAACCAAAATCCTCTGGTAATAGAAATATAACTTATTAATGATTTTTCATTCAAATAACTTACATTCGAGAATATAATAATTTGGATTCAGTAGAGAGTTCAAGAGTAAACATTCATGGTGTGATCATGAGGTTTGTAAAATCATCATTAAAAAATTATTCACATTTTAATTTTTTTTTTCGATGCTTCAAAAGTTAAAACTGTCCAATCTTGGAATCAGAAATGGTAAATTACCTTCTGGAAATCTTTGAATTGCTGATATCTAGAGAGACGCTCCTCCTGGGTCATTCCCCTGTGAATTCCAATGGCTGGGAAGTTCTGCTCTGTGAGAAGCTGTGCAAGAGCCATGCATCGCTGGACTGACTTGACGAAGATCACAACCTTTAAAAAATTTGCAATATTTGCATTAGTTGAAGGAAAAAATAGGTCAGCATCCACACGCGATAGAACTTCCGGAATTTTACATTTTTGATCATTTTTAAAAGGGTTAGAATATTTTAGAATTTTCAAAATGTATTCTTCTATGTTCAAAACTTCGGAAATCTCTGAAACGTTCCTGTTTTTCAAGATCAGACTGGATAAAAGATTATATACCTGATTGAACTCCAACACATCAAGGAGTTCGAACAGCTTTTTGTTCTTCTCATTCTCCTTCAATTTCACGTAATGCTGCTGGAGTCCATGAAGTGTCAGTTTGGCTTCGTCATCGACATAGACTTCCATGGGCTGTACAAAAAATGAAATAATGAAAAAAAGCCCATCCCTTTCCCCCAGCACTCCTAACCGATTATTAAAAAAAAAGCAAATTTGCCGATATAAATTTACTTGAAAAGTGACCAAAATAAAAGTAATAAAAATTGGACTTCGGTGCCACGACAATCGACCATGGGACAGAGATATGTAGGGTTGCTAATTAGCTCAGAAAAAGTTTCAAAAATGACAGAGGCGTTTGAAATTTTTACTATCCTTTCCCAATTTTAAGTGAATGATCAATTAAATTATTAGTAACTTCGTCAGTAGTGGGTAGTGGTAAATGCAGTAGTCATCATGTGAGGCTAAGATTTTTGCAACATCACTCGAAGTTTTTTGTTTATACTTTTTAATGGTTTACTGATTGAGATAAGGATTATTGTGTAAAATTGTGATTTTAGAAATTGATGAAAATAAGAAGAATTATAAAGTTGAAAATTAGGACCTAGTTGAAAATTTTCTCAACCTAAAAGAAAAATCAGAGATTGAAAAAGGAATCAGATTCATGTCACAAATTCAGGGAATCTCTTTTTGTCATTTTTCTTCATAGATTGGATCTTAGATATTTTTCCAGGCAATCTGCCCCATGGATCATGGAACCGACTAACTATCGTCTCACCGAAATGACGTTACATTATTAACGATGTAATAAAAAGAGATAAGCCAACATATTTTCATCCCGAGTTTTTGATAAGTATTTCAAAATCTCGAAAAAAAAATCTTGTAAGGAACTTGTTTTTTACCAACTTTAGCCTTATGAAAACTTTTCATTAGTTCATTTCATCCATTCATTTTCATTAATGTTTGTTACGGTTTTCAAAATCTATTTTGCGCATTTGTGTATTTCGAAAAATAAAATCCAGAACAAAACTTAAGGAAAAAAAAATTGACGTATCTAAAAGTCTGCAATTTCAATTATATACCGTTGAGTATGGTTCGAAAAGATTTTTGATGACATGCCTGATGTCAATTTCTTTTTTCATTTAGATATTTTCAATAACGTTATCTCGTTTCCATTTTTGGTTGTCTTCATAAGGTAAAATATAATTCAGTTAATTCTTTAAATATCTTTTGTCGTTCTTGGGAACGCAGCTATAGTTTACTTTCAAGAATTCCACTCTCTGTTCCTGAAAAAGAAAGTGGAAAAAAATCAATTTTTGTCATTCCTCCAGATCTCGAAAACTCTAATTGTGAAACGAAAAAAATTTTGAAATTTCAGTGGAAATTTTGGGAATTTCGAAATTTGAAAATAAAAAATGGCTGCAATTCCTTCATTGTAATGAATTACAAAGTTGGTGAGTCTAAAATTTTCGTAATATTTCAAAATTCCCGGAACAAACATTCGTATTTTCCACAAGCTCGAGCAACTGTCAATGAAAAAATTATGAAAAATCCAGGGATAAAAACAGACAAAACAAAATCCAAAAACCTTGCTTGGTAGTTAAGAATTCCCAGGAAAAAAAAAGTTTCTTACACAACTTTGGCTATCTCCCTTTACCACTTCGTCCCATAGATTTCAATGCGTTCATTTTTTTCTCATCACGAGTCAACAATTTCTGTTATCGCAGATGACATTATCACACTGGTTACATACGGTCCGGCGACTTCCACCTCAAGGTAGTTGCCAACAACGTAAACACTCGGCATGTCATGAGCCTGACCAGAACTAAGATGTTGACAACCCAGGTATGCTCAGCCACAATATCCACCAGTTCCCAAATCGTGTCCAATTCACTTATCATCGGATATTCCACAGCATATTACATTAAATCGTTGAAGTTAAGTGATCAAACGCACATAAACCACCCCTACCCAGATCTAAATCTCCCCAATTTTCCAATAACGAACTTAAGCTTTTGTAAAGTTGACTCATGTCAAATAGCCTATCTAATTTTCGAGAAAAATCAGCCCCCAGGTCCTCTTGAATCTTCTTTCTTGCGCTCTTCTGTCTTCTTGGTGTCCTCATGCAGTCCAGGCCCACCCAAATTCCCATTTCCCTCTTTCTACTCAACCCCTTACTCCCAATTTTTCTCTCTAATTAACCTTTAATTTTTTGTGCTTTCTTTTCTCATTTTGTGGTTTCAAGGACTGGGAAAAATTCGGGAAATACCAGGTTGAAGCATGGGTCAGGAATCGGGGCCCATGATTTTGTTTTGGAGAATTTTCAGGATTTCTTTTAGGGGATTTCTAGCTAGCCTATACCGCGTGTAAGTTGAGAGTTTAATCGTGGTCTGAGCTCTCCCCTGGGTGTGAACTTGGGGATCTCCAGGGTGTGATCATATTCAAAGATTGCGGTGTAGGAAGTTTGGCTAATTACATCTTGCATGAATTTCTTGCACACTGGGCGAATATCCTTGGACAAAGTAGCGCTGAACATCATAACTTGTTTGCCGTGTGGGGTACTACGGAATATTTCTTGGACATCTCGCCTCATATCTGCAATGGAAATTTTTTTGGGTCAGTGAATAGTTGGGGATTTCTTATCCAGCTTTGGGAGATTTTTTCGGGGGTTAGTCAGTTGTGGGTGGTAGATAACTGTGTCATCATACGTGGCTATGATTTGATCAACATCACTCTTTATAAATTTAACATTTTTTCGACCAAAGATGTGGAAATTTTAAGAATTACTGAATATTATTAAATAAAAAAACATAAATACAAAGAAAAAACTTTCGTAAGCTTTAAACCAAATATAGCATAAAACCTGCGTTCGATAATTTTTTAAAAGCTCAAAAAAATTGGACCGAATAGAGGAATAAACGTGTAAATAAATCAATTATCTGATTGATTGATTGAATAGACAAACAAAACTTACCCAGTAATTCCAACATTTTGTCACACTCATCGAGGATGAAATGCTTGAGGTGTTTGAGGTTGAGTTTTTTGGTTCTAACAAGAGCAAGAATTCTCCCAGGGGTTCCCACAACAATGTGGGGGCATGTGTTTTTCAAGACTTCTTCGTCTTTTTGGATGGGGAGACCACCAAAGAACACGCCCACCTGCAACACAAAAAAAAAATTTATGTAGAATTTTCTTTGGAAATATCCATTCTTCAAAGGAAGGATCAATTTGATTTATGGACAACTTCGTCAGTAGTGGGTAGTGGTAAATGCAGTAGTCATCATGTGAGGCTAAGATTTTTGCAACATCACTCGAAGTGTCTCACTTTTTTCTTATTGAAATTGAGGCTTAAAAATTATATTTTGAATATTCGTAATATTTCAATTTATCCAAATCTGTCTTTTAAATATATGTGAAAAAATTGTGAAGCATTATAAAATTGTAAATTCAAATATATAAAGCTCTAAAAAAAAAAAAAAAAAAAAAAAAACTCAATAAGTTCAAACTTTGACATATGAGAAAATTGATTTTTGTTTAATGGAAATTTCAAGTAGCTCACCTTAACTGCGGGCATGTACTTAGAAAATCTTTCATACTCCTTGCTGATTTGGAAGGCGAGTTCACGTGTGTGGCACATTACAAGAACATAGACCTGATTCTCAGTGAGTTCCAGCTGTTGTAATGTTGCCAGTACGAAAACTGCTGTTTTCCCCATACCAGACTTGGCCTGGCAGAGGATATCCATACCAAGGACTGCCTGTGGAATGCATTCGTGTTGTACTGTAACAAAATAAGCCGAAATCATGAATAAAGGGGCAAGAAAAAATTAATTAAAACTATCAGTAGACTAAATCACTCAGAGAGATTGGTCTCAGTCACAAACAATCTGTTGTCCCTATCTACCTCGAAATTATCATCATCTGTTTAGTTGTTTTCTCATGAATGTGAATTTTTCTTCATTTTAATGTTGGAAATGTAAAAAGTTCTAGTTCCAATTTCTTCAACTTGTACAAACAAAAAGTTAACTATACTTGACATTGGAAAATTTCAATTACCTTCAGAGGGATGCTCAAAACCACAATCGACGATGGCTCTCAAAATTTCAGGTTTTAGTAGGAAATCCCTGAATCCACTACTGTGAATGGACACATAAGTTCCCTTGACCTCTTTTTTAGCTGGCACATCGCCACTTCCGTCAACAACTGCCTCAGTCTGCTCCTCATCCTCGTAATCCAAAAGATCATCATTGTCAGCCATTTTTACTCTTCAGTGGGAGATAAATCTGTAAACAAACATTATTTATGAGATAAGCTTTTGACCGAATAATTGATGCATGTTTGAGTGCTCCAATATTTTTTCATCAATGCCGAACTCCATTTTCCAGTATTTCATTCCTTTTCAAACGTTATGTTTTAGAGTCTACTTTTCCAACAAGTATTTCTCATTATTAATTTTTGCAGCTTGTTTGTATGATTTTTGCCGGCCGAAAAGTGATATTTCCACAAGTGTTTCATAAGCAACTAAATTGACGATCGTGTTACTCTTATCTGTAAACATTGATATTATTTATCTTGTCACTTAGTAACCTTATGTACATGGATTTCTGGTTGAGCGATAATCATGACTCACATATTTAACATCGAGTTATTAATTATGTAAAAGATATCCGCCATTTTCGGCCTCGTGCTAACCTTCTACGACGCCCTTACTCAAAAAATTTGGAAACACAGGAAATTTGAAAGATCGTACGTTTTATTGACTCAAAATACCACAAAGCGTTGTGAAGGAAAATGCTACATTGATTTTCTTTGAATTCATTCAGTAAATTATGATAAATCAGTACGTGAATACGTGGCGTCCCAGCGGCTTGTGATCACAATTTTTATTTAATATAAAAAATAAGACAAAAAACTGCGCCATGGCGAAAAATAAATACGTAGATCGTATCGTGATATGTTTAATAACAATTAAATTGGTACAAACACGGCCGATCGCTTGTTAAATTAAGTGATAAATAACGGATTAAGACTCACCAACGATTAATACGCAACTGACTGACGCCGAACAGAAGACTGTTTCTAAAAATGGCCGCTCACAAGCGGAACAACGACATTGACAAACCAAACACGTGCTGCCCTCTATCCATAACAAATTGTTCGTTATGAGAGTCATTTGCCCTCGTCACACACTGAAACCGGAACAATTTGTTCAATTTTCTCGTTAGCATTATTTAAAAATGTCATCGTACTGAAAAATGTTCATAACAATCCATTTTCTTCTGGAAAAGTGTTGTTTTACTACTTTAGTCAAACTTTAGTGACCACCTTGGGAGCAAGAAAATGGCGGCAAAACGAAGCGTAACTCGAATAATTGGAATATTGAGATTGTCCAAGTACCAGATATTTATGAACTTAGGAAAATTTGAGAACACCTTTGAACCTTTCAAAAATGCCAAAATTGGATGAATTTAAAATATATCACACTGTGTGCCGTAATGGTAGTCATAGCGGCCTAGAAAGCGAAATTCTTTGCAATTGTATTGGAGTGTATAAAAATATTCTCCGCGTTTTCAAATTTTGCAAATCATGACGATCCACGCGATAAAGATCATACCAATCTCACATTTGAATGGTACGTACTACAAGCCACCTGCGCATGCGCGAAACGGAGTTTCCGAGGCACGGGCAGCATTGCCAACCATACCATTGTCATCGGATTTATACCATGATGAAACTAGGCCCCATACCATAACCCATGATGACGGTCATGGTATCATGGTATACTTTTTTTTGCGGCAAAGAAGGGAGTAATGTATTTGAAGAAATATTTTTCACATAATTTTATTAAAAAAAAAATTCCATAGTCATCTTCCCGTCGATTTTGGGTCGAAAAAGTAAAATGATTTTTTTTACATTTTGGCCAAATTTAACATTGGGACCTTATGGGGAGGCAAACTTAAATTTTTTAAAATTGACTTTTTGGCCCCGTGTGCGTTGATACTATCCAATAGGGACCCCTAGAAGATATTTCCGTCGAATTTGGGTCGAAAAAGTCAAAATAATTTTTTTCGATTTTGGCCAAATTTAACATTGGGACCTTATGGGGAGGCAAACTTAAATTTTTTAAAATTGAATTTTTGGCCCCGTGTGCGCTGATACTATCCAATAGGGACCCCTAGAAGATATTTCCGTCGAATTTAGGTCGAAAAAATGAAATTAATTTTTTTCGATTTTGGCCAAATTTAACATTGGGACCTTATGGGGAAGCAAACTTAATTTTTTTAAAATTGAATTTTTGGCCCCGTGTGCGCTGATACTATCCAATAGGGACCCCTAGAAGATATTTCCGTCGAGTTTGGGTCGAAAAAGTCAAAATAATTTTTTTCGATTTTGGCCAAATTTAACATTGGGACCTTATGGGGAGGCAACCTTAAATTTTTTGAAATTGACTTTTTGGCCCCGTGTGCGTTGATACTATCCAATAGGAACCCCTAAGAGATATTTCCGTCGAATTTGGGTCGAAAAAGTCAAAATAATTTTTTTCGATTTTGGCCAAATTTAACATTGGGACCTTATGGGGAGGCAAACTTAATTTTTTTAAAATTGAATTTTTGGCCCCGTGTGCGTTGATACTATCCAATAGGAACCCCTAAGAGATATTTCCGTCGAATTTGGGTCGAAAAAGTCAAAATAATTTTTTTCGATTTTGGCGAAATTTAACATTGGGACCTTATGGGGAGGCAAACTTAATTTTTTTAAAATTGAATTTTTGGCCCCGTGTGCGCTGATACTATTCAATAGGAACCCCTAAAAGATATTTCCGTCGAATTTGGGTCGAAAAAGTCAAAATAATTTTTTTCGATTTTGGCCAAATTTAACATTGGGACCTTATGGGGAGGCAAACTTAATTTTTTTAAAATTGAATTTTTGGCCCCGTGTGCGCTGATACTATCCAATAGGAACCCCTAAGAGATATTTCCGTCGAATTTGGGTCGAAAAAGTCAAAATAATTTTTTTCGATTTTGGCGAAATTTAACATTGGGACCTTATGGGGAGGCAAACTTAATTTTTTTAAAATTGAATTTTTGGCCCCGTGTGCGCTGATACTATCCAATAGGGACCCCTAGAAGATATTTCCGTCGAGTTTGGGTCGAAAAAGTCAAAATAATTTTTTTCGATTTTGGCCAAATTTAACATTGGGACCTTATGGGGAGGCAACCTTAAATTTTTTAAAATTGACTTTTTGGCCCCGTGTGCGTTGATACTATCCAATAGGAACCCCTAAGAGATATTTCCGTCGAATTTGGGTCGAAAAAGTCAAAATAATTTTTTTCGATTTTGGCCAAATTTAACATTGGGACCTTATGGGGAGGCAAACTTAATTTTTTTAAAATTGAATTTTTGGCCCCGTGTGCGTTGATACTATCCAATAGGAACCCCTAAGAGATATTTCCGTCGAATTTGGGTCGAAAAAGTCAAAATAATTTTTTTCGATTTTGGCGAAATTTAACATTGGGACCTTATGGGGAGGCAAACTTAATTTTTTTAAAATTGAATTTTTGGCCCCGTGTGCGCTGATACTATTCAATAGGAACCCCTAAAAGATATTTCCGTCGAATTTGGGTCGAAAAAGTCAAAATAATTTTTTTCGATTTTGGCCAAATTTAACATTGGGACCTTATGGGGAGGCAAACTTAATTTTTTTAAAATTGAATTTTTGGCCCCGTGTGCGCTGATACTATCCAATAGGAACCCCTAAGAGATATTTCCGTCGAATTTGGGTCGAAAAAGTCAAAATAATTTTTTTCGATTTTGGCGAAATTTAACATTGGGACCTTATGGGGAGGCAAACTTAATTTTTTTAAAATTGAATTTTTGGCCCCGTGTGCGCTGATACTATCCAATAGGGACCCCTAGAAGATATTTCCGTCGAGTTTGGGTCGAAAAAGTCAAAATAATTTTTTTCGATTTTGGCCAAATTTAACATTGGGACCTTATGGGGAGGCAACCTTAAATTTTTTAAAATTGACTTTTTGGCCCCGTGTGCGTTGATACTATCCAATAGGAACCCCTAAGAGATATTTCCGTCGAATTTGGGTCGAAAAAGTCAAAATAATTTTTTTCGATTTTGGCCAAATTTAACATTGGGACCTTATGGGGAGGCAACCTTAAATTTTTTAAAATTGACTTTTTGGCCCCGTGTGCGTTGATACTATCCAATAGGAACCCCTAAGAGATATTTCCGTCGAATTTGGGTCGAAAAAGTCAAAATAATTTTTTTCGATTTTGGCCAAATTTAACATTGGGACCTTATGGGGAGGCAACCTTAAATTTTTTAAAATTGACTTTTTGGCCCCGTGTGCGTTGATACTATCCAATAGGAACCCCTAAGAGATATTTCCGTCGAATTTGGGTCGAAAAAGTCAAAATAATTTTTTTCGATTTTGGCCAAATTTAACATTGGGACCTTATGGGGAGGCAAACTTAATTTTTTTAAAATTGCATTTTTGGCCCCGTGTGCGTTGATACTATCCAATAGGAACCCCTAAGAGATATTTCCGTCGAATTTGGGTCGAAAAAGTCAAAATAATTTTTTTCGATTTTGGCCAAATTTAACATTGGGACCTTATGGGGAGGCAAACTTAATTTTTTTAAAATTGAATTTTTGGCCCCGTGTGCGTTGATACTATCCAATAGGAACCCCTAAGAGATATTTCCGTCGAATTTGGGTCGAAAAAGTCAAAATAATTTTTTTCGATTTTGGCCAAATTTAACATTGGGACCTTATGGGGAGGCAAACTTAATTTTTTTAAAATTGAATTTTTGGCCCCGTGTGCGCTGATACTATTCAATAGGAACCCCTAAAAGATATTTCCGTCGAATTTGGGTCGAAAAAGTCAAAATAATTTTTTTCGATTTTGGCCAAATTTAACATTGGGACCTTATGGGGAGGCAACCTTAAATTTTTTAAAATTGACTTTTTGGCCCCGTGTGCGTTGATACTATCCAATAGGAACCCCTAAGAGATATTTCCGTCGAATTTGGGTCGAAAAAGTCAAAATAATTTTTTTCGATTTTGGCCAAATTTAACATTGGGACCTTATGGGGAGGCAAACTTAATTTTTTTAAAATTGAATTTTTGGCCCCGTGTGCGCTGATACTATTCAATAGGAACCCCTAAAAGATATTTCCGTCGAATTTGGGTCGAAAAAGTCAAAATAATTTTTTTCGTTTTTGGCCAAATTTAACATTGGGACCTTATGGGGAGGCAACCTTAAATTTTTTAAAATTGACTTTTTGGCCCCGTGTGCGTTGATACTATCCAATAGGAACCCCTAAGAGATATTTCCGTCGAATTTGGGTCGAAAAAGTCAAAATAATTTTTTTCGATTTTGGCCAAATTTAACATTGGGACCTTATGGGGAGGCAAACTTAATTTTTTTAAAATTGAATTTTTGGCCCCGTGTGCGCTGATACTATCCAATAGGAACCCCTAAGAGATATTTCCGTCGAATTTGGGTCGAAAAAGTCAAAATAATTTTTTTCGATTTTGGCGAAATTTAACATTGGGACCTTATGGGGAGGCAAACTTAATTTTTTTTAAATTGAATTTTTGGCCCCGTGTGCGCTGATACTATTCAATAGGAACCCCTAAAAGATATTTCCGTCGAATTTGGGTCGAAAAAGTCAAAATAATTTTTTTCGATTTTGGCCAAATTTAACATTGGGACCTTATGGGGAGGCAACCTTAAATTTTTTAAAATTGACTTTTTGGCCCCGTGTGCGTTGATACTATCCAATAGGAACCCCTAAGAGATATTTCCGTCGAATTTGGGTCGAAAAAGTCAAAATAATTTTTTTCGATTTTGGCCAAATTTAACATTGGGACCTTATGGGGAGGCAAACTTAATTTTTTTAAAATTGAATTTTTGGCCCCGTGTGCGTTGATACTATCCAATAGGAACCCCTAAGAGATATTTCCGTCGAATTTGGGTCGAAAAAGTCAAAATAATTTTTTTCGATTTTGGCCAAATTTAACATTGGGACCTTATGGGGAGGCAAACTTAATTTTTTTAAAATTGAATTTTTGGCCCCGTGTGCGCTGATACTATTCAATAGGAACCCCTAAAAGATATTTCCGTCGAATTTGGGTCGAAAAAGTCAAAATAATTTTTTTCGATTTTGGCCAAATTTAACATTGGGACCTTATGGGGAGGCAAACTTAATTTTTTTAAAATTGAATTTTTGGCCCCGTGTGCGCTGATACTATTCAATAGGAACCCCTAAAAGATATTTCCGTCGAATTTGGGTCGAAAAAGTCAAAATAATTTTTTTCGATTTTGGCCAAATTTAACATTGGGACCTTATGGGGAGGCAAACTTAATTTTTTTAAAATTGAATTTTTGGCCCCGTGTGCGCTGATACTATCCAATAGGAACCCCTAAGAGATATTTCCGTCGAATTTGGGTCGAAAAAGTCAAAATAATTTTTTTCGATTTTGGCGAAATTTAACATTGGGACCTTATGGGGAGGCAAACTTAATTTTTTTAAAATTGAATTTTTGGCCCCGTGTGCGCTGATACTATTCAATAGGAACCCCTAAAAGATATTTCCGTCGAATTTGGGTCGAAAAAGTCAAAATAATTTTTTTCGATTTTGGCCAAATTTAACATTGGGACCTTATGGGGAGGCAACCTTAAATTTTTTAAAATTGACTTTTTGGCCCCGTGTGCGTTGATACTATCCAATAGGAACCCCTAAGAGATATTTCCGTCGAATTTGGGTCGAAAAAGTCAAAATAATTTTTTTCGATTTTGGCCAAATTTAACATTGGGACCTTATGGGGAGGCAACCTTAAATTTTTTAAAATTGACTTTTTGGCCCCGTGTGCGTTGATACTATCCAATAGGAACCCCTAAGAGATATTTCCGTCGAATTTGGGTCGAAAAAGTCAAAATAATTTTTTTCGATTTTGGCCAAATTTAACATTGGGACCTTATGGGGAGGCAAACTTAATTTTTTTAAAATTGAATTTTTGGCCCCGTGTGCGCTGATACTATTCAATAGGAACCCCTAAAAGATATTTCCGTCGAATTTGGGTCGAAAAAGTCAAAATAATTTTTTTCGATTTTGGCCAAATTTAACATTGGGACCTTATGGGGAGGCAACCTTAAATTTTTTAAAATTGACTTTTTGGCCCCGTGTGCGTTGATACTATCCAATAGGAACCCCTAAGAGATATTTCCGTCGAATTTGGGTTGAAAAAGTCAAAATAATTTTTTTCGATTTTGGCCAAATTTAACATTGGGACCTTATGGGGAGGCAAACTTAATTTTTTTAAAATTGAATTTTTGGCCCCGTGTGCGCTGATACTATTCAATAGGAACCCCTAAAAGATATTTCCGTCGAATTTGGGTCGAAAAAGTCAAAATAATTTTTTTCGATTTTGGCCAAATTTAACATTGGGACCTTATGGGGAGGCAACCTTAAATTTTTTAAAATTGACTTTTTGGCCCCGTGTGCGTTGATACTATCCAATAGGAACCCCTAAGAGATATTTCCGTCGAATTTGGGTCGAAAAAGTCAAAATAATTTTTTTCGATTTTGGCCAAATTTAACATTGGGACCTTATGGGGAGGCAAACTTAATTTTTTTAAAATTGAATTTTTGGCCCCGTGTGCGTTGATACTATCCAATAGGAACCCCTAAGAGATATTTCCGTCGAATTTGGGTCGAAAAAGTCAAAATAATTTTTTTCGATTTTGGCCAAATTTAACATTGGGACCTTATGGGGAGGCAACCTTAAATTTTTTAAAATTGACTTTTTGGCCCCGTGTGCGTTGATACTATCCAATAGGAACCCCTAAGAGATATTTCCGTCGAATTTGGGTCGAAAAAGTCAAAATAATTTTTTTCGATTTTGGCCAAATTTAACATTGGGACCTTATGGGGAGGCAAACTTAATTTTTTTAAAATTGAATTTTTGGCCCCGTGTGCGCTGATACTATCCAATAGGAACCCCTAAGAGATATTTCCGTCGAATTTGGGTCGAAAAAGTCAAAATAATTTTTTTCGATTTTGGCGAAATTTAACATTGGGACCTTATGGGGAGGCAAACTTAATTTTTTTAAAATTGAATTTTTGGCCCCGTGTGCGCTGATACTATTCAATAGGAACCCCTAAAAGATATTTCCGTCGAATTTGGGTCGAAAAAGTCAAAATAATTTTTTTCGATTTTGGCCAAATTTAACATTGGGACCTTATGGGGAGGCAACCTTAAATTTTTTAAAATTGACTTTTTGGCCCCGTGTGCGTTGATACTATCCAATAGGAACCCCTAAGAGATATTTCCGTCGAATTTGGGTCGAAAAAGTCAAAATAATTTTTTTCGATTTTGGCCAAATTTAACATTGGGACCTTATGGGGAGGCAAACTTAATTTTTTTAAAATTGAATTTTTGGCCCCGTGTGCGTTGATACTATCCAATAGGAACCCCTAAGAGATATTTCCGTCGAATTTGGGTCGAAAAAGTCAAAATAATTTTTTTCGATTTTGGCCAAATTTAACATTGGGACCTTATGGGGAGGCAACCTTAAATTTTTTAAAATTGACTTTTTGGCCCCGTGTGCGTTGATACTATCCAATAGGAACCCCTAAGAGATATTTCCGTCGAATTTGGGTCGAAAAAGTCAAAATAATTTTTTTCGATTTTGGCCAAATTTAACATTGGGACCTTATGGGGAGGCAAACTTAATTTTTTTAAAATTGCATTTTTGGCCCCGTGTGCGTTGATACTATCCAATAGGAACCCCTAAGAGATATTTCCGTCGAATTTGGGTCGAAAAAGTCAAAATAATTTTTTTCGATTTTGGCCAAATTTAACATTGGGACCTTATGGGGAGGCAAACTTAATTTTTTTAAAATTGAATTTTTGGCCCCGTGTGCGCTGATACTATTCAATAGGAACCCCTAAAAGATATTTCCGTCGAATTTGGGTCGAAAAAGTCAAAATAATTTTTTTCGATTTTGGCCAAATTTAACATTGGGACCTTATGGGGAGGCAACCTTAAATTTTTTAAAATTGACTTTTTGGCCCCGTGTGCGTTGATACTATCCAATAGGAACCCCTAAGAGATATTTCCGTCGAATTTGGGTTGAAAAAGTCAAAATAATTTTTTTCGATTTTGGCCAAATTTAACATTGGGACCTTATGGGGAGGCAAACTTAATTTTTTTAAAATTGAATTTTTGGCCCCGTGTGCGCTGATACTATTCAATAGGAACCCCTAAAAGATATTTCCGTCGAATTTGGGTCGAAAAAGTCAAAATAATTTTTTTCGATTTTGGCCAAATTTAACATTGGGACCTTATGGGGAGGCAACCTTAAATTTTTTAAAATTGACTTTTTGGCCCCGTGTGCGTTGATACTATCCAATAGGAACCCCTAAGAGATATTTCCGTCGAATTTGGGTCGAAAAAGTCAAAATAATTTTTTTCGATTTTGGCCAAATTTAACATTGGGACCTTATGGGGAGGCAACCTTAAATTTTTTAAAATTGAATTTTTGGCCCCGTGTGCGTTGATACTATCCAATAGGAACCCCTAAGAGATATTTCCGTCGAATTTGGGTCGAAAAAGTCAAAATAATTTTTTTCGATTTTGGCCAAATTTAACATTGGGACCTTATGGGGAGGCAACCTTAAATTTTTTAAAATTGACTTTTTGGCCCCGTGTGCGTTGATACTATCCAATAGGAACCCCTAAGAGATATTTCCGTCGAATTTGGGTCGAAAAAGTCAAAATAATTTTTTTCGATTTTGGCCAAATTTAACATTGGGACCTTATGGGGAGGCAAACTTAATTTTTTTAAAATTGAATTTTTGGCCCCGTGTGCGCTGATACTATCCAATAGGAACCCCTAAGAGATATTTCCGTCGAATTTGGGTCGAAAAAGTCAAAATAATTTTTTTCGATTTTGGCGAAATTTAACATTGGGACCTTATGGGGAGGCAAACTTAATTTTTTTAAAATTGAATTTTTGGCCCCGTGTGCGCTGATACTATTCAATAGGAACCCCTAAAAGATATTTCCGTCGAATTTGGGTCGAAAAAGTCAAAATAATTTTTTTCGATTTTGGCCAAATTTAACATTGGGACCTTATGGGGAGGCAACCTTAAATTTTTTAAAATTGACTTTTTGGCCCCGTGTGCGTTGATACTATCCAATAGGAACCCCTAAGAGATATTTCCGTCGAATTTGGGTCGAAAAAGTCAAAATAATTTTTTTCGATTTTGGCCAAATTTAACATTGGGACCTTATGGGGAGGCAAACTTAATTTTTTTAAAATTGCATTTTTGGCCCCGTGTGCGTTGATACTATCCAATAGGAACCCCTAAGAGATATTTCCGTCGAATTTGGGTCGAAAAAGTCAAAATAATTTTTTTCGATTTTGGCCAAATTTAACATTGGGACCTTATGGGGAGGCAAACTTAATTTTTTTAAAATTGAATTTTTGGCCCCGTGTGCGCTGATACTATTCAATAGGAACCCCTAAAAGATATTTCCGTCGAATTTGGGTCGAAAAAGTCAAAATAATTTTTTTCGATTTTGGCCAAATTTAACATTGGGACCTTATGGGGAGGCAACCTTAAATTTTTTAAAATTGACTTTTTGGCCCCGTGTGCGTTGATACTATCCAATAGGAACCCCTAAGAGATATTTCCGTCGAATTTGGGTTGAAAAAGTCAAAATAATTTTTTTCGATTTTGGCCAAATTTAACATTGGGACCTTATGGGGAGGCAAACTTAATTTTTTTAAAATTGAATTTTTGGCCCCGTGTGCGCTGATACTATTCAATAGGAACCCCTAAAAGATATTTCCGTCGAATTTGGGTCGAAAAAGTCAAAATAATTTTTTTCGATTTTGGCCAAATTTAACATTGGGACCTTATGGGGAGGCAACCTTAAATTTTTTAAAATTGACTTTTTGGCCCCGTGTGCGTTGATACTATCCAATAGGAACCCCTAAGAGATATTTCCGTCGAATTTGGTGGGTCGAAAAAGTCAAAATAATTTTTTTCGATTTTGGCCAAATTTAACATTGGGACCTTATGGGGAGGCAAACTTAATTTTTTTAAAATTGAATTTTTGGCCCCGTGTGCGTTGATACTATCCAATAGGAACCCCTAAGAGATATTTCCGTCGAATTTGGGTCGAAAAAGTCAAAATAATTTTTTTCGATTTTGGCCAAATTTAACATTGGGACCTTATGGGGAGGCAACCTTAAATTTTTTAAAATTGACTTTTTGGCCCCGTGTGCGTTGATACTATCCAATAGGAACCCCTAAGAGATATTTCCGTCGAATTTGGGTCGAAAAAGTCAAAATAATTTTTTTCGATTTTGGCCAAATTTAACATTGGGACCTTATGGGGAGGCAAACTTAATTTTTTTAAAATTGAATTTTTGGCCCCGTGTGCGCTGATACTATCCAATAGGAACCCCTAAGAGATATTTCCGTCGAATTTGGGTCGAAAAAGTCAAAATAATTTTTTTCGATTTTGGCGAAATTTAACATTGGGACCTTATGGGGAGGCAAACTTAATTTTTTTAAAATTGAATTTTTGGCCCCGTGTGCGCTGATACTATTCAATAGGAACCCCTAAAAGATATTTCCGTCGAATTTGGGTCGAAAAAGTCAAAATAATTTTTTTCGATTTTGGCCAAATTTAACATTGGGACCTTATGGGGAGGCAACCTTAAATTTTTTAAAATTGACTTTTTGGCCCCGTGTGCGTTGATACTATCCAATAGGAACCCCTAAGAGATATTTCCGTCGAATTTGGGTCGAAAAAGTCAAAATAATTTTTTTCGATTTTGGCCAAATTTAACATTGGGACCTTATGGGGAGGCAAACTTAATTTTTTTAAAATTGAATTTTTGGCCCCGTGTGCGTTGATACTATCCAATAGGAACCCCTAAGAGATATTTCCGTCGAATTTGGGTCGAAAAAGTCAAAATAATTTTTTTCGATTTTGGCCAAATTTAACATTGGGACCTTATGGGGAGGCAACCTTAAATTTTTTAAAATTGACTTTTTGGCCCCGTGTGCGTTGATACTATCCAATAGGAACCCCTAAGAGATATTTCCGTCGAATTTGGGTCGAAAAAGTCAAAATAATTTTTTTCGATTTTGGCCAAATTTAACATTGGGACCTTATGGGGAGGCAAACTTAATTTTTTTAAAATTGCATTTTTGGCCCCGTGTGCGTTGATACTATCCAATAGGAACCCCTAAGAGATATTTCCGTCGAATTTGGGTCGAAAAAGTCAAAATAATTTTTTTCGATTTTGGCCAAATTTAACATTGGGACCTTATGGGGAGGCAAACTTAATTTTTTTAAAATTGAATTTTTGGCCCCGTGTGCGCTGATACTATTCAATAGGAACCCCTAAAAGATATTTCCGTCGAATTTGGGTCGAAAAAGTCAAAATAATTTTTTTCGATTTTGGCCAAATTTAACATTGGGACCTTATGGGGAGGCAACCTTAAATTTTTTAAAATTGACTTTTTGGCCCCGTGTGCGTTGATACTATCCAATAGGAACCCCTAAGAGATATTTCCGTCGAATTTGGGTTGAAAAAGTCAAAATAATTTTTTTCGATTTTGGCCAAATTTAACATTGGGACCTTATGGGGAGGCAAACTTAATTTTTTTAAAATTGAATTTTTGGCCCCGTGTGCGCTGATACTATTCAATAGGAACCCCTAAAAGATATTTCCGTCGAATTTGGGTCGAAAAAGTCAAAATAATTTTTTTCGATTTTGGCCAAATTTAACATTGGGACCTTATGGGGAGGCAACCTTAAATTTTTTAAAATTGACTTTTTGGCCCCGTGTGCGTTGATACTATCCAATAGGAACCCCTAAGAGATATTTCCGTCGAATTTGGGTCGAAAAAGTCAAAATAATTTTTTTCGATTTTGGCCAAATTTAACATTGGGACCTTATGGGGAGGCAACCTTAAATTTTTTAAAATTGAATTTTTGGCCCCGTGTGCGTTGATACTATCCAATAGGAACCCCTAAGAGATATTTCCGTCGAATTTGGGTCGAAAAAGTCAAAATAATTTTTTTCGATTTTGGCCAAATTTAACATTGGGACCTTATGGGGAGGCAACCTTAAATTTTTTAAAATTGACTTTTTGGCCCCGTGTGCGTTGATACTATCCAATAGGAACCCCTAAGAGATATTTCCGTCGAATTTGGGTCGAAAAAGTCAAAATAATTTTTTTCGATTTTGGCCAAATTTAACATTGGGACCTTATGGGGAGGCAAACTTAATTTTTTTAAAATTGAATTTTTGGCCCCGTGTGCGCTGATACTATCCAATAGGAACCCCTAAGAGATATTTCCGTCGAATTTGGGTCGAAAAAGTCAAAATAATTTTTTTCGATTTTGGCGAAATTTAACATTGGGACCTTATGGGGAGGCAAACTTAATTTTTTTAAAATTGAATTTTTGGCCCCGTGTGCGCTGATACTATTCAATAGGAACCCCTAAAAGATATTTCCGTCGAATTTGGGTCGAAAAAGTCAAAATAATTTTTTTCGATTTTGGCCAAATTTAACATTGGGACCTTATGGGGAGGCAACCTTAAATTTTTTAAAATTGACTTTTTGGCCCCGTGTGCGTTGATACTATCCAATAGGAACCCCTAAGAGATATTTCCGTCGAATTTGGGTCGAAAAAGTCAAAATAATTTTTTTCGATTTTGGCCAAATTTAACATTGGGACCTTATGGGGAGGCAAACTTAATTTTTTTAAAATTGAATTTTTGGCCCCGTGTGCGTTGATACTATCCAATAGGAACCCCTAAGAGATATTTCCGTCGAATTTGGGTCGAAAAAGTCAAAATAATTTTTTTCGATTTTGGCCAAATTTAACATTGGGACCTTATGGGGAGGCAAACTTAATTTTTTTAAAATTGAATTTTTGGCCCCGTGTGCGCTGATACTATTCAATAGGAACCCCTAAAAGATATTTCCGTCGAATTTGGGTCGAAAAAGTCAAAATAATTTTTTTCGATTTTGGCCAAATTTAACATTGGGACCTTATGGGGAGGCAAACTTATTTTTTTTAAAATTGAATTTTTGGCCCCGTGTGCGCTGATACTATTCAATAGGAACCCCTAAAAGATATTTCCGTCGAATTTGGGTCGAAAAAGTCAAAATAATTTTTTTCGATTTTGGCCAAATTTAACATTGGGACCTTATGGGGAGGCAAACTTAATTTTTTTAAAATTGAATTTTTGGCCCCGTGTGCGCTGATACTATCCAATAGGAACCCCTAAGAGATATTTCCGTCGAATTTGGGTCGAAAAAGTCAAAATAATTTTTTTCGATTTTGGCGAAATTTAACATTGGGACCTTATGGGGAGGCAAACTTAATTTTTTTAAAATTGAATTTTTGGCCCCGTGTGCGCTGATACTATTCAATAGGAACCCCTAAAAGATATTTCCGTCGAATTTGAGTCGAAAAAGTCAAATTAATTTTTTTCGATTTTGGCCAAATTTAACATTGGGACCTTATGGGGAGGCAAAGTTAAATTTTTTAAAATTGAATTTTTCCATTTTTGAGGATATACAAATCGGAGTATATTATTGTTGATGTTATTTGAAAAATTCAATGTAAAATAATGGAGATTATTAATTATTTGAAAGTTTTTGAGGAGCCCTATTTTATCGGTAGATACCATTATTTCCCCCGAAATAGCATTATTTCTCCCTCCCCATACCATGAACCGAGTTCCACGGGTTGGCAACCCTGCGCTGCTCACGGGATCATGCGTCATAAAGTCGCAGTTCTCAGTTTTTTCAAGAGCACCCTTCATTGTTTTCTGCGTAAGAATGTTGGGGAACAATACACCCTCGACGATCCACGTGAACCCCATGTTCAAGGAAACTCCAAAAACCGTGATTCACATCAATCCGAATGTGCAAATTAATATGGCTATTCACGTAAACCCGAGGATGGTAAATTCTTTAAACCCTCAATTCATGCAACAACAACGACTTAACGCATTTATTGGCTCAAAACTAGAGCAGAGAACGCAAAGTATTCAAAAATCAGTCCATGTCAATCCAAAACTCATACAGAAACTCACGAACAAAACCCCAAATGTACAAATTAGCGAAAATACCCTAAATTGTGAAAAAGTGAAATCCCAACCTCAAACCCGAAATTGTACAGTTACGAAAGACGCAATTAGGCACAATCTTTCGCCAAATTTAGTTTCACTATCGAGGAGAAAATTAGTGAGGGTACGACCGGAAAATCCTTACAAAAGTATTACCAAAATTTGTCCAAATAATTCGAGTCCAAAATTTCTGCACAAAGTTGAAACTAGGCAAATTATTAGGGGGCGTCAATTGAAAAAAGTCAATACTTCACATCAGGTGAAAGCGATTAATTTTAGCCTGGGCAGTCAGGGAAGGGGAATTAGTTCATTGAAAAAGATTAATAATATTGCGAGTATTAAAGAAGTGAATGGGGGGAAAGTTGCCATCAAGTCTTGTGTGGCAAGTCCCAAGGTATCTCCAAGCGCATATAAAATTGACAGAACTGTTGCCAATAAGAAAATTAAAACTGCAATCGCGAGGAAGTTGAGGTAAGATCATTGTCACAATTTTTTAGAGTTTTTATTGCACAACTTTTCTATCACTGGCAGTTTCAGAATGTTCAAACGTGTTACAAAATTGTCGAAAATTTTTATCACCTCAACAAACCTTTCATCAAATAATTTTCCACCTTTTGAAATCTCAGGTCGGCGAACAAAAATCTTATAAACATCGATGGAGTTTTTTACCGATCTTCCAAGTCCCAACTAGTGAAGAGTACAGGTCCAAGTTCAAGAACCCCGAAAAAGATGAGTCCTTTATCGAAAGCTAAGAGGCTACGGACCCAGTCGCTCTCCGGAAAAGTGCAGTCGAAAAATCTGCGCAAAAGCTTCTCGTCAACTGTTCCCCAAAAATCGAATTACAAGCATATAATTAGGTAAATCACTAACCAAATTCATAAGTTTCATAAATTTAAATTCATATTTTACTATTTCTTTTTTCAGCAATCGAGTAAAACAGAGGTCCTTACAAATATTGCGCCACAAGATGTGCAAAAATAATCAGCCATGTCTTCTCTTCCAACGATTTGGCTACTGTGCTAAACAGATCGAGGGGTCTTGCCCCAAAGTGCATGACAAGAAACAAGTTGCCCTATGTAAAAAGTACATAAACTTTTCACACCTTACTCTGCATGTGCCCAAAAATCACAATTTCTTCTAGCGTAGAGATGCGAGAAAAACACAATAATTTGATGACTTTTTTTTATCATCGTTTTGGTAATTAGGCAATTTGCATGTCCCTTAATTTTAATTATTTGACATTTTCTTCCAATTAAGAAAATTATTAAAAATTGTGGATGCTTCCAAAAATTCCAAAGTTGTCAAAAATTTCACATCAATTCAGCTAAAGCGGGCTTAACTTCGTTCACCACTTAGCTTACCGGAATTTTTTAAAGGTTTATCTCGCAACTCCACTTCTACGTTAACTCAACTAATTGATTTCTAATTTTGATTATTACATCGGTCGCAACTGACGAAATATCGAAACATCACTGATGAACTCAACTCATCGAATATTCAGTTTTCTTCAGGGTAAATGCCACCTGGATAATTGTCTATTATCACACGATGTGGGACCAGAAAAAATGCCCACTTGCAAGTACTTCCTAGAGGGCTGTTGTACTCGCGATAGTTGCCAATATCTTCATGTTAAAGTTTCGGCTAATACTCCGATATGCGTGCCATTTCTTCGGGGGTACTGTGCTAAGGGTGACCAGGTAAGTTTTTTACTGCCTTTATTGTGAATTATCGACTTAAAAGGATATTGATTCTGAAATTTATTCAATGGAAGATATTGAAATTCACTTTTTTTTTTCTCAATTCAAAAAGCAGTTTTAGAAATTAAAAAATTGAACATTTGTAGAAGTTGAAAACATTATGGAAGTTTTATCATAGTTTTGAACGCCAATCAAAAATTTTTGGAACGCCCCAACATTTTGCCAATTTTCCAAAATTTCAAAAACCTTCAAACTGATGAAAAAAGCACGCCTTCTCTCCAATCCCTGTCGACATCTCGTCCAATAAATCCCAGAATCACAAAATCTCTTCCATGATATGCATCATCTTACAATCTCAGCACAGAAGTGCTCCACGTCAACAATAAATATCAAGTATTCTTTAACTCACCCCAAAAAAATTATTTCACAGTGCAAAGAGCGCCATGCCACCATTTGTCCTGAATTTGACAAGTACAAGAGATGCGCAAAAGGTAAGAATTGTCCATACCCCCATAAATCAGTTTCATACCAGCAAAATACTCTGAGGCTTCCAATTCGACCAAATGACAAAAAGCAAAAAACCCAACCAAAATTGGTTGACATTTCATCTCACGATGATATTAAGAAGCGCTACTATGATGATTGTACCGAGGATTTAGATAGAAAAAAGTGTAATATCCATAAGAAAATTAGAGTTATGAAGATGGTCCATACAGCATCCGAGGATTCCGACATAATTGTCACAAGTGACAATGCAGAGATGAAATCACAACCAATTAACGAGGAAGGGCGCCCTAATAGAGCTCCCATAGGGCCCCTACCTTCCTACATACCAATAAATTGATATTAATCAATTAATTAATTAATTAATTAATTACGAAGATATTTTTTGATTAACATTAAGTGAACTAGGCAATTGAATTTTATGTACAAATTTTAAGAGAAATAAATTCGTTTTTTTTTCATTAAATCTATGGTCTAAGTATTTTCGAAATCCTATTATCATAGTTTTGGTTTAATCGATTTTACTAAATGCAACTGCATTTTTATTTTAATCTTCGTGGATTTGATTATAGTTAGTGATAGAACTGTTACCAGATACTAAGGCTGTTTTTTATAATTTTTACTGAATTAGTTTAAGATTTTTTCTTTACTCTGTTCCCCATGGAAATGAATATACGGTGGAAATATACGAAGTTACATGATGTTACGTGTGATGTGAAATGAGTCCATTCTAGCGTGACATTAATTTCCGCTAAACATCTCGAAACCGAAGAGAAATATCGAGGTTTATTTTGATACAATTCCTAGGTGATAAACCCTGTATATTCCTCGGTGGGAACATAGACATTGTTAGCAGACTCATATATTTTGAACGTATATTTCTTCCGTGGTGGTGGGGCTCTTACGGCTACGAAGTTACTTCATATGCACTGGAAGCATTCACTAGGACTGACAGAATTTCTTAATAGAATTTTTCCAATTATCGGTCGATGAAGTGGTCAGAAATTAATTCAGTAGCGAACTAATTCAGGAAATTTTTCGGGAAATCACAATCTCGAAAATTTCGAAATTTCTTCCATTTCCCTAATTGAGTACGCTATTGAATGTCACTGCTTTAATACCTGAACCACACGCAAATTCTTCTATAAAAAAGGGAATTTAAATTTTGAATCCTATTTACATCTAATTGATATAGCTATTCCCCCTCTGTGTCCAGTCTAAAAAACATCTTTTCGATAATTTCAACTTCAATCGTATGTTTAATTTATTTTAATGAAGATTCACTCCTTACTCTCAATCGAATTTAAGAGTGTAATGGATGGTGTGTAAGAATATTAACAAAAAAATGATTTTAGGGTTTTTTAAAATGTACAACCTTGTACAGATTCTAGAAGCTCTACAAAAGAATTATAACTTCGGATTTTAAACCAATATTTTGTATGCCTTTTTCCAAATTTTGAAATCATGTGTATACTGTGGATAACAAAAAAAAATCGGTTGCATTTTTACTATTATTTTTAGAGTTTTCCATTACATCCTTAAATCGATTGGACTAGATTAATGTCCAAATCGCAATCTGTTTCGATCGAAAGAGAATTCAGCAACTAGCATTCACAGAATGACACTTTGTTTTCGATTCTTTCATTTTGGATCAATAGTCGATTGATCAATTGAATTTTTTTCATTCTCTGATTAAAGTTATTTTTTGCAGGGAGTCCAGTGGACACCCTGCTTCATTTCATTTGATTAGACTATCTATCAACGAAAAGTAATCAAAAACAATGAGCCTCGCTATTCATAAATCAACGAACTATTTACAAATTTCGAAAAATGTATTTTTCGAGGAAGACTAGAAGAAAAATTAAGTCTCAAAAGAACAAAAAAATAGTTGCTATACAAAAATTATGCGACGAGCAAAATATCACGAAAATTATGTAACGAACCGGTGAAATGAGGTGGCAATATTTGTTTTCATATCCTGTAACTGACGGAAAAACTCTTTTTTTTTTCAAATGGCCGTGAATATAAATTTGTCCCCATTGTATACGTATTTTCTCAGATTTTTAGCAATTGGCTAATTCAAACCGATACTTAGTTCCAGAAGAAAATGTCACCAAGTTGTATACGCCCACAATTGCAGGATATGTATTTGTAGTGAAGTGGTAAAACGAGGTAATCTTCACGCTTTTTCGAGTATATCTCGAACTCTATAGCAGATATAGAAATTTTTATAAGAACGTTTTTGTAGGCCTCATGTTCCTTCAGAAAAATTCCATGAAATTTTCTCTATCCCCCCAAAAATTGTGAGATATCTAATCGTAATATCAGCAGAACTCTCAAAATTATCCGAAATTTTCGGATAGCTTGCAACGGTGAAAATGAAAGCGAGCCTGGATCCAGGGCTGATATTGTTCTACCACCTCCCTACATGTATCGAAAAGTTGTGTTAAGTTGTCTTCATTCACCAATTCGTCCCAAAATTTAGGAAAATGAAATGCTTAAAAACTAATAAACGCCGGGATTCAAAACAACGAATACCCGACGTAAATTTACAGCTACGTGGACGCTGCTAGGCTGATTGATGTTGACTCGGTGACAGCTGATCGAGGCTTGACGTCCAGGGAATCGTAAAGTGGAAATTCACAGCAAAAGAGGAATTTTAAGAACCAAGGTACTTCCGAGTAAATTGTTGGGGGAATTGGAATCAAGGGGGATGTTGATTGTTTGTACTGCCTGTACTCAGCGTTGCTGAAAAAAAATTGAAAATACAATTAACTGGGAGGCACATGGAGAGTTATTATTAGCCTCGTATGTACTGGGGAAAATTTTGTAGGGTCTCATAGCTTTTTTTAGGAGCAATTTATGGGTTGAAAAGCCTGAGGTTAAATATCAAACAGAAGCGGATTTGTAAAGTTGAAGAACTTGCAATTTTAGAAATTGAAACAATAAATAAATAAAAGAATTTCACCGAAGAATGTTAAGTTTAAAAAATGAAAAAAAAACAAGCTGAAATTTTAGGAAAACTACTATTCTAGGATATCCGGAATGTTCATTTCTCCCTAAAAAAAATCTCATTCCAAACTGTCAATTCTTGTCGCGAGTCCCACAGGCATATAACTCATTTGATGATGAGTGATTCACTGATTGACTCATTCACTTACTCTCGGTATCTCTCATCTGCCGATTTCTCAAGTAGCGGCATTCCGGATAGAAACAGTAATATGAACGTCGTAAAAATTGGAGAAGCAATTGCCACCCATTCTGGACCCTCGATGACGTTTAAAGAAATTACAAAAATTCCCCACCAGACGACTATTTCACCGAAGTAATTGGGGTGCCTAGAGAGCCTCCACAAGCCTGTAATTCACAATAATTAATTAATTGAGTTAAACTTCAGCTCACTTCATTAATTAGTAAAGAATAATTAATCATTAATTCTTTAGTAATCGATTTTCAATCATTCTTTTTAAGTCTTTTTGCCTGAACGAATTCATTAATCATGTACATTTGTGAATTATTTTTTTCAACTTCAACAAGATGGGAGAAACTATTGTGTCGCTTCCGCAAATTCCGATTTTGATGTCCCTTTACAATAAGAATTTAGTTTTAGATTATGAGTTCAACCATCAATTGCATCGATGGGGAAAATAAAAAAAAATGGCAATTTTTGTGTTTGGAAAAAATAACGAATTTTGTGCGGCTATCGAGAGATTTTTCAATAATCACCGTCATTGCACCATTTTCCATTATTAATGGGGTCCTGGCGAAAGGCGAATTTCTGCAAGTCCGCGTAAGTTTCCGCCAAAAGCCCAACGACGAAGCAGCCGGTTCCGGCGCTGTCCAGAGTTGTCATGGTTTTCGGAGCTATGGGAATTTTATGGCGAGGGGAGTTGATCAGAATTACCGGCAGGCTCACGATGTACACCCAAACTGCCTGTTAAATTTTCTCGTTAGGTGAAGAGTCAAAAGTTCAAAGCACGAAAATTGTGAAAAGTTTATAAAATTTTCCGCAAAAATGCGAATTCAAAAAACAAAAAAATTAATATAGTCTCATCACTCCAACAATAGTTGCTTATGCATTCAGAGCTCACTGCTCATATCTATACGAAATTTCAATTGCATGCTGGAAGCCATTACTTGAAATGTCCAGAATACGGCGAATCTTATGACGTTGCTCTTGCGATCCTCGAATCGCTTGTCCCGGCCAATTTTTAGTATCCGATACAGCAAATATAGAGAGAGACGAGCGCCCCATACGCATACCATGGAGGTCACCATGAGTTGACGACTGTCATAGATCTAAAAGAATTTTCAGGAAATGAGAAGGATCCAATCAATTGCGAAACGAAACGAAAACGTTAAAACTTTGAAAATTATTCGAAAACGACAGTTTGAGTCATGCACAGGAATTAAGAGTCGGGTGTAATAATTTCTCCCCTTTTCGTTCTGAGACACCATAGAATCATTATTCTTTTTGTCGTATGAAAAGAGATGCATGGGGAAAAATTTATTACAACCGAACTTTAACAAACCAAAATTAAGCGCGTCGTATTTTTCTAATGCTCACTTTTCCCTCCTGTCCAAGGAAAAATGTCAGCAGAGCAATAATTATGAAATTCACACCACCAGCAAAATCCGTAAGTTTGTCCATTTGAAATGTTGCGGCGATTGAGAAGAAAATCAGTTGCATTCCAACGGTGACAATTGCGCTAATAGCGAAATGATCTGTATCGAGTATTTCCACAGCCATTTTGTAGTTTTCCTGTGAAAATAACAGATATAATGTTTCTATAAATATAGAGAATGTATACTTCGTTCTATAATTCCGCTTCCAGATGTTGAAAGGTATCAACGAAGTGGTTGTAAGACTTGGGAATAATTTACGATGCAAAAATGCGATTTGAATTTTTCAAATTATGAAAACCATTCTAAACGAATGACTCGATTTTTTTTAATCTGGAAATTTTCTAAAAAATGGGAAATTTTCTATAAAATATCGAAAATTTTCAGAACTTCGAAATTCAAAAAAATGTGAGGACCTCATTGGTGGAAAAAATCTATTCTTTCTGAAAAATTCCAGAATAAAAATACAAATTGACTTTTATCACTGAAAATGAATGGATCGAAACAGACGAAAATTGTTAGTTAATTTCTGCTCGACTACTAAACCGAAAAATACTCACCCCGATATTCAAAGCTTCCCAAATTTCAATATTTCAATTTTCCTCAAAGTATCGACATAACGTCTGATACTGCAGACAGAGTGGCTCGATCCATTCGACCAAAATCTTTAGTCTCCAGTCACAGTAGACTCGCAATAATTCCCCAAAAAATTGACTCTCTGTTCGCAAAAAAAAGGACCCCCAGTTTCAGTAATTAATCAAAAGATTTTTCGTCTTTATTTGGCACCGAAGTGGGCATGACGTAAACTGGCACATATTTTTTTATGACAAAACAGGGGTTGTTAGGGTGCGTCCTCATGCTCAGCAACGCATTCCAGGAAGCGTGGGCGCAGGTCCGAGATTGCATCTAAATTTATACACATTCAATTGGAGAGAACTGGAAAAACTGGCAAGAGTTGAAGAATTTTTGAAATTGCCAAAAAACTTTGTTTGCACAAATGACTACCTAGAAACAATAATGAGCCATTTCGTTCGAAACGATCGAATCCATAGAACTTCATTTGAGCGCATCTAAAAACGCCCAATCCAAGAAAAATTCAATTGTCAAGTTCAAAATCCACAATTAGGAATAGGAGGTATTCATTTCGCCGGCGATTTTTCAGAATATTTACCACAAAAAAGTTCAAGAAAAACCGTAACGGAACGAAAAGAACCTTAAGTATCGTTTTGGTCAAAGTCGAGATTTTGTTGGGGATTTAATCTCTGGGAGGCCTCGTAAAACAATAAACTGCAAGAGTGGGCGATAGCCCAATCTGAAATTCAAGCATTTTGGTATTGTAAATAACCCCAGGTGGTCCAGCTCAGGTAACTGGGACCAATATCGCCCAAGGTCGTTGAAATAATTGTCGACGGTACCGAGGTAAGCCCTGCATATGTTCCCAGAATTTGGGACCAGTAATAAAGGGATTTGCCGGGGTCGGCATACAATAAACAAAGCAGATGTTGTCGCAGCAGAATTAGGGATGGATGGTCAACCATGTGCAAACTCGGATTCCTGAGAGTACACCGGTACAGCGATATGGAAATTTCAACAGGACTGAAAATTGTCAAACAGTGAAGAAGAATTCTCCAAGAAACTTTCATAATCTTAATATCCACAAGAGAAATTATTGATTTTGGCACAAAGTGTTTGCTGCATGTGTTTTTTCAGGAATCAGATAATTTCAGAAAAATTCTGAGATTGTCAAACTGTCAAGAAACTCATTTTGAAAAATTTAAAATTGTGGTCCTGATCCCGCCAATGAGCATCGAAAACTTGCACTTTTATCGCCGTCTTTTTCAAACCTAATGGAGATAAAAAAAAATAAGTTCGCCCAAATTTTGTTCTTCGCGTTGAAATTGTGTGTTCAATAAATGTTGTCCTACCATTAACAATTTGAGAGGAAATGTGGGCGAAGGCATGGCGCACGACTTGCAAGCGCCCTGCGCGTACTCTGTATTTTTCGAGGAATGGAGTAGACACAGGAAAATAGGAAGCGCATAAAATATTCGGCATAAAGAATTCCATCTGTCAAGGTTTACGCCATTCGCCGTGATTCCAATATTTAACAACGCACTACTTTTAACATACAACCAGGGGAAGAGACTCTGCACCGACTCCAAACTTCAGTGCCGGTTTTTTCAGAAAAAGTATTACAGATAATGACATGATGCATAGAACGATAAGGATTCTCCACAGATAAAATAATATTTTATATTGAAAGTGCTTTCCTCTATCTCCATTAATTGAACAAATCTAGTCAAAATTATACATTGAGAATTTTTTTGCTCCGACCTCCGTCGCTCACCTTCACACTCCATTCGATTGAAATCTATATAATAATCTCATTCGCAAGGATCTCAGGTAAATAGTAACAACTCAAAGAATATTTATAAACACATTTTATTTCGTTTTTCTCGCATGATACAATTAATGGTGGTGTAATAATGACAGTGAAATGTATAGCACTGAGTACAAACCGAAATATCTTATAACTCACATTGAATTACTTTAATATGCACTGTATACTATTCGTAAATTATTTCGCATGTGCTTTCAATTCATTTTTTTTCTCATTAAGTTTTTGTCATTATTTTTTCATTTTCATTTGAAAAATCAGGTTTTATTTGTGTCAATAAAACAACGAGTCATTTAAAGGCGTACGAGTGAGTATTCAGCAGCTGCCACTTATTTTCGTATTGAAATAAAATTAAAAAAAAAACAGACGTACACAAAATAATATTCAGTATCTGCTACAAGAAAGACATGTCATGGTAATAATTACGGACCGTAGTCCACTCATCTCTTCAACATAAAATCGGAATAAATGTAACTAATTACACGTATAAAAATAAAAAAAAAAGAGAGAGAGAGAGAGAGAGATTACACAAGTATGAATGAAGTGATCCACATGAACAATGTAGGGATGAAAAGAATATGTGCAAGTTACGATTAGTGCACATAATATTAACCAAATGTTAGTTCTTATGTGTGAGTAATGGGTGAGATATATTGCAAAATTTGCTTTTGACAAATGACATGTAATGTAAATGAGGGATTCAATTTTTCTTTTTGACTCTTTTGAGAATGGGAGAAAAGGTGAAAATTCTTTAAAATTCTGAAATTTCCAATTTTTTGTTTTTTCAATTTTGAAATTTTCAAAATTCTGACAAGTTTTAAATACTAAAATACAACGAAATACAACTAAAATTTTACTTGTTATGCATGACAAATGCATACGAATGACAAATGTATCCAGACATATGAACTGATATTCGTAAAAAATTGAGTAAAAATTGTATTATCATATTTTTGCTCGATTCGCATGTACCTTATCCGAGTATATCATTTAGTAAAAAAAGAATATACAATATAAAAAAATCTACCACTAACAGGAATGGCATTGATGCGTAGACCAAAAGGTAAAAAAAAATATATATATATAAAAACCAAAAATCTTGTCTCGCTAATGCGAGATGCGCGTCAAAAAACATCGAAAGCGCTTTGCGCTGGAGACTCACAATTGCGAGATAAATTGAAATCAACCGGCAATTTTACAATTGCTCCATTTCAATGCGTCCCGGAATATCTCCAGTCTGTCTCATTAAACTCTATTGAAAAAATGATTATTGTACTGCTATGACGTCACTCCTTTCAATTATATCATCAGATTTTGGGGACGTTTAAAAAAATTGGAGGCTTCCAAAAAGATTCGCGGATTTTGAAAAATTTGGACATGAATTCCAAAACCTATAGAGAATTGAAGATTCTGTCCATGCTTTTCAAATTTGAAACATTTTGAGAACTTCAACAATTTGGAAAATTTACAAATTTTGAATTATTCATCGATTTTGATCTATAACAAGATTTCTGAAATATCAAAAGCTTCAAAATTCCAAAAATTTTGCAAATTGTACAACTTCCGAAAATTTATAAAACCCTACTGAAAAAATGACTATTGTACTGTTATGACGTCACTCAAGTTCCATTTTATCTCCTCAAATTCGCTAACACTACTCAATAAATTTCGAATCGATTAGAATATGACGCATGCAATTGGTTAATAATACAGTCATTTTGTTTGTCAGTTAAATCGTATCGTAACTTTGCTTTCATTTGTATCACAAAATTCATGACTTTTATGAAAAACATTTTGTTTATTCAATTGGTTCAAATAACGGTGAGTAACGATACGACTTGTTGCATTCGTGTTTTTTTTGCTATATTGAGCTGGTCCATTGGTCGATTTTCCATCTGTATCGGGCCATTTTACTCATTATCATTAAACTTTCCGCCAATAATCGACTCGTGATATCGATAATGACCAAGAGAGCTCTAACTAATAACTAGTTATTATTTTTTACTCCATAACAATTTTAAATTGAGTAAATTGAGAAAAAAAGAACTAATTAAAAATATCTCAATTTGTGGTCAAATTTGCAAAATTTGCGATTATTCAAAATTTTTGTACATTTCCAAAATTTCTCCAGTTTGGAAAAGTATTTAAAAATTTTAATTTTTCTTTCGGAAAATCGAAAATTGTTAAACATTCGGGAAACTTTGAAAATGATAAAAAAAAGTGTCAAAAAATGGGAATATCGACTCTCAATGGAATTTTCGGATTTCCTCGGTAAATTCCTGTACTTTACATTTTGTCACTTATAAAAAAAATCGACTTTTATGGCAAAACATCATACTATTGTAATTGCTTAAATATTGCATTTTGACACTGTGCCAGTATCACTAGAACAATTACCAATAAAATTTCAGCAGAGTCGGAAGATTGTATGAATGCATATTTGAGATAGACATAAATTCTAAAATGAGAGAAAAAGGAAAATAGAAAAATAAAAAATGAATATGTAATAAAAAATGATTAATCAGTACTATATACTTTGAAATCTGTATCGAAGTGGTAAAGTAGTGTTGAATTGGACTGGACTCTTGATGAATATCTCAAAATCTAGATGAGTTAGGGGAATTTTCATGAGAGAGCGTTTTGTAGGGTTCAATTTTTTCTACAAATAATGTTTGTGTGAAACTTCGCCAACTCTCTTCAATTTTGAGATATCCGGTAAAACTGAGTTTGCAGCGACGTTGTCGAATGAGGCAAGCAAAATGTAAAAAACTTTCAAAATTTGAAACATCTCATTTCCAAATTTTTAATTCTTCTTTTTTTCAAATTGAGCTTACTACATTACACGAGTTTCTTCTCACACAGCCTCACTTTCACCTGCCTATTTTACCACTTCGCCCCCCTCCCCCCCAAATTACCCAAGCAATTACGAAAACTCTTCCAGACTCTCATTAATCTTATATAAATTTTTCTACGTTTAATTCATCATACGATTTGCACTTAAGGATGTAATGAAAATTTTGAACATATATTTGAGAAAAAATTGCGCTTCCGAACCGCTAAAAACCTTCCAGTTATCTACTACTATAGATATAAGTGATCCACTCGTTTAATGCCAAATTTTCTGTCTGACATTAAATCAAACGAACTTGCATCTAGTCGACTAAAATCCAATTTTCCGTCCATATTTTCCCAAAATATCCATCACACCCTTAATTTTTCATTTCAGCTTTGACTCGGTAAATCTCATCGTTCGACTTTTGCATGAGTTAATAAATTTTGTGGATTTATTTGTCTTCCACTCTCTCCTCCTTTTCCTTGTTTTCCTCTACTTCCTTATCCTTCTCACCTTCCTTTTCCTCGGCATCAGCCTTCTCCTTATCCCCCTCCTTGCCCTCCTTGGACTCTTTAGTCTCTTTTTTCTCACCCTTGCTATCCTTGTCCTCCTCCTTGGGAGGCTTTGGTAAATGAGTGTTCAGATCGAGGGTGTTGCAAATCTCATCCCAGTCCGAGAAACATCGCTCCTTCATGCGCGAGCACAGACCAACCAAATTGGAGCAATTTTCTTGCATGTAATCACGAAGAGCAAAAGTCGTGGATTTCTCGATATACAGGATCTGGGCCAAGTGCGCAAACGCAATAACGTCGAGCTGGAAAAAGGATTTCATAGAACTATTATTTTTTCAATAAAACCCCATTTTTTTATTCGTGAAATTTCAATTCTGTGACAATATTTCAATTTCATAGAACCTTCAGTTTCATCAAAATGACATTTTCATAAACGTTTCAAATTTCAGCAAATTGCAAAATTGAAAACATGAAAATTTGAAATGTAATGGTAATTCTTGTGGCGTTTCAAAAGACGCAATTTTTCATTCCATTCTCTACTTATCATTACGCGCATGACACCATGCAAAACACAGTGTGAAAACTGATACTTACAGTGGTGGGTTCGTCACCGAAGAAGAATGGCTTATCAGCGAGTAACTCGGACAACACCTTGAGATCATCATTGCCGGACTGAATAATCTCTTCAGTACTGTGAACACCCATTCCCATGGCCTTCACCTTTTTCAGACTCTGCAAAAAGTAAGTCCCCATGAATCATCCCTAATAACTAAAGTGATCAATTATTATAGAGTTCCAGAGAAAAATTAGGAATTCAACGAATTTTCACGGGGTTGATAACGTTTCAAAATTTTGGAAGGTTTGACAATTTCTAAACGTTCTAATGCTTCAAAAGTTTCAACGATTTCGAAAATTTTCATAATGCAACATTTTTCAAAATTTCATAACTTCAAAATGTAAGAGATAAAGAAAATTGGAATAATCAAATCAATACCTTTCTACCGTATGTCATCTTGAAATAAAAGTTGAGAATGCCATTGGGCAGGCGTGATCCATACGAATGCTGCAGATTGATTTTGTATCCCTTGATAATCTGATCCATATTCTTGCTGCGCCAATACGTGTACACCCACACAAGATGATTCTCAATCATCGATATCATAGCGTGAGAAATAATCTTCTGGTCATTAGTTAGATTGCCATCCAAGTCTTTTCTGAATTTCTGACTGAGCTCTTTGATTATCAGCACACTGTCCGCTATTTCTGTACCATCAAGCTCAATAAATGGCAGCTGTCCCTTCTTTGAGCGGAATTTCATCTTGTGGTCGACATTCTGAAAAAAATGCACACATTTTTCATTCAATCATGAGTAATTGAGGGGGAACATTTTCATATAAGACATAACTCTGCCGACTTCACATATTCTAAATCCTTCAAAATTATCTAAGACAATCTCAAGGTTTTTTTTTTACAAGATTTGGAAGTTTTGGAAATTTCAGGAATTTAAAAAGATTCATTTTTTCAGAATGTCAAATTCCGAAATTGTTTCAGTTTCGAAATCAACGGTTTGACGTTTCGAAGAAATTAAAAAACATCAAGTTTTTTTTCCAAAGCCCTTCAAATTTCAAACCTTCAATTGAAAAAGCAAATACGTTTCGAAACGTTGAAACAATTTTAAAACTTTCCAAAACCGCCTAATCTCAAGCGCCTTTACGTTGAAAAAATGTAGAAAAAATTGAAAAACTCCCAAAGATTGTGAAAAAGTCTCCACACTTTTAGAAATTAAATATTTCTAATAATTCCGTAAATATGAAATTTCACAAATTCCACAAAGTTAATAAAAAAGTATTGCAGCCAATTTGAGACTCAGTCCCTCCCTAACTAGGAATTTCATCCTGTGGTCATTTCAAGAGCCATATACATTTTTCACTCAATCATGGCTAATTGAGAATGTTGGGGGTGGGGTAAGAAAGTAGCGAAAAGGAGGGATTAAGAGGAGGCTTCCTCTCATGTCTTAATGGTGACGTATCAAACGTAATTAATTAAGTTATGTCGTTCATAAAAAATTACACTGCAGTACATTATATACGACTCTGAGTGCGGGCGGGGGGGCATAAGCAAGAGCAATTGATATAGGTGTGTGTGTGTGTGTGTGTGTGTGTGTGGGGGGGGGGGTGAATGAGAGAGAGAGAGAGAGAGAGAGAGAGAGAGAGAGAGAGAGAGAGAGAGAGAGAGAGAGAGAGAGAGAGAAATATATATGGGAGGAAGGCCGATGAACCCATGGGTAGACAGCTTCCGTTGCTTAGCAACATCCCCGCCACTCCACAACTCCGGAGTTGCCATCATCGTCGTTGTTATCGTTCGCACTGTGCGCTAGTATTGATCGCCGCTGGGGCCACCACTTTGCACAAACTATATATATTATGTGGCTGTCTCATTCATTCGGTACAACGGAATAAAAGGGACATTCCGGGAAATTTTGATTTTTATTCTCCATGGGAAAAAAGTTGGATAAAAATTAGCAGTCCCATTGGTGCAGCTGTGGTATGAACTACTTCTGGATGATTTTCTCCTTTTCAGAGCGTTACTCATTGATTTCAGTAAATTTTGTTACACGTCAATGCCAAAATTACTCGTTTCATGATTTTTAAGTTCCCGATTAGTAAAGTTTACCTGTGCAGGACTGTACTTTTGTTTCGACTCGCAAGAAAAGGTATGAATTTGGCTCGGTAAATTCTGCTTTATGGATAGAGACATTTTCGCCGTGGCAGGGAAAAATTTACATTAAGCGAAAATAGAAATTATTACGATGGAGCATAAAAAAAATTGTTACACCCATTTAAAAAATGTCGGTTTCAAAAAAGATCTTTGCCCTTGTCCTTTTGCAAATTTTTTTTGGACAATGGGGAAATTTGTGATTTTGAGCCAACTGCTGTTGCTTAAATGATGAACACCGAGGTGAAGCATCTAAATACAGAATATGCTTTGCTTCATTGGGAATCATTCAAGTTCCATCAAGCATGTCACTATCCGCAATACTTCCTGAAAAAATGGGGTTGCATGTCAGGCGGGATACAAATTCGTTTCGCCCCGTTCCATATGAACTGTAATGCGTTGTAAAATATTGGAAATATGGGAAAAAGTCATAGAATTTGACTGACGAAATTCTTTATGCGTTATATTTCTTTCCTAAAAGTATGCTGCAGAGATCGCGCAGGTCATGTGCGGTGCTCCCATGCACATCTACTCGTAAATTATGTACATTAGGAAACAAGATTGAATATTGAATGTACATTTTAATGTAAGGAACAAAATTCATTTACCATTTTATCCCCTAGCTCTATCCGTTTACGAGACATTTGGCTCTAAGGGAAAAAGAACACCAGATGCATTTTAACCAAAATCCGTTCAGGCGCAGAAGGCGTTAAGAAGCGATTTCAACAACATGGAGCTTGATGGCATAATTGGTGCATGAGAAATCGTTTGCGAAAGATTTTGAGGTATATACCCTGATCACACACCCGCGCGCGTGCGCAACTGAAAATGATCTAGAAATTTTCGAAATGCGGATTTTTGGGAGTACGACAATAACAGGTTGAAGATAAAAAACCGAAGAAAAAAAATGAATTTCTCATCTAATAGTATTTCATATTTTTGTATGAACGGTGGCTTCATTATTCCAAAGTAGGTCTCGGAATAATCTCCGGACTCATCTATTTTCCAGACTGAATGTATAAACTCGACTATCGAAAACTCAATATTTGCATTTGTTACTTTATTGATTTTATGAGCGAGAAACAGCGGCAAGAAACTTTTCGGCTTATTCAACCCCTTAATTTGTAATTCAATGCAGGGGGATCGATTATAATTCCAGTTACGAAAACTCATCAATTTTTCACGCTTTATCGATCCCCCTTTGTTCCCATAATTCGTGAGAATTCTAGGTACTTCTGAAAGCTAATGGGCAACTTTATTGAGAACATATTGGGGGCGTTAGATTTTTGAAAAATTAATTTTAAAAATCTACATTCTTTAGAGATTTTGACGATGCTTCAAAGCGGTTGAAAATTGCAAAAAATTATAAAAATTAAAAATATTTCCAATATCATGGAAATTCAGAAAGTTCTTAAGCAAAAAGTTGGCAAATTTAAAAGGTCCGAACCAATTAAAAAATTCAAAAAGATCCACAAGCAAAACTCGCAGCTTCGAACGTAGTTGGATTCGAAAAATATGCACTGAATACGAACTCGCGATACGCCATGGAACTACTGGACCGTAATTGTCGGTTCTATCTTCATGGTTCACCCGGGAAATCGAAATGTATTTAATGACCTACGGTATCGATAATCCGTCATTTAATTCCCTGACCCTGACCACTACGCTCTAATCGGCCCCTGATATTCTGTAACGGTTTCCTGCGTTTAGATACCGCAACGATGAAAAATAAAATGATAAAATCACCTAATTATCATGAGATTGATCGAATTTATTTCCACAAATTCCCATGAATCTGCTCGGACAAAAAGTTCGATAAAAAGTACACAAATAATTTGCATGGATATTATTACACCTTTTCTAAAACGATCAAGATTAAAGAAAATTTGTTTATACTAATATTGTCCCGATTTTAGAGGAAAAATTTTCCAACATTTTGATATTTGCAAAATTTAAACAATGCCTGAACTGTGACGTTTTTAAAAGTTTTACGCTTAGAAAAGATCTTGAAGATTGAGTAGCCAGGTCAGGAAACAATGCCTGCAATTGTCATGAACAGTGTCAATTACGTATAATGCTCTACCGGGAAAACGGTTCGAGATACGAAAAAAAATGTAAAATAAATGTTGTTCCTTTCGCAAAACTACATATTTCATGTCATATGATTTTTTATGCTAACTCCCGTAACGTAGGGGATATCGTGATGGAGAAGTTATTTGTTCAGCCCGAGGGGGTCACACCCACATCTCATTTGAAATTTGATTATTCAAATGTCTATTGCAATGTTCAATTTTAAAAAATTTCAAATTTCCGTGGACCTGGGTTACTTGTTGCTATGATGTACCCCGCCCATTTAAAAGACTAAGAATGTTACAAAAGATAAATGACAGGACGTAAACGTTTTGTAGAATTGTCATGTATAAAGTGCCTGAGTTCCTTTTGCCCCCATTGATTGTCGTGCTCATGCGAGCGTTAAATAAATGTGAATTTTATTTTTTTTTTCGCCATTGCACACCCAACTAGAGAGAGCCATTGAGCCCGTGCATTTTCCAATGTCAATTAAAAAATATTAGCGATGCATAACTGTTGGCATCGTGTCCTGAATAACTAATTGTCCACAGTGAAAACATATAATATTGCCACACTTGAAATACCTCGTAAAAATATTCTAGATAATAACTACTGCGCATTTCTTCAGCCGCTTATCGTCAACAACATTATATATGCGTCTTTGCATTCGCTAAGTAAAAAAAGAAATATGTGCGTTTCAATTTAAAAGAAAGTTGGATGCGTAGGAATGCTTTTGTCCGACGCGCTAATTTTGCAATATTTTCAGTTAGGCGTTTCATAGTGGCTATTGTCCTTTCGTTGAAATTTCTCACTTTTTTTTTTTTTTTAATAACTGGTATCTTGCAAATTTCAAAAAAAAATTACTTAATTTTTTTTGCATTATTCTGAGCTTTTGGATTTTTTTAATCTTTCCAGTTTTTCACGTTGTCGCAGTTGTGCAAAAAAATTAGGAAAATTTTAGGAAATTTTGCAGTTCAATTTTGTAAAATTCTCATCCGCAAAAGACAAAAATCATACCGCATAATTCCCACCATAAAAAATCTCGACGCTTTTTCCATATTGAAACCTACCCTAAACCGCTAAATTAAATTACCCTGGTCCCCTCCCTTAAAAAAACCCCTTGAGAAATCGATACTACAACTCAACCAATCCCCGGAAAATCTCGGAAATATTCAAGTTTAAAAAGAAAACATCCTGAAGAAATTTTTTCCCCATTACCAGGCGTTTGTAACGCCAACACCGAGACATTTTTGTCCCATAAGGAATCTATATAAAGCATTGAGGGGGGGCTGTTAGTTTTAAAAGGGAAGGGCGAGGATGCAACAAGGACAGCGAAACATGAGGGGGCTTAAGAATGGCGTCCTACTCGAGCCCAACAACAAAAGTACTTCGATGTAAGAACATTTGCTCCCCACAGTCCCATTATTGCCCATATATTCTCAATTTTTAGCAAAAAAAAAAATCACTAAAAAATGCTCGTTTAAATAAATCACTTGAAAAAAAAAAGACATTCCTCTTCCGAAAAATTTGGAAAACCACAAATGGGCCCTATTGAGAAAAGTGCAATCAAATAATCAGAGCAGAAAAAAGAGAGCGCTCGAATTACTATTTTTGTAATTAACGACAAAAGTAATATGGAAAATAGAAAATATACATATTGACAGAGCTATTGTCACTGATAATTATTTATAGATAGGTGTATATTCTCAGACGACTATGAACTATTATACATATTTTTATCGCTCTTTTTCACTCACTCTCTGAATTCTGGCGTTTACGCGCCTTTTTTAAAACTACGTAAAGTGACATGCAGGTTCCGTTTTTGCGGAGTATCTCAAAATCGGAGTGAAGGATATGAAATTTCATGATTACATTTTTTGCAGAGCTTTTTGTTCTGTACAAGAATCGTTATATTCACATTTTTCCAACTCGCCTAGCTTTTGAAATATTACAGATAAACGCAGTTGCACCAATCGGTTTAGTTTTTTACAATAAAAGTCTAGACATTTACCTCGTATTTGACATCATTGAGTCGCAACCAAGTTTCAACTTTGAGACAGTGGGGTGAAATTGATGGTATGAGTGATGTACGAGAAAGTTGATAGAGGTAGACAACGTCCTTTTCAAAATTAACTTTGTGCACATTGTCCTTGCTCTTGTTGTCCTCGTGAGCAGTTTCCTCTTTTTTGTCAGCCTCCGGTTTTTCTGTATCCTTGGTCTCATCGCCACTTTGTTGCTTATTGTCGGATGGCGTCTCCTCGTTGAGCGCGGCTTTCATATCCTTAACATCCTTATTCTCCTTTTCCGCTACCGTTGTATTATTCTCAGCTTCAGTTGCAACTGTCATTTTGCCGCCTTTTTTTTAATTATGCGAGTAATTTGAAGTAAATTTGAACGACTTGTGGGGGAGCGCAATTTGTCGGTATGAGAGCGCTTTATGGGGCTTTATGGTGTTCTATAGGGGAGATTTGCACCACACGAAATGTCGACTTCGACTGGAGTATGGAGCGCTTTGCCGGCCGGTTCGGAGCCCATGCGACATTGCCAGATCGTGGTCGGAGAAAATAAAGGGGCGGGGCCGGGATGGAGGGGCGAGAGTGGGGAGACACGCGGGAACGTTCGAACGTGAAAATTCTTCTTGTATAGTTCGTAATCGTAAAGGGGAACTTTTCGATTTATCTCCATTTTTTTCTTCGATATTCTGAATGGGATTAAAACAAACAATTAATCGAAAAAACGTTGGAATTGTTTTTTGTCATCTTAGTTATGGAGTTGCGAAGTACTGTTTTTTTTATCGAAAAATCCAAAGGTTTAATAATGGATTAAAAGGCTGTTATTCTTCGGTTCATACAAAGAGAAAAGCCGTTCCTCGGAAGGACAGAATGATTTTATATGAAAAAAAATTGACAAAGCGAATGAAATTATTTTTAAATCATATCACAGTATGAGTATAGTATGGTGACCATGATATAGTCGATAAATTAAAGTTCACGCATAACATAACAATAAAGTTCAGAATGCGCGCTTAGATTCACCCGCCTCAGAGGTGTAACAAAAGCAGAGATGAAATTTTGGAAGTCTTCAAATTTTGAATTTTCGAAATTCTAAATTTTCGATTTTGAAGTCATCGGAATTATTATTGAATATGTAACCAAATTGACTTTCACGAGAAATTATGCAGAACGGAATACCCGTACGATCTTCCTTCTCCTTTCCGCGGGGAAGCACCGTTCCCCCACTATTCATCAGAAAATGTCGCTCTCTATCTGAAACGCACGCTTGTCCTTTTCTCGCACATGCGCGTCAACATGGAGAAGGAGATCTCCGTAAGATGTCCGTTGGTGGAATTGAGACCCCACATTGAGTGACCTTATCGAAGTTTCATGAAAGCCTCATGAATAGGTCAAAGAATGAGTTTTTGGCAGTATTTCCAAAAATTATGTGGAAAAGGGGCTTCAAATTTTGAGATTTGTTTTGAGACATGCCCACAAACATATAAACTGCATTTGGTAATTTTGGAACATTGCCAAGGGTTTCACTTGCTTTGTTAAAACCATTTCGAAAATTTTAAAAAATCTCCAAAATTCAAAGACGTCAAAATAGAAGAGAAATTCGAAAATTCAAACAATTCCGAAAATTAACAACAAAAAATAACAAAATTCTAAAAATGAAACAAAATATTCTAAATTTTCCACAAATTCAGGAATGTCTTAATTTCCTAAGTTATAAATAATTTCGGGGTAAGAGCAGAGCACACCGCCCTAAGAAACCAAAATAAATGTGTAGGTCTACTGCCAAACATTATTTATTATTTTTTTTCCGAAAAAAATCTTATCCTTATCCTTAACACACGAGATGTGGCAACCTTGTTCCGCCGCTTACGGGGGGGTAGCGTGCAACTCGAGTTTATTGTTGAGTATCGTTCTGCGCATGCGCGTGCGCCACACCCCAACGGCGCCATGTTTAATTGGGGGGGCTTGTCCCCCCCATTTTGCTGGAGGAACAACCCCTCCCTTGTCTACCCCTCCGCGCAATTTCAATGTTTATCAGGAGTTTCCCCCTACGATACACCCGAATGGATGCGTCATGCACGTCGTCCCAGTTCTGCCAACTGTTTCAAAAATTTCGTGAACGAGTTTGTAAACATCTTCATATAACCTCGAATTGACAGTTTTGGCGCAGCGAACATCTCTGGAGCTTCTGAAATTGGAGGTTCTATCTTGTAAAACAGTAAAAGTAATGATCAGGTGCGAAATCATAAAAATAAGAGTTTTGAAAATTCTTGAAATTCAACTCAAAGCTGATTTTGTCACAAATTTTCATGGAATGAAGAGTTTCGAATGATTTTTTTTTACGATACATCTAAGGGGAATTTAAAAAAAGGGGATAAATATTTATTGCTATTTTTGAACATCTAGTGAAAAAGGGGCTTGAAATTTTACTCATTGAATGAATTTTCGAAATACATGTAAATATCGTAATATAACCTCAAAATGTCTCGAAAGTTTGAAAAGAATTACAAGGATGAATAATTTTGAACATTATGATATTTAATTTTTTTTTTCCAAACAAAGAGTAAAGAATACGTTATGTAGATTTATAGATTTGTCGTTCGGACAAAAGTTTCAGCTTGTTCCTCCAATTGTAAGGATTTGTGGACAAAAAAATTGATTGCATGTTATATTTTTTTCTAGTTACTCGTGAATCATGCATAAACAGGCAAACAATCCAGATGCCAATAAACGAGAACCGGGGGTTGAGTTGGAGAGTCAATTTATCATGCGACTGCCATTGGTAAATATTATTTCGCCGCATGTTCAGTAAGGACGTAATGGATTCTTCAAAAAATTCTTTTCGCAATTTTCCCTACATAGCATCTTTTTGTTAGATCTGTAGTATGCAACACCAATTAAAAACTTAAAATTACGCAGATGTACTGTCATATAGTGAAACTACTAGTGAATGAGATAATTTCCTTGAAAACAAAATTTTGGAAAAAAAACCATCATCTTTGGTGGAAAGTAAAAATTGGGATCTTTCGTATTTGATAAAATTTGGGTATTTAGGAACCAGCTAAGGCTCTCAGGGAACTATTGCAATCTGGAGCACCTCTGAAGGACAGACTCACGATTAAATTGGAGACCGATATGAGATATGGAGAAGTCAGATTGGATCATTGGTTATTGCATGCTAAGGTAAGCGAATTTTAGTAGGATATTATGGTTATATAGACAGTCTAAAAATGGAGACAGAGAGCTTCGTTTATACGAACTTTATTTATAGGCCTTGAAATTTTCAAACCATTCGAGTAATTTGGAAAAAACTTCGTTTTTCTTGTGGAAGTTTTGTTACAGAAGAATATAGTATTCTCTTAGTTGAAAACAGATCAATTTTTGGGTCATATCTTTAAAGAGGCTCTCCATACTTGAGCAATTTTTCTGTTTTTTTTTTCAGGTGGTTGATCTCCCCACGATCGTTGAGGGTTTGAAAACAATCGACAACAAGAGTTTTTATAAAACTGCAGACATCTGTCAGGTAAAGAAAATTCAAAATTTCGGAGAATTCAATAATTTTGAAAATTGGAGCAGTTGAAAAATTTTAGACAATCTTTACCCAAATGAAGAATTGCAACGGAATTGACAAACTTGAAAAGACCGCATAAAATGTCAGAACGTTGCAATGACTAAATATACTTGAGGAATTCACAAAAAATTTCGGTAATATTAACAATTTGAAAAAAAAACAGATTGTCGTAATTCAAATAAAATAAATTTAAAAAAAACAGTGATTCCCATAAAAATTCCAGTAATTAACATCTTGAATAATGGAAAACATTCTGAGCATCCCCAAATTGTCGCGTCCCAAGATGCCAAACGATAAAGAAAACCTAAAAAACACTGTAGGCATCTGTCACATGGAAATCTCCCCCACCCACCCATCCACCCCGGCGCCTCTATATTTAGACATCTAATCTAAAAAGCACGCGAACAAACATCGAAATCCGTTGAACCCCACTTCCAGATGCTCCTGTGCAAAGAGGAGGACGACCAGATAACGGACGACGAGTCTCCCGTGCGCCAGAAGAAGAAAGATCCAAACAAAGTTGACAGAAAGTTTCTTTGGCCCCACGGTCTCTGTCCCCCTATAAAAAACGTCCGACGAAGGCGTTTCAGGAAAACATTGAAGAAAAAATATGTGGAGGCGCCGGAGATTGAGAAAGAAGTGAAAAGACTACTGCGAGGCGATAACGACGCTGTTAACGTCAGGTGGGAGGTGATTTGCGAGGATGAGGATACGGGCAAGCCCAACAAAATATCAAATTCGGGAACTGTCAAAGGAAAGCGTGACAATGCCAACGGGAATTCATCGCAGAGCGTTGACGTCGGTAAGCTCACAGCAAAAGCGTGACCCCCTCGATGGGTCAAAGCTGTAAATTCTTAATGTGTGTATGTGTGAGTGTATGTATCTTTTCATTGTATCATCTCCGGGTTAAAATTTTTTGTCGTGGGTGTTGAAAAATGATACAAATCTGTGAATATTTAGCAATAGATCATATCTAATTTTTTTGATTCACAAAAATTTCAGCTGAGCATGACATTTTTGGCGAAGTTGTAAGCGATAGCGAGGATGACGATGAAGAGGCGAATATCAATGTTCTCGAGCTGGATGAGAACAGCAGGTTGTCAGCTGATAGCAGAGTTTCGGACTCAAATTCGATGCAAGTTCGTTATGGGGAACGTTCGAGCCAGGATGTCACCACTACGGAGTTAATAACCGAGTTCAGCAAGGACATGTTCCCCTCGGACTCTCAGGACGATCAAGAGAGTCGTGGTAATGGCCTAAAGGTCCCGAAAATCGAGGATTTCCACTCGGAATATTTGATCCCCGATGGCTACTCGGAGGGCGCCTCTACGTCCATGCCCAGGGGTAAATTTTCAATTTTCTATTGTTGGTTTATTATGTACCATGGGGAATTTGAAGAGATTTTCAGAATTTCAAGAACTGTTAGTTTTTTTCTTTTTTTACAAAGAATTCAGGTTGTCTTCTAATTTGTCGATGTTTAATTGTAGACTCACTTCAATCTCGACTGGAACAACTACATAGTGAGCTTAGGGAGTTACGTCAGCGACGTGAGCAACAAGAAGCCGAGATCTCCAACATTGAGAATCTCAAGTTACGCCAAAGGTTCCAGGAAATTCTCGACAATCTTCTGGCCCAAGAAACGCAAAAGATGCAAGAGGTGACTAAGATATTTATCATAAAATTTTAACTCATCAGGGGTCATCTGATTCACCAGATTTTGCAATTTCAGAAAGTTGACAAAATATTTGTCAATTAAAACAATTACAAATATTTGAAAATTTCAGCTTCTGATATGTAGTTATTCAAACTACACTGGCCGTTGGGGAAATACTTCGATTTATAATGTTTATTGTATTTCTTTCAGATCCAAGATCTAGAGCTCGAGTAAATGTGCATGAAAAAAACTCTCCCTTTTGTGTTCGGCTGGTAGATCAGTGTCTTCGACTCTGCAAAAAATGAGATACCAAAACAAGGAAAAAAACAAGAGTTTATGTTTGCTGACTGCAATCTGATATATTACATATGGAATTACACACTTCTACAGTTAGTGTTCAGTGGTTTCTAATATTGCAAATGATTAATGTCTTCGTTATTTTTGGTGTTATACATCTTACTAAAAACATTAGAAAAATTATATAAAATTGGGTATGGATGTGACATAAATTCACCAGTTTCGATTTGTACTCAGACCATGGGAAATTTCAAATAAAAAAGAATTTTAATTGCTAAAATTTTAAAACTGGTAGTTCTCTTTCAGTTAAAACCTTTCCACAAAAATTGCACCAATGCACAATATACATGGAAAAATGGGCAAAAATTTCAAATTTACGATAATTAAGAACTCGAAAATTTGACAAATTGCAGCAATTGAATAGAACCAAATTGGAATAGTTTGCCAAAAGGTGAGATTGTATAAATTTCAAAAAATGAAGTTCCTAAATTCCAAAACTGGTGTTTCTACATCATTTAAAAATGTGCCAGGACATTTGCACAAGTGCACAATACACCTAGCTGTACATTAATAAATAGTTTATAAACTAAACCAACAACTGTATTTTTCTATGATTGGCCCCTTAAAATAGGATAATTCAACTGGTAGACAGCTGTCATGTTATGATTAAAATAAATGCTCCCTTGGGAAGCGAATATGTAAAAACGAACAAAAATCTGGATAAAATTATTTCAAGTAACAATGGACCAACAGTGAATGTTTCATGGGGTGAAAACAATCTAAAATTAATAATTCATGTAACTTTCGCTATCATTTGCTCGATCGATATAATCTTATCACTTATTCCATTTTTTCTTATAAAGAATTCAGTTATTAAAAGCTGAGTGTTGCCTAATACTAAAATGCAATGATTCAATACTTTGTATTGTGCCATATGAGGAACTCTCTAGCAACTCAGTAATACAATATCGAGGTCTCGAAAAATTTTGAAAAATTTCAAACTGTTTCTATCTTTCACCAAAAATTTCAGTACGTTTTTTCAAGTTTTGGAAAATCTTGAAAATTTGCAAGTTTTTTAAACCTTCGATATCGAAATAATTAGTCAAATGTTATAAAAACTTTGTCCTGATGATAATGTGACTTTCATAGTACGTAAAATGTGTCAGAAGTTGTTCATTACAGCAAAAGTTTGTCAAATTAAAATTCAAGCGTTGCAATTTTTTCCCAAAAATCAATAGTCTCGCTATTTTCTCAAAATTTTAGAAACATTTATGTCTCAAAAATCTTGGACTGAGAACATTTCAAAAATTTAAGAAATTCAAAAATCTAAAAATGCGATAAAAAAAAACAAAATGTCAGGAACAACCAAGAACTTTTGGACAATAATCCAAGACCTTGATGAAACCGATTGGAGTGTACAGAGGATCTCATATACAGATGCCTAAAAATTCATTTAATTAACTTAAGAATGCAATGGAAATCTCGAAAAAATTGTCTTTGCAATACCCAGCGAAAAATTTATTTTTTTCCGTGTGTATGGTATGGAATCGGTAGAAAACGATGAAATTCTTCCAGATGAATCAATGTATTGCTAAGAATTCTATAAGAATGGAAATTGTCCATGGAAACTGCAAAATTCAAGAATCTGAAATCTCTATAAAAATCCTATAAGAAAAACTATGGATGAAAATCGAACGAAAACCTTTTAAAATTATGGAAATTCAGTGTTCCGTGACTCTGTTTTCATTTTTTTCATGGTAAGTATACAAACAAATGCTACAAGATTGCTATAGGCAGTCCCATAGGAACTTCCATACGATTTGTATAGTTTCGTAGGAACTGTCACAGAACTTCCCATAGGATATTCAAAGTATTTTCCACAGGATTTACCATAGACTATTCTACAAAAATGTTTTAAAAGCCTATGAGGAATAAATAAGAATTTTACAGATTCCAGTGCTACAGGAAAGTTCCCAATTCTCCATAGCATTCCTATCATTGGATTTTTCGTTGATATTTTTACGTTGATATTTTTGTTGATATTTTTACAAAACATCCATTACATCCTTAATAAGTATTTATGGCTCGCATTGATGGTGCACGAAGATGTGAGTCGCCGGATGCGAGCTCCTCGGTGTGCTAGAGCCTCGATGAACTAGATGATGTTGAATTCGTCATTTGGTCTTGTAAGCAGATGCGTAAATCGTCAATTTCACTTTCAGTATCGATTGTAAAATTTTTATCACTTGAGCCTGTCCACTGGCGCTTGCTGTTTCTCAACCTCAAGATCTGGGCAAACAAAATTACATTATCATTTTTTATTTTGATTATCAACATGCCATTAATTACTCTTGGACACGGCCAATTTATTCCTAATAGTTGACAACGAAAAAGTCAAAGAACTTCTATATGTGTACATTCCCACATCTACATTTTCCGACTCCCCCAAGTTTTCCTAATTTGCTTGACTACTTATCAGGGCATTCTATAATTATCTCGCATATGAAGCATATTCATATTCGGAGTAATCAGTTATTTTTACCATTACCTGACTGTTTTTTTTTCATGCAATTATCATCACATTCACAATAAAGACGGTTCAATCAATGACATGCACTGTCCTGCTTTTTTATTAGGGCATTCCATCAACTCCCTATCTCTCGTCTCAAGGCGTCATATTCATACAAGTTTAATGCGATTCTAACTACCAAGACATTGTTTCCGTTCATAACATCGACACACCATTTCAGGGTGTCTACCGGAAAGTTACCACGAAATTCTTTTTGGACAGAAAAAACTTTTCACAAAAAAGTGATAACCTTCTTGAAAATTGAAACAAAATGTGAAGAATTCCAATTTTTTATTTTCATTTTCAAACGGCTGGGCGTCTGAACTCTTTCACAATTCTTGAACTTTCAACGATGTTAAATTTTTTGGCGTTCTTCAATTTTGGGCAATTTGAGAAATTTCTGTATATAATATTTTGGTGCCCTTAAAATATTTTTTTTTTGTTTACTTTTGATCCTTACGAAATTGTTGGAGCTTTGTGATGTGTTAATGTTTTTACCCGTCCGAAGTTCTCAAATATTACTTTTTTCAATGTTTGGAAAATCTAGAATAAGAATACATAAAATAAATAAAAAAGACCTAAAAATTTCTGCAGCTCTTGAATTTCGCTCCATTCGCGGTGGACAAAAACTGCGATTGAAAAATTTCAGAAATTTTCAGAAGTCCCCGCCCAGTAGACACCCCGATTCTGTTCATTATTAAAAGAAGAAACGTACTCGAGAGACTTTTATAAACTTACTCGAGCCATCGCCAAGGCTCTGTCTCAGGGCTGGTTATTGGCGTGGGGAACTATAATGAGGGCAAATTAGTTTGTTAATGCGATTGTGAGCTCAACGAATGCGATGTAACAATTGTTACCCAAGAGATTACCATCAATTTCACATCTCGAATTCACACAATTTTTCTTCCCCATAATTTTACCAGGTATGTTCAATGGCTAAATTTATTACCTCAGCTTTCAATTCGGCGACTTTGTCCTGCAAATCTCGCACTCGTTCACTATCGTCAAGATTATTTCGTAATTCACCCTCTGCATACATTTCTTCATTCTGCAAAATTACCGAACTGTTTCAACCTTTCCAAAGTTTTTGGACTTTTTGAAATTATCAATGTTTTTTACCTTCCTGAATTTTAACAAGCTTCAATTATCCGAAGTTTTCAATGCAATATTGGTACGGAGAAATTTTGGAGAAATAATTTAAAACAGGAGAAACAGATTTTACCTTCAACTCAAGCAAAGAAATCTTCTGCGTCAATTCAGCAACATGCTGGGCATGTTCAGCATCCCTGATCCTTGCCATCATCGAGTCGTCTTTCATCTTGCTCTCGAGGTCTGAATATTTGTGCACTTGCTCCCTTAATTTACACGAGAGTTCTTTTTCTCTCACTAAAGCTGCCTCAACTTCTTCCCTCAGGGCTTTTTCCCCCTCGTCCTGTCTTCTTAGCTGATTGGTAGCCACTTGGACCTGAGTTTCAAGCTCCATGACTTTCAATCTGAGCTCCTTAACTTCACTAAGTACGACCATCTCCCGCAATCTAGTGGACATCAGGTCCTCCTCAAGTTTCTGCACCTCGTGTCCCCGATTTTCCCAAAAAAGCAGCTTTTTGGGTGTCGAATCAGCTGCTGGAGCAGATTGGGACGATCTGTGCTCCTGCAAATGTCTCTGCCAAGCTGTGCTCAGCTCGGTAACTCTCTGCTTCAAATCCTGGGAGTGATTGAGTACTGAATTATAAAATGGAAGAGGAATCTTTGCATCTTTCAAGCTGTTCAAAATTTTGTACTGATTTTGGCATGGATTAAAAAAAATTGACAAATCTGCGAAAATCTTGTTGTAACATAGGAACCATATAGAAAAAGTCGTGACCGAGCGTTGAGAAAATGAAAGTCCAAGAGTGGTCATGTAGTGGTACGCCTCATTACCTGGTCAGTCCGCAGTGGTGAGTTTTGTGCATTTACCTTGAGTGATAAATTCGCCTCAGCCTCCCTCAATTTAACAGCAATGAGCTCTTCTTGAAGGTGCGCTACGGAGTTGTCAGGGGTCGACTCCCGGAGTGTCTTCTTATCCTGCTCCAATTCCTGAATCCTACCCCGCAAATCCCTGATTGTCGCATCATTTTCTGCCTCGTGCAACCTAACCCTGACCAATTCCTGCTGAAGGCATTCCACCATTTCTTCCTTTTGGCTAAGAGCCTCTTGTTTTGACACAATTTCGTCTATCGAGGATTGCTTGGAAGACACATTCTCTTCTAGCAACATTGATAACGATCTCAGCTCCTCGTGTGCCTGCTCCAATTGATGGGAGGTTTCCAAGTGCGAGTGCCGAAGAGCTGCTAATTCTCTCTGGACCACGAATGTTGTCTCTTCCTCTTCCGCCCTAAACGTCGCAATTAAACGAAGTCTTTGAAAGATTTATCAGTTTTCCGGGAATTTATTGTACTATTGTATTTCACTATCTTTATTAATTTAAAGAATTGTTACGTTTGCAAAAATGAAAGAAGTGGAAAGCTTCAACATTTTGATGAACAACATTCATCAATTTCTCCCTGAGTCCAGTAAACAAATCAATTGCGAAGTGGTAAACTAGTGATAAGTGCATTACGAGTGCATTATCCGCATTTTAGAGGATATCTCTGAATCGAGGGGCACCGTTCCCGATTAAAACACCGTATCCTTACCTAGAAACTTGCCCCTTCACCAATCGATCGGCCAATTCCGCAGACTCCGCCTCGAGCAGCTCGGTCCGCTGCCGCAGTAGTCTATTCTCCGCCCTCAGTCGCCTTAGTTCTACCATCTCCTCCTGTTCCTTCATCTTGAGCACAGTATAATCCTTCTCCAGTTTCTTCATTCGCTTAGGATTGATTTTCAGTGAATAAGCAAGTTTTAGAAGGGCCTCAGAATCCCTTTCGGCCCTACCTGGAAGTTCCTTCTGGAAGAACTTCAGCATACCTATGATAATTTCGCAATTAAATGAAGGTGTCAATGTAAAACTAAGGAACATCTTTGCATATCAGCCGAATGCTCCTGCTTCAGCTTTACTAATTGAAATGCTATTATCTATTAGACGAATTACTAAACAATGTGTCATACCCTCCATGTCCAGGCTGAGCAGCTCCTCTCTTCCCAGTTCCAGCATTGCCAACGCAACCTTAAATATGATCTCCATGCCTTCCATCAAAAAAACATCAAAAATACGACAGGCCAAAGGTAAACTCAGGGCAGTGGTGAATAACGTAAGGAACCAGGAGGACGCGTACATGGAAGTATGAAAACTCTGAGCAGTGAAATGAGCTGATAGATCGGAGTAAGTGTCTGCAACCAGGTGTTCCAGCTGGTACATACAAACGCCGAGCTCCGCCATACTCGGTTTGAACATATCCCGAAGACGGTATTCTTGCATGAGGGCCACCAGGACTGCAAAAGCTTCTTCTTCGGGCATTTGTTGCATGAGTAAAAGACCCACTATGAAGCCCGAACCCTGACAGTAACCCACTTCACGGTCGTGAAGACTGTACGCCTGTGTGAAACAAAAGTTGATTTGGTTTTGCCATTTCCGGTTTTTGCAACACAGCGTTATATCTCACATCCATTCGGTTCTTCCTTTTGTGTAACTGAGAGATTAATTTAGAATCAATTCAATTCAGAGTGGTCCAAAATGCAAAGATCTGAAATTCCTGCGTGTATTGGGTCGTGTCTACCAATTTCAGGGATTCACTCTTATACAATTGAACTAATAAAGCATCGGCGATTGTTATTTTAATTTAAATTTCGTCAAATGGCGAGTAACATAGAACTTGGCTGCAGGCCAGTGTAACACAGGTTCATGGTCAATCAGATAATCTGTTACGAGTCTAAATAATTAGTGTCACGTTGGGGCATTCAGAGTTGGAATGTGAGTACACTTGAATAAGTTTACCGAAATAGATATTTCTATTTCCGTAAATATTTCCTCGCGTGACCCAAAATAGGAATACTGAATGACCTCTTGTTCCATGTCCCGGAATTCGACAATTATATCGACCTACCTTCATTACGTTGAAGAGACTTTCCTGCCCGAGTCCATCCTTTTCTTTGAAGAACTCATGTTCGGGATATGTGCGCGCAATGTCTCGACGGATTATCCTCTCGCAGGCAGATGTTGCTTTGATGTATTCTGCAAACTGCTTCTTCACAGGTGAATCGTGGGCCCCGCATAGTAGCTGCCAAACAATTCCCCTGAAGTGATGGGGAATACCTTGTTTTACGAGTTCTTTGATGGTCTCCTTGTGCTTCTTGGAGTAGTTGTCCCAGTCAGCCACTATGTGACCCCATCGCTTCCAAACATCGACTTCACAATCAGTGGGCGTCTCCTCCGGAGAGTCATTGTCGAGAGAGCCGAGAGACTGGTCTCTCGATGTCTCAGAGTTCTTCCGACTGTGCGTCTGGAGCGAGTTACAGGACTTCACATCTTCCTCGATCAGCCTAAGAGAATGTCAGGTTCAAGTATTTTCTTACTGAGATGATGGCAATGATATTACAGTGTTTTAAAGGCATGGATTTGCTTTCTCTTTCTGTTGAGTATATTGCAAAAAACAACCGCAGGTTGCATTGTTGAAAATCACAACTTGTGCCCTGAAGTTTCGGCAAAGAGCCCAATTATTTCGAGAATGAGCGGATTTCGAGCAAAACAGTAGAAGCCGTTTTTTATCGGCCAGTAAATTTTTTACAAAAAGGTTTTACAGCATTTTTCCCTAGAACCCGTCCTTACCAAATAATAGCTATCTATAAAAAAAAATTTAATCATAATGAGAGCTCTGCAACCGTTTTATTGATACCCAAAAACTACTCGACCTACTCCATTAGCTCCTGCCCCCAAGTATTCAACTGGATGGTATCTGTTGACTAAATTTAGCATGGATATATCTTCTCCTGGATTGAATCACCACGTGGAAGCATACCAGCAATGAGATTGATGGTAGTTAAAAAAAAAGGAATAGTTAATGAATCCCATCGAAGCATTGACAGCCGTATGGAATGTCATTGAACTGCACATGCAATTAGCATGGACAATGAGAGAAAACACTGGTAATATTACCTATTAGCCTCTTCCAACTTCCCGAGTAGAGCCAGTTCGTCGGTGGATATGGTTTTGCCGTGAAATATTCCCTTTCCACGTCTTATGCTCGACTCAAATGCCGATATCAGTATATCGTTGATGTTGAGCTTACTCGTGAATGGGAGGGACGTTTGCAGGTGGTAAATACTCATCACCTGTGACCCATATTATTCGATAACTCTTTAATAACACCCTCTCACTAAACGTTAATTTGTTAATCTGAAAGCAAAGGCCGAGTGTCACTGAGCTAATTAATGCATTGGTTTTATACATAATCTTTTTCATCTGAATTTAATTTCAATTTTTATTCCAATTTTAAATCTTGTTCAAGCTATAGTGAGGAGGTAAACTAGGATGGACTTCAGGCTTACTTAGTGTTTAATGGGGAATTCGAATCCTGGAAATAGTTGGGGATAATTTGAAAGATATTAGCGAATTGCATTAGCGAAATTGAAATTACGAATTTTGCCAATTTCTTAATATTTGGAGTTGTATACTGAGTTCTGAGATTGACATAGAATTTTTATCTGTGCAAAAGGCGTGTATAGCGTTTGGAATAAAAAGAATATGAATCTTTCAATTAGTTTTTTCTCCAAAATAAGAAAAAAAAACTGTTTTTTTTTAGTGTTTGAGAATGTGTTGAGTGCGGAGAAAAACACTAAATCGTATATACATATTCTTTGGGAAACTATATTTAGGTTTTATCTGCGCGAAAACGCCCATCTAAATTAATAATTTCGAAATTGGTATACCAAAAATTCGTGTTTTTCAACATTTGATAATGTATTGAGCAAGGTAAAATTTTAAAGTAATTCATTTCGAGTTTTGACGATTGGGTTGACGTGTTGCAATGTAAATTGCATTTTATATAATTGATCTCATGGAATGTTTGAATATATGAGAGGAAAAAGTCATATTTTGACAACTGCTAAACATTTTACAAAAGTTGTTTTATTTGCCATAGAGGTAGATATTCTTTCGGATTGCATATATAGCATTAACATGCGCGAAAGGCTCATCTAGCATTGTAAATTGATAATTTTGAAATTAGTACTTATTAGAAATAAAATTGTTGCTTTTTAATGCTTGAGAATTTACGGAGTGAGAAAAAATTGTAAGGTAATTAATTTTGAGTTTTAATGAATGGGTTAAGGTGGTATAATGCAACAGGAAATGGAGTTGTGGGCGGGTTATGGAATAACTCAAGTATTTTATGTGAGAGATTGTGTGGGATCGATTTTGACAGCTGTTTTTGTAATCTAACGTCAAGCAAACGTACCTTTTAATGTGAAAATCTATCGGAATTCACGAATTATCTATTACATCTGTACCATTGTTTTGGGCACTTTTGCGGTATTTTGGGTGAGGGCAGTAGTTGGTTGATGGGAATTTTTCTAAAGGCCTAATTCGTCATTCGGAATTGTGTACGTATTCCAAACTAATGCAGGTGAATCACTTTAGTTCCCGTTCGTTACAATACAAGCCAGTACACGAAGGTGAACGACTGGAGTGGGGGATGCGAGATATGATTGTGGATGTCCTGATGACGGTTAATTGTCCGTCAGTAATACCGCGATGTGAAAGTTCTCACATTTTTTGGAATTGTTGGAATGTAACGGTGATATGTTTTCCAATTTTTTTATTTTGTAATCTTCACAATTTTTAGTTGAAGAATATGTTCTTGGCATTTACGCATTTTTGGAAATTTCGAATTATTGGAGATTCTCACAATTTTCGAATTGTATTATTATAATGTCTTTGTAAATTTTTTGTTACCATTGTAAAGTTTTTCAGGGTTCAGAAAAAAATGTTGTAATTGACGATGACATTCATGAAATAATATATATGAACTTTTAAGGTTTGAAAGTTTTCAATTTTCTTCTGAAGTTTTTTGTTTTTTTTTATTTTTAAAAATTGTGGATTTTTTGGAACGCAGAGAGTTAAGTTTACGAAATTTGGTAAATTATTCCACATTTTGAATAAGTCTGAAAATTTTAATAATTGCAAAATTCAATTTCTAATAGAATGATGATTTGTCAAATTTTGATATATTCAAAATTCGTGAAACATTTACATTGCGGAATATTAAAAATCTTTGAACTATCTAAAATTTCGAAAAAGAAAATTCGATATATTGTAACGAAATATAGGCACTGAATATAATTTTATACAGAAAAATTACGATTTTTGAAATTTTTTATGTTGCTGTCAACTATGGCATTACGTAATTTCAGGTATTTGTTCCAAGATTGCCCCAATTTTCCGTAATTTTCCAATTTCAAGTCTGAGTGGGAATATTCCTCTCCAATTTGTCGAATCCGGTTAACAGGTGCTGCCACATACGAATCAAATTTTCAACTTCACTGGGAATGGTAGGGGTGTTCGATATAAATAATCGATATGTGTAAACGAGAGCTAGAATGTTGAATGTTTAAGAAAATTGTGCCCTCGCAATTTTTGTCATTTGTATTATTCAAAACTTTCTCGAATTTTCTGAAGGCCAGTTACAGCATCAATATAGATATTGTCAGCAAAATTCAAACATGACACTATCGAAACGCGGACTCATACCCTGAAACATCGAAATGTCGGAATGTCGAAGAAAATATCGATAATACATTTATTCACATACAGATATATCGACAGCATCGAACACTGCTAGCAAATGGCGGACGGACTGTCATTGTAGTGGCGTTCACATCATAGGTATGTCATAATTGCGATAACTATTGTTTAACAATTGAATTTGTCATTGTTGTGTCAATAATAGTAATATCATTTGTTCATTCCAATAATTCACCTGGCGAAATGTCGATTTTTTTCCTTTTTTACGCTCGATTGACGCACAAAATTCGCCGTATTATTTTTTCAGCTGTTACGTAAAATTATTGCAGTTAAAAATAGTTTTTTTTTTCATCGATCACTTATAGCTGCGGGTAAGGGTGGACAATAGTGGGTAATGTTGAAAAATATGGGAAATGGGGAAAGACGGGGAAATCGATGACAAGTAGAAAGCGCATGGATAAAAAAGTAACCTAGTTTTCGGTACGTGTGCCTCGTTTAGATAATTAGTCATTAGCTCTAATTGTTGATAACAATTTTATTCATTGTCGATATATTTTCGATTTTTTTTTCACATCATGATTTTTTAACCTGTTGGAGATGCATTTTTTATATAGTTACTGTGTACACATGCCCTCACGAGACGTCACATGATTGTTACTCAGTTGCTTTCCGAATGTGACGAAATAATGCGGTATTTAGTAATGACTCATTGGGAATTCTTGTAATGACATGCTGATAATTTTCCTCCTCCAATATTGCTTCTAGCCATAAGTGAATTTGTTGGAGAAATTTTAATCGATTTATCTTCGGAAAAGTTCATCGTTTGCTCATGACTCGTCTGTGTCAACTTCAGTCGGGTTTACGAGAGAATGAGGTTATTGAGATTCAGATAATTTTTCACGAGCTCTTAGAAGCATCTACAATTTAAAAAAATTAGGGTTTATTCCAAACTTAGAGTTTTACAGATTTTTACGTTTCTCTAATCCTTTAATTTTCTGTGCCTTTTCTGAAATTTTTTCGTGACTTGTAGAGCGAATTGTAGAGATATAGCAGAGAATAATTGCGTTGAGAAATTGAATAGTTGATCAATTTGAATGGAGTTAGGCTCTCAAAATTTATCTAAAAAATTGAGGATTACATTTTACAAATGTAAGTTGCTTTCCTATAATTTATAAGATATTTCCGCCAAGTGCTCTAGAATTTTTTCCAGTGTTATAATAGAATGAACCAAACTTTTATTCAAGTTCATCTATTGCTGGAAAAAAACACCGCTTCAAAAAAGTGGTTTATAAAAAGTGTCCCGTCTTGATTGGATTGAACGATTTTTGTGGAAAATGTATGTGGGAATTTAATTGATTCACCTACTATCTGAGGGAAAAGCCTAGGCCTTTCTGCTGGACTTGATGTAGGTCAGTGAGCAAAAATCGTCTGCCATTCATGCAATCATTTTACCGGAAACATATTTCAAATGCAATGTGTGGTACAAATTTGAATATGGTTGACACTAACCATGCAGATAATATTGCAGGAGGTTAATTTCCGTATCAAATCTAAACGACACGCAAAATTTTCACGCAGAGAAAATAGTGTAGAGAAAAAAATCGAACAAGAGTTTTAGTTTAAAAAATATAAACATGAAAATGAATGAAATGTTGATGAATTTAATATGAAAAAAATGTAGAAATCGGTCCAGTAATTTTGAAAATATTGACGAGAATATTGAAGAGACAAATTCAAAGATCGTCGGAAGCAAACGTGCGAATTCTCGTAAATGGCCTTTTTCAATGAAATAACATGGAAATCTCCTTGATCGTTGTACTCTTTGATTTATAGGCAAAAATGTACAGAGCTAGAACAGTATTTAATACCTTGACGCCGCTGGCCCCGCGGATATGTGGTCCCGAGCGTTTTGCAAGTTGGTTAGTACGTAGTCACCCCCTGGTTCGCAATACACAGAAGGTGGTGGCATTGGAGCCAACTAGACGTTATGCAAGTAAAGCTGCCGCAGAGCCCTTCCTCAATGGAAGCAGTTCGTCCTACGTGGAGGAGATGTACAATGCTTGGTTACGAGATCCTACCAGTGTCCATGTATCCTGGGACTCCTACTTCAGGTATTTAACCATGTTTTCCATATCTTTTTAAATTATGAACAACAGAACAAATCAACAATTTCTTCCATTTCCTGATTAAATATTCGCAGAAACAGCACAGCTGGAGCTTCTCCCGGTCTGGCCTATCAAGCGCCACCATCTCTAGCTCCTAGGCATGATCAGATACCTCTGGGTGCACTTCTACCACTTGCTGGAGGCTCTCAAGTCGGACAGATGCCAGTGAATGAGAAAATCATCGATGATCATCTCGCAGTCCAGGCCATCATTCGCTCCTATCAGGTATCCGGGATAAGCTAGGGGCACTGGGTGAAAATGGGAATTTCGTTGAGATGGCTTTAGTAAAGCAAGCGGTATTGATACCGGTCCACTGCGAAATAGTGCGGGAAGGGAGAGATTGAAATAGAGTTATTATCAATCATCAGAGTTTGATATTGCATTTTTTTTTATGTTCTGATCTTTTCAAAATCTTAGAGTTTGTTAAATTAAAAACAAAATCTTTTATTAGAAAATTCAAATTCATCGGATTCCAATAATTTTTGTTTTCATTTTTGAAATCTTTGAAAGATTGTTAAAACTTTGGAACGTGTTTTTTTTTGCTCAGGTATTTTTCGTATTATCTAAACAACTCAGCAAATTCAAGAAAATTTTTTTTCCAGTGGACCACCTTGTTCTCCTAATCTCAGGAGCATTAATTTGTCGTTGATCAGTGCATGGCTCCAGATATTAATGAGCCACTCGGCACCTCCCAGGAGAAGCTCTCAATGAATGCATTACATTTTTTTTTTGCAATTTACCATCGGCTAGAAAATACATTCATGTGCAAGGGAATGGTAAAGCTGCATGCAATAAATAATGTTAATTTTTTAAACCGAATATCAATTGTTACGAATTTCTTCATGATGTTAGGGCTTCATGTAACTGGCATTCATTGTGTTTCGAGCACGCTTCCACCATTGGGTTGTCAATTTTTTTTCTTCGTGAGTCGTTCATACGTACCTCTCTGTGACGTAGTTTTTTTTATGAATATTTATGTATTAGGACGACCCTAGGTCGCCATTTAGTTGTAGCCCAAGAAATTTGAGAAAATTGTTATTTTTGGCCCAAATTAATTTCGTACTTTTTTTTTGACAACATCTGTTGGTTTAACTGAGGATGTCACGATGACAAAATGGTGTAGTTTTATATTGTGAAGAATCCCAACGAGTCTGAAATTTTTCATTTTTTGAAAATTCAATCTCCAGCAAAAAATGTGTCTGAACATTTTTGCCTAAACCTATTAGTCAGAAAAATAATTGATTATCTAGAAAAATATTCTGAGTTGACATTGAACGAATTCTACTGCGTATGATTTGCAAAAAAAAATGAGGAAGTTGTTTTGGGCAAAAGTATCATATTCACAAACTTTAACTTCCACAAGCAATTGAAAAATTCAAAACTAAAAATAGAAAAAAATAACAATTAATTTGGCGAGGCACAAAGACAAACCAAAAATTTAATAAAAAAAAATCATATGAATTGGAAGAAAATATTCAACGTTACCTGAAATTTAAGGCCCGAGGTCATTTAGTTGCTGACCTGGATCCTCTTGGTATAATGAGAGACGACCTAGTACACACACATTATGCTTCCCGAAAGGGAGCACCCGAGCGGGTTCTACGGCAATATATGCTCGGTAAGGCAATCATCCTTCATACATTTTGGGTATGGGATTTTTTGGCGCCAAAATTTGATTTTCCATTTGCATTTCTGGAAAATAATTAAAGATACGTCTATGAAATGAGGATAATTTTCTTACCTCAAAAATGTTTGGCGAATACTTTCTCATACAAGTTCGCATTGTTTCCATGTTTTTCGTCACGATCACTGTACAAATTCCTATTTTGGCATTCTGTCCAAGTTAATGCAAAAAAACAATCGAACCAAAAAGTCCCATATCCTACATTTATGATCAATTTCAAGTAATGAAACAAGAGTTCACAATTCGTGCATTGGGTTGCGGTAATGACTATACTTCTTCGCACAAGATTCATTTAGAAGCACGTTATGAGGATTTTATGGCGTCATATGGTTCTCTCCCATAATCAGTTTTCAGACTTTAAATCTTTAATTGAACCAAATATTTGGAGACTATCATTCTGGAGATGCCAATGACAAATTTTCCGAGATTTCCAAACGATCAAAATGAAAAATTGAGCACGATTCGGTAAAATGTTACCAATGCCAAAGCTTTATAAATTTTGGAAAGTAAAATCTCCAAAGTCCTTCCAAGAATAAACAAAAAAATCTTGACTTTACAAAAGTTTCCAAAAGAAAATAAATTTCTTAATATGTGGCTTGGAATGATGAGGCTCATAATTTTCTCGTATGCAAACAGTTGTAATACTTGCATCAATCATAAAACGCCGGTATACCGCGGTACTGGAATATCACGAAATTTTCTCCCTCTCATATCATTACTTGGAATTTTCACATTATGTGTTACCCCTTCATTTTTCTGTAATTTTTGAATATGTAATTTTGTACATCTGATACGCTGATACTGAAAATGCATTGACTGGGGAATAAATAAGATAAACTAATCACAATTCCAAACTCACAGCTATAGATATATGGATGCTGAATAATTTGCAAAAAGAATTTCTTGCATGTTTTGATCGCATTTTGAATGTTTCCCGCTGTTTGCCGCTTTATGTACATATGCTTTATGTGTCGTCGATTTTCTATTGTTCTTTATTTTATTTCAGACACTGATAGAAAAAATTAGTTCGTGTGTGTGCGTGTATGTCACGTATGTAATAGCATTTTAAATTTAAGATTTTAAATAGATTTATATATATTTTAAAGAGATAATTCCTGGAAATTCTATAATTTTAATTAAGATGGTAATGCGAGAAGGTAAATTCCTTTGGATGTGTGTGTCATTACACGATTAATTTTTTCTGTCATTGTAAAGAAATCTTCAGTAAATTGTGGGAGGTGTTCGATGATGTTGACCTATTCTACTTCTTTTTTTCTGCAAAAAAAAACATATACCATGGAACTATTCACTTGTTGGAAAGGATTAATCTGCCATGTTTATATTTCTCGTTATGAATTTTGGCGTTGAATTGACAGATACGTGGACATCATATCGCGAAATTGGATCCGCTTGGAATCAACAGCGCTGATCTTGATGATAGGCATCCGCAAGAGTTGCTCTATAGTCATTATTCCTTTGGTAAGCCAACCACGGATAATGCTTTTCAATTTTTTTTATCAGGAGGAAGATTGTGGATCCTTTATTATTCGAGGTGCATTTGTGTAGGGTGTTCACTGGTTAGAAGAATACATGACATCAGTAACTATCGAACAATTGAGACAATTATGCTTTACGTCTGAAAAAAAAATTGAATGGAGAAGAGAAAAGATTGAACAATTCTCAAACTTTCTCAATTTGGGAGATTTTTTTAAATAAAAAAAAAAAATATTTCAAAAGTTCTAATACTATTAAGGTTGTAGAAGCCTTTGATAATTCCAAAAATCTAATAATTATGCAGATATAGAAAAGATATATGTCAAAATTGGGGAATTTCAAACGCCCAATGATTTGAAAAAAATTCAAAATTTTAAAAAGTTTAACCGTATCAATAACAATTGACAGTGTTTACAGTGGACACCCTGATATCGCACTAACCATTGCAGTCATCGATCAGTGATAAGAACGTTAGCATAATTAGCAATTATTTCATTTCATTGAGTACAGAGAAATCTATCATTTGTCACATCCATCAGCATCAAATAAAATCGAATCATCTCCTAAGAACATATCACAGTTTCATTATATTCAAGTCAAATCATGTTTCATAATATTTATTGATGTCCACCATGATTTTACATTTCTATTCTCTGAAAAACGTTTTCTTGAATATTTTCCCAAATTTCCCACAAAAACGGAAAAATCGCTTTCAATTATTTGAATTGTACCAATCCCAGTAGTTTCCTGTTTGAAATTACCCTTTATGTTTCACCAACTGTTTCTGTATCTAACAAAATTTTGATGTTTTCCTACTACTTATGATTCTGTATTGTTCCTCTTATTTTGTATATCTCACACATCCGCACTATTATTTTTTCTTTTTGTATATCAATTTTTGAGTTTCGCATGTGTGAAATCAGTTATTCAAGAGTGTTGCGTTATACCTACAGTAGATTGTGTGGCACCCCCGGAATTCTGATTTACCCACTTTTAAAAAATATCTTTCAGCATTTTCAGTATTGGCATTTCAATGCAACCTAATTCGATGTTTAAAATACAGTTTTGGTATGGGATGGGAGTTCCATTGGGTCTCCTATGAGTTCTAGAGTGTTCTGGACCTATCCGGAAGTTTCGGAACATTGGAAAATTTTGTGGACAGTTTTATTGTGAATCATACGGAAATTTTAGTATTACCAGAGTTTTACGTTGCGGTGAAATCATTTAAGCGTGCGAGCTTAACTTCTCAAAATTTTCCAACCCACCCAAACTCTCAAACTCCTCAAAACACTCGTGAATCCCTGTCCACCATGACTCATTGTTTCCCACTGAAATAGAGGAGACTGACATGGAGAGGGTCTTCAAGCTTCCCTCAACAACGTTCATCGGTGGTAAGGAAAAGTCCCTTCCACTCCGTGAAATTCTTAAGCGCCTAGAGAATGCCTACTGCGGTCACATTGGAGTTGAGTTTATGTTCATTAATTCCCTGGAGCAGTGCAATTGGATTCGCCAAAAAATGGAGACACCAGGTGTCATGGAGATGACCAACGATGAGAAGCGTTTGATTTTAGCGCGTTTAACTCGTGCAACTGGCTTCGAGGCGTTCTTGGCTAGGAAATGGTCATCGGAGAAGCGATTTGGACTGGAAGGTTGTGAAATCCTGATACCGGCAATGAAACAAGTGATTGATAAGTCAACGGAGCTTGGGGTCGAGTCAATCGTCATGGGAATGCCCCATAGAGGACGTCTCAATGTCCTGGCCAATGTTTGCCGAAAACCGCTCAATCAAATTTTCACCCAATTCGCAGCGCTCGAGGCCGCAGATGACGTAAGTAAATCCGTTTATTTATGGAATTATTTCATCAATTTACGCCAATCGGCGGTGTACACTGAGTATGAATAGAAAGCAACGAAACATAAGCCATAAAAAAACTCTAAATATTGGTTTAACACTCTCGATTGATACAGGGCTCTGGCGATGTCAAGTATCATCTGGGAACCTACATCGAACGCTTGAATCGTATCACGAACAAGAATATTCGTCTTGCTGTTGTGGCGAATCCTTCCCATTTGGAAGCTGTGGATCCAGTTGTCCAAGGAAAAACGCGCGCCGAACAGTTCTATCGCGGGGACGGAGAAGGCAAAAAAGTAATTCAATGATTTTTACATATTTTTAAGAATTGCATATATTTTCATTCTCGAAAATAGAAATCAGGATCGAAATTATTTTAAATCAATATTGCAAAATTTTTCCAAACTTTCCAAAGTTTCAAACAGTTCATAAACTGAGAAAAATTTCTCAGGCCAATAGCTCTATTATTCTGAGTTTTGAATTTAGAAAAATAACAAATTCGATAACGTTTAAAAAATGTTCACTAAATGATAGGTCATGTCCATACTACTGCACGGCGATGCTGCTTTCTGTGGCCAAGGAGTAGTGTTTGAGACGATGCATCTGTCAGATCTGCCGGACTACACAACACATGGTACAATTCACATTGTCGCGAACAATCAGATCGGTTTTACAACGGACCCCCGCCACTCTCGCTCATCACCTTATTGCACGGATGTGGCACGTGTGGTTAATGCACCTATTTTCCACGTGAACTCGGACGATCCTGAGGCTGTGATGCACGTGTGCAAAGTGGCAGCTGAATGGCGAGCTACCTTCCACAAGGACGTTGTCATCGATATTGTGTCCTATCGCAGGTGAAAAATCGAAGAATTCCAAAAACTAAGAAAACACTCTTTAATATCGAACAGATTTCAAGTTAAAAAAAATATTAATTAAAATATTTTCGAAATTTCAACAATCTGAAAATCATCCAATATTTAAAGCAATGTAAAATTCTGATTTCAAAAACTTTCAGAAATGGCCACAACGAGATCGACGAGCCCATGTTCACTCAGCCGCTCATGTACCGTAAGATCAAAGATACTCCACCAGCTCTGGAGAAATACTCGTCGAAATTGATTGAGGAAAGCGTAGTGACCCCAGAGGAGGTGAAGGATGTTAAGGACAAATACGAGAAAATCTGTGAAGAGGCTTACACCAATGCTCGTCAAGAAACCCACATCAAGTACAAGGACTGGCTTGACTCGCCATGGTCCGGTTTCTTCGAGGGAAAGGACCCACTCAAAATGTCGCCAACAGGTATTTTCCTATTTCATATGAAAATCCTTTATGGGAAACGAAAACAAACGTGTGTAGTACAAGATTGAATTTCCTCGACTGAAAATAATTATCTTAAACGATTATAGAAAATTTTACATTGAAAGGAAATTGGAAAATTTCAGGTGTTAAGGAGGATACGCTCATCCACATTGGCAAGAAGTTCTCTTCCCCACCTCCAAACGCTGCTGAGTTCGTCATTCACAAGGGAATTGAGCGAATCCTGAAGGCACGTATGGAGATGGTGGAGTCGCGTCAAGTTGATTGGGCCCTGGGTGAGGCCATGGTTTTCGGGTCTCTCCTCAAAGAGGGCATTCACGTGCGTCTCTCTGGTCAGGATGTCGAGCGAGGTACATTCTCCCACAGACACCACGTCTTACACCACCAATCTGTGGACAAGGCTACATACAGGCCTCTTTGCTACCTCTACCCAGACCAAGCCCCCTACACCGTGTGCAACAGCTCCCTCTCAGAATTCGGAGTACTTGGGTGTGTATTCATTAATAGCTCAATTTTTACTTTACGAAAGACAAATTTCAATTTTTTAAAAATGTTTTGGAGACTTTGGGAACGACATGGCTATTCAATGATGAATCGATGGTAAATCGACCCTTTAAATTGCAGGTTCGAACTTGGTTACTCAATGACGAATCCAAATGCCCTAGTCTGTTGGGAAGCTCAATTTGGTGACTTCAATAACACCGCTCAATGTATTATCGACCAGTTTATAAGCAGTGGTCAAGCAAAATGGGTGAGACAATCTGGTATTGTGATGCTCCAGCCGCACGGTCTCGAGGGCATGGGTCCAGAGCACTCAAGCGCACGTCTGGAGCGTTTCCTCCAGATGTCCTCTGATGATCCAGACTATTTCCCTCCAGAGAGCGAAGAGTTCGCCGTTCGACAACTGCACGATTGCAATTGGATTGTGGCTAATTGCAGCAATCCAGCCAATTACTTCCATATATTGCGCAGACAGATTGCTCTACCATTCAGAAAACCATTGATCCTCATGACACCAAAGTCCCTTCTTCGTCATCCTGAAGCTCGCTCGAGTTTTGATCTCATGACTGAGGACACACAGTTCTTGAGGGTAATACCTGAGGAGGGACCTGCTGCTCAGAATCCAAGTGGAGTCAAGAGATTGTTATTCTGCTCAGGAAAAGTTTACTATGATCTTACTAAGGCCAGAAATGAGAGAGGACTCAATGACAAGGTTGCCATTGCCAGGGTTGAGCAGATATCCCCATTCCCACATGATCTTGTCAAGAGGGAAGTAGAGAAGTATCCCAATGCTGAGATTGTCTGGACTCAGGAGGAGCATAAGAATCAGGGAGCTTGGACTTACGTTCAGCCACGATTTGGAACTGCTCTCAACCACACACGCAGTGTCTCGTGAGTAGTTTTTTCGAGATTTATGTTTTGTTTGTTTGTTCGTCTACTTACTTATTATTTGTGCTATACCATTTCGAGTACGCAAAAGTACTCCAGTATGATCCGAAATTATTTAAAAATAAAAAAAGAAGTCACTATACAGGGACTATGAAGAAACCACATGTTTGAATGAGTGGACCTGATTTTTTGTTATTATGTTCAATAATTTCGGAGCGTATGATGTATTACTGTAGATATGGCCCACATTTTTATTATCATTGATGTTTCACTTGTTCCTGAGATATGTTTCTTCTGACTTTTTTTTGTTCACTTAATAGTGTAAAAATTGCCAGTATATAAACTCATTTAAGCTTCTCGAAACTCCAAACAATTGCAAAAAAATAATAACTTATGGTAGTTTGAGAAATGGAAGGCAATCGAAAAAAAATCTAGTTTTTTTACACTTTTGGAACTTCCAAATTTACCAAAAAATGAAAAATGTCAAGTATAGAAACCCATCATTAAAAAAAGAGAATTGTAGGCAGTTTAGCAATCTAGATTTTTTTAGAAAATTTTAAAATTGTAATTTTTATTCATGTTCTACTCTTTTTTATGATTTTTGAAATTTTTTTGTTACCTTATTCAAAATTGTTCAAAAACCAATAATGCAAAGAACTTTGAAAATTTTTAAAATATTTTTAGAACTGTCGACAATGCTTTTCGAGTTAAAATTCAACAATTTCATAAAGCTAACACTTTTTCATTTCTATTTGTATTTTGATTTTGGCAGAAAAAAAAAAGAATTTAAGAATATTTTTTTATTGAATTTATTGATGACGTTCAAGTAAAAAAAAGTGTTGGGCCATGTTACAGTAATAGAACCTCAGATAAAAATAGTGGTGGTTGGTTAACGTGGCTCTCATCCTCCGAACCACCGAAAAACGAATCCGTACCTGAACCATCTCAGAAACCGAAACCACGGACGATAAGGTAATAGAAGAATATAGGAAACTTGTATGATACTGAACTCAAAAAAAATTCAAAATGCCAGATGTTTTTTTACAATTTTAAAATTAATTTTTTTTTCTTGAATCATGCAAGTTCCCTGTTCTAAATATTTTATTAACAATGTGGACAATAAAGTCAAGGTCTTGCGAAAAAAGTACTTGTCTTAGATTCAGAGATTTTCGCACAAAACGTCAACCGACTATGAGCCAGTATTAAAAATGCCTTTAAAAAATAAAACTGCTTGTGTTTCAGGTATGCGGGTAGGCCATGCGGTGCTTCACCAGCGACGGGTAGTAAAATGCAGCATCTCAAAGAACTCAAACAATTGTTGGACGACAGTATCAACGTTTAAAGTCATTTTCGTGTAGCACTATTGTAGACAAAACAAAGCATCATTTTATTTATTTCCCCCCTCCCCGACCATAAGTTAACTAATTCTACTGTAAAAAAACCTTGTACATCAGATATGACGAAATAATTGTTGTTTTTTTTTCGAAGATGAAAAAAACAGGTTCAATTGTTTACACTTGTGTTGTCATCAATTGGTACTTGCTACCGCAATCTTTTTTTTTTCTCCATCTTCTCACGCGCAATGTGAGATAAACATACGTATTAGGAAATTTGAAGCGAAGAAGTGTTTTATTGAATTTTGTTGTGAATTTAATTGAAGTGAAATGTCGTGCAAAATGTTAACAATAGTCAACTGGAAATTATTCATAAAGTATTATTTTTAAAAGCGTTCATGAGTCGTGAACGGATAATTAGGAAAATGGAAGCACATGAAGATGTGATTCTACGATACTTTGAATGTCAGTTTTCAATAAATATTCTTACAGATCTGTGACAGTAGAAAATTCTTTTTTTTCCTCTGATGCAATATTTGAATTATTGAATGGGGACGAATAATAAAATTGACACAAATTCATCAAAAATATTATTTTATTTCACCAGCATATATGTCCTTATAGTGCGAAATTGTTTTATTAGTTTTCTTATAGCTATGATCCAAAAATAGGCATTCAAAATTAGGGGATTATTTTAATAATCAGTTTGGCCGAGAACGCTGTACATGATTCTCTTGAAGCTATTGCTCTGGTGAATTCTTTCGCCCTCGTCGTCATATCCACTTGCCTGGAAAAATCAAAGCCCCGTCAGACTTCCCGTACACCAAAATTATCATTTATTTAGACGTATTTTTTACATTAAACTTGTCGCCTCAATTTTTTTTTCAATTGTTTAGCATATTATAAAAAATTATTCCAAAAAACTACCAAGTAGTTTCAACGTTATGACAATTTCGGAAAATTTGGGGAATTAAAGAAAGGGGAACTCCAACATTTTTGAAAATTTTGAAAGCAAAAAAAATATAAGCTAGTTTAAATTTAAAAGATTTATATGCTTCCACAAACTTATCGACTTGTGAAACGAAACATGGAATGAAAATGAAAAATTTTGAGGTGACAAATCTAGGGTAAATGATAAATTAAAGTTGACGTACAATAAAGTGATGGCAAAACTTAATATCCATTGACGCGGTCCTTTATAAAAGGGAGAGGAAAGGGACGATACATTCCACCCTTAATCAGACAATAATACGGATGCGTTTAATTGTCATGCTTCACTGTTTCATTCTCTGTTACGATATACTTTTTATTGTGTTCAACATCGTGTGATCATGGATTGCTAATTTCTGAAACTAATAATTGCGCTGAAACTTACGTAAGATGAGGCCGGACTCTTGGGGGGATGAGGAACCTGCTGAAAATTTATGTTATTTTTCCATTGTATTATTGATGATCTTTAGAGAGCAGGAATTATTCAAGCATATATTTTTTATTTTAAAATTTCGAAAATTCAGAAATGTGAAAACTTCAAACATTTTGAAAATATAAATTTTTTTGGGAATTGGGAACAAATGTAGATATTTAAAAAAATTGTGAAAAATTTAAATTGAAAACAAAATCCTTGTATTCAAATAAATTCTTTTATTTGCAAAAATTTAATCGATTTATTTTTTAAATTGAAATTTAGGGAATTATAGCAATTGGGAAGATGCTGGAAGTAAAGATTTTTTTGATTGAAAATCTTAATTGAAAAATATCCAAAAACTTTTAATTTTTAAAAATAATCAAAATTTAAAAAAGGTAAAAAACTTCACACTTCTTACAGTGTGTAGTTTTTTTTTAATTTTCGAGGAATTTCGAGGGGAGATTACTTGCCCTATGGTGGTGAGCTCGTTGTGGCGCGAAAACCCCCGTGCGTGCTGGTTGGCTGACTTCTTGAAGATGGTCTCCATATTGTTCCTCTTGTAGAGCTTTATACGCTTCACTTTTACTCGGATCGTACTTCACAGGCTTCTTTGAACTACATACAATTGTTCGACCAAAATCTCTTTAAGGATGTAATGGAAATTTTGAAAAACAAATGGTGATGCCCACCAGAAAATTTCATTCTTTGATTATCTATAGTATGGAATGCATAATAAACAAGGCCAATTTTAATTCAAGCATCAATGGTAATTGAATGAAAATCATTGTAAAATAAGCAAAATTTGGAGAAAAATTGGCACAAAATCAAAAAATTAAAAAATTGCAGAACATGACTCAGTTCCATGTTTTCATATTTTTAAAAAAGATCCACTACACCCTTAATCTTTCAATATCCACAAATTCATAATTTTGTTTATGTTATTCATTCAGTTAACTTCATTAGTTTAATGCATATGGCCGCTATTTTTCATAACATGCAATGTCAATCAGGCGTGTCATACGAAAGAGTTAGAAGGTAGAGGCATGCGCTCGGTAGAGTGAAACAAAACGATTCGCGTCGTGTTCATGCAATATAGCAAAATAAGAAGGCACTTCCAAACTGTAATTTTTTAACAGTTTTTTTACAGGACATATCACGACTTTTGGCGCATTTTTGTCAGGAAGCTGCTTTAAAATATTGTATTATGAATGAAATAATAAAAAATATCACTGGTATAGTCAATAGGAAAGCAAGCAAGTTCCCTATTGCCCAAGAGGGGATCTGGATAAGCCTTTAATGGTCACGTTTTTCTCTCATCTCATGTACTGAGGGGTAGACGACGTTCTACTTGCAGAACCACAATTTTTTTTTTTTCTATATCTGTGAGTCTTTGAAAATTTTAAAAATCGTTAGATTGTTTAGAGTTGCGAAACATTGGAGTTTTTGGGAATTGCACGATATCTTTGAAAGTTTCAAAATTTATTTAAATATAATTTATATTTACTGGTAACACTCAAAATGCATCTCCCCTATATTTTTCATAATAGAAATTGAAAATCGGGAATATTTGGACGAGAGAAATCACAAAAATTTATACTGAATTTTTGTCATTGCAAAAATCCAAGTTTTGTATTTTGAAAGGTAGGGAACCCTCATTCCTGACAAACCATGCAAAATAATTTTTTAACGATTTTTTTTGTTGTATTCTTCCCTTAAATGTAATATTTGAATACCGAAACAAGGAAATGCCACACGACAGTAATTAACCCTTCGTTACTCGCGCCCGCGGCATGTCTCGCGGTATGTGTAGTTTTTTGTTGCAAACTACACATGTATCGAAAGTTCTGAAAAGAATAGAATGCCTGTAATGATCTGTGAAGAAACATTTACTGGTATATTTTGACCCAAGGGCATTAGAATCTCTTCTGTTCATGCGTTGAACAATATTCTACGGTAGCCAGTACGGCAATGTCGCCGAATTTGCTGGGGATCATTTCAGTATTTTTACAACCGCAGTCACAGGTAGTAAAAACAATTCGATTTCGGGGTCAGCGCAGCCTTGTCATTTTACTGGTCGTTTTGTCAAATTTGATTTGGAAAATTATTTTGATTTTTTTGTGAAATTTTCTGTCCATTTACCTAAAACAAAGGCGAAAATGAAGGGAAAATTGACGAAAACAATTGTGCTCATGATATAAAATGACGCCAGTAACGAAGGGTTACACTTTAAGAAATAGCAAAATAAAATGGTAAAATTGCGATAAAAACACAAAATGGAAGACGAGATAGAGCTCAGAAATAGCACTCTATAATTTTCATTGGACGGCATTTAATTCGGCTTATTGAATTGGGGCCACGGATTCTTGAATGCACTCTCTCTGGCTCTCTCCTTCATCAATCTTGCCTGCTCTTCAATTTCTTGCTTTTGTTTCACAAAGGAAAAGTCTATGAAAATGCTGGAAAAAAGCAGAAACAGGAAAGACAACAATGTATGTTATTGACTAATTTCTCTACTTAGTTCTGTCATCAATTGCGTTCCATTAGCGGATTAAGTCCTATGAAAAGAAAAGCTTAATTCTGTTGCGAAGTTGTGAAATGAGATAAACTTCCAAAACTGACGGAAAATTATGACATGACTAGGACAGCTTAAGTTAAGAGGCGTGAAAATTTTAAAAAATCAAAAAAATTCAAGGCTTCCAGAAATTCTCAAATTGTTAAAATTTTGGGCCACTGGTTTTTTTCTACAAGGAGGTCAGTTAATTTATCCCATTTCACTAGTTCACCGCACTGCTAAAAAATGCATCTGAAATTTCCGTGTCAATGTATCAATATTCTAGTTGAATACATGGAATTCCAACAATTCTCGCGCAATTGATTCCTCTGAAATTTTTTTTTTTTAACAGTGCACAGAATTATGAATTAATACTACTGAATGTAAGCGTTCAATTAGGCGCGTTAAATATTTTCTAACTTTTGCATATACAGAACTGTTAAAAGCGGGCAGATATGCACTACTACGTTAATTAGAAAATTGCGCTAAAAAAAAAGGCGCGTAAGTGGTAAAATTTGAAATTTTGCGTAATAATGAGGAGGCGTAAGAAACTTTGAAATGAGAAACAACAAGTTGGACTTTTTCTGACGCTTATTACGCGCCTTTGCTTTTAAGGCGATAATATAGGTACTCGCTCATTTGGGGGGCGTACTTACGGTATTGCCGTTGTTTGACACTTGATTGTGTCTGCAATATTTTGTTCGGAGTACAGGCCAATCGGCGAATTGAATTGCTTATGGACAACCTGGGGAGACAAAAATCCATTTATGTCACTAGGCGCGCTAAATCGCGATTCTAACTCGTTCGGTTGAATCGCCATTTTCCGGCCGAATGACATAGAATATCGTAAAAGATTTTGCGACGAATGCGACTATAGAGCGACATTCGCCACATTCTTTCTCTTCTTATGTCATAACTTATCGTCAGGACATTATGAGAGTTATCTTCGGGTTGCGAGCCCAACTCGCCCACTCCCGCCGACGCATGCGCATTGCATCCCTTGATAGATTTGGCGGGAGTTTAGATGGCGACGCGCATGCGTTGACGGTGGTGGTAAGCAAAATCGTTCAATTATCAAATATAGTCTGACACAATTTAAGCAGTATGTAATGATGTTTCTGGTTATTTCGACTTTTTTCAATAATATGTTTTCACAAGTTATCCATTACATCCGTAAATCGCGAATTTCGCGGCTAAAGATGTGAAAAGTATTATGCCATTTCCATCCAAGAGGATTTTCTGACGAATGTGTCGCGACGGCGTGGCCTATAATTCTCATTCGTCAAAAAATAAATTTGGACCCTCGATGACATAATCCACTATTTAAACGATCAATGCGCCAAGGGGTCGGTTGTAAATTACGTAAGGACATTTTTATCTTTTACGGTTCTTTTCCAACTTTACGTGTTTTTGAATTCTGGGAATTCCCATTAAAGTTATTAAATTGCTTCAACTGGCGGACATATTAGAAATTAATGTTTTGGTTTGAACACTTTTTTAAAAATCTTCAAATTTTAGTGATTTTTGAAATTTGACAATTGTTTGAATTTCTTTTTTTGATCTTTTGAATTATTTATATGCTCAAAGTGTTTGAAATCTTCATAATTCAAGAAAAATGATTGAATTTGTGGAATTTCGTTTTTTTACAATTTTTTTTTGATTTTTCAAATCAAACGATAAAAAAACATTTTACTCAATCTCTTCCCTCCTCAAAATCCTTACATAATTTATGAACGACTCCGAATCAGCAAAAACCATCGCAGTATTAATAGGCAATTTGTCTCTGCAAATAAACAGGCAAATCGGGAACTCAACAGCTGAACTTTGACAGCAGTTTCATTAGTGAGTTTTATTAATGATTTTGCGAGAATATCATACAAGTGATTACAATGACGTCATGATGATTTTCTTTTTATGAAATAAAAATAGCAAAGAGAGAAAAAAAAACAGAAATCGACAAAATATCCGATTCATTATTAATCTATTTGTAAACTTTTTAATTTATTTGCAAGAATTTACGTTTTAAGTAAGCCTAAAATTTCTAAATTCTGAAATAATTTTCCAAAAAAAAAAATTGTGTTATAAAAACAAATTCATAATCTGAATTGACTTGGGCTCCTTTTTTGGATAAAAGATATGAAAAAATTGAGGCAGCGAAAAAACTGAGTAGCGAAAATGAATAATTTTTGGATTGCCGATTTCCGAAAAAAAAAACATTTTTTTTCAAGAGGCATCCTCTTTTCTCTGTTTGAAATAACATTAATGATAACCATGAGATAAAAAAAATAAAGCATGTTTCTTTGGTTTGTTGTTATACCCTTAAAATCGTATGTTTATATAATTGTCATATGCCCCATTTTCAAGCGTTTTCAAAGCAATTGCTTTATAAATAAATTCGAACCTTCGGAACTTCATTCGGACCCAGAACACGCTGCAGAACTGATTCCGCCACCTGCTCGTATATATATACGTGTATGTACAAATATTTATATATAGAAATATGGGATATGTTTATTTGTGAAACGTTATCATGAGTTATGAGGATATTCTCAAAGGTGTAGCGATGTCTGTTTAAAAGACTATACAGGGTGTTCCAGAAGTGCAATAATTGCACAGTTTCGATCGTTTGACATCTGCCAATTGTTGATACCTGTCAATTCTTGACACCTGTTAATTATTGAGATTTGTCAATTCTTGACAGCTGTCAATTTTTGACACCTGTCAATTTTTTTGACAGCTGTCACTTTTTGACAGCTGTCACTTTTTGACAGCTGTCACGTTTTGACAGTATTGCGAGACAGAATATAACTTCGAATTTTCCATTTTCGAGAGACCTTGTTTCCTGCAGAACACCTTGTACATCATGCCATACCAGATCTTTCCATAGTTAAACTCCACCCCTCAACGGATTTTCTTAAATTTTTTCGTGATTGAGGAAAATAATAAGCATTGCCGCAAATTTTCTCAGAATTCTTCACCTATGCTCTTACTATATACGTTTTTTTTCAATTTCAATATATTTTTCGTCCTCAAAGGCAAGAGCTAGCTTTTTCACCTAACTGGGCTTTTCGAAACAAATCTTGCATAAAAGAATTCAATGGCTCCTTACATAACACATTAATGGTATTATGGAAACACATTTTCAATTCAATGCCAACATAAAAAATTTTAAAAGGTTTCCCTTTCAATTTTATTCTCTTGAGTAGTTTTTTTGTTAAGGAATTAATGAAGACTGTCAATAAGAATTTGAAACATCTATCATAGTGATAGGGATCGTAGTATATATCAAATACTCCGCAAGAGGCTCCGTAAGAGATTCCGTAGAAGCTCCGGACACGCAGGAATTTAATTTTGAATCCCAATTTTTTTTCCCACGTTCAAATTGATAAGTATCTTTGATTTGGTATGGAATGCCCCTATATGAAATGTTCCATCAAATACTGAACTATGCCTTTACCTTCCGCAATCGTTTGGAACATCATCTACACCAATTTTTGAGTTTTCTCTTCGATTTGACTTTCCCATTGACCCTGAAATGTTTTCGAAAGATCGGGAAAAAATGTGCTACGTGTAAAACCACCTCAATTTAAAAATTTCGATATTAAATTTTTCGACTGTGAACTGGCGAGTTCATTTCTGGGGACATTGAGCTAAAGAAATTTGTAAAAAGTTCCAACAAAAATTTGGAATACTTGCGTACAAAATTTGTTCACTATTTGATGGAATTTTTATGATAACTTTTTTTTTTATGGCAAGGTGGCGCTTGATGGAGACTTTAACGGAGATTACGCTCTTTTTTCATCATCCTGGGCTTTGAGCTGAACAGTGAATGATGCGTAGTACTGATACTTTGCACTACCTACTTTTTGTTTCATCGCCACTTCGGGATTAGCCACTTCGTAATGGTGGGGTGCTGCGCGAATCATGGGGTTTGGGTGGTGACGAAGATAACACTCGGCAAGGGGCGCATCCTTCTTGACCTTAGCACCCGGCAGCACCAGGGGCGTGGTACGATAGGGCTGGAACAGAAGAGGCACTGCAGATTAGTGCGCTACGAGCGGCGTTTCAACATTTTAGAGTTTGAAAAATTGAAGGAATATTACAAAAATAGAAAAACTTCATTACATCTCGAAATTTGCAAGATCGATGAAGTAGTAATACTCATCATATGTGCAGACAAACTGGCATGATTGAAAATTATCAATTAGATTGACAGAACAAAAATTGGGGAAAATTGTATGCCATCAATAAGTTCCAAAATTTCCAACAATTTAACACCTTTCAGAAACTGCCTGTAAAATATTGCGGTGACAAACGAATGACATAACTCGCCTTGACAGCAAAATTTGGCAAGGTCAATTGTTACCCGACCCACCGGTGATGAAATTTGTTTTCTCAAATGTAGAAAATGGCCCGTGAAATTATTGCACTATACATTAATCTCGCAGGTCTCGGGTAATTAAGAGAGTAACCCAAACCTTGACATATTTATTTGCGGAGTACCGACCTAAAAAATTGCATTTTTTGTTATATACAGTATGGACCACCTGAAAAAGAATGCTGTTTTCAAAAAAAAGGCTCAATAGCTATAAAAAAGAGAACAAATAATTTTGACCTCAAACACTTTGACTTTCCCAAGTTTTATGGTTTCGAAATTATTGGGATTTTTGTATATTCAAAATTTCGGATATTTCTGAAATTATTCAAAATTCATGAAACTTTAAAAAATGGTGACATTTTAGAAAAGTTTTGAAAATTTTCAATATTTGAAATGTTTTTAATGTGTGAATTTTTGTTCCCCAATTTTTACAGCACGCCCAGTACACCTTAATAACAGGTGTCGTTCACCGGTCCATCAACATTGCGTTTTTTCATCACGTATGACAAATAGGTCAGATTCACGGCAATGTTGCAGGATACACGATAGCGAAGAGACAGGGATCCCCGAAATAGCCGAAGGCCCTCAGCTAGCAAAAATATCGCACCTCTGTCGCTTCACTGTCTTACCGATACGTCGACCACGCGAAAACCAAGATAGTCAATGGCTCCAATTTTTATGGAGCATCACTTCATTCTTCTTCAATTTTTCAACATTCTAAACTTTCCACATTTTATTTTAACCATTTTTCTTTTTGAGAAATTTCAAACGTCAATTCAATGATCAATGGTCGGCATTGAATAATATATAATCTGCATCATCACATCTTGCGTTTCTGATGATTATCTCAAAATCCCTAATAGATAGAGAAATTTTCATAAAAATGAGTTTTGTCGGGCTCAGATTCCTCTACAAAACTGTTTTTATCAAAAATTTTCCAGCTCCGACAGGTTTCGAACTATTCCTCAAAAACCAATCCTGAAAATAACTCATCTAATTCGCTACATCCCAATTCACCACACAGCTATGTCATTTTCGCAGCTACTAAAGACATAACTTAAATTCTCGAAAACCCATTTCTCGTAATACAAAACATTTTTATCAAATATGTCAAGGCCCGGTGTCGCAATGTGTTAAAATTATTACGAGCCCATTCAGTCTGTTACAGTGGACAGATGATCTTGACTTTCCCTTATAATTAGAACCCCCCAAAATTCTTATCTACGCTCTATGAGATATTTCCTAGAATCTTGTAGGGCAATTTGGGCTTGATTTTCCGACCAGCATGAGAAATGCTGACCCCATTTTTTGTGCTCAAGCTTCACAATTAACGATGATAAATGAACAAATGGATTTGCTATGAAAAAATAATAATGATATTCCCATGGATGAGGATGAATGTCCTGAAAAAATTACTGAAATTATCAGATGAAAACCATGCGAGTGTGACAGTTGCTAGATTGCCCCAAATGACTTCCTGATGACAGATATTCCCCGATAAGTTCTTTCCTGAGATTTCCTTTTAAAAAATATGAGATTGTTAACAGGTGACTTATTACGAAAATGTTTTTTAAATAGTAAAATATTTTTTCTATAGAAAATTTGATTTCCAACAAACAAATATCTTTCGGCGTTTCCCTCTGAACCGATGCATTTACGACATGAATCTCTGAATAATAAGACTTGCAATCGTCAATATCTCCTTAATGACCGCTGCTGGCGCTAAAAGTCATATGACCTAAAATATGGGTTTTTGAAACAGGAACAATATTTATTATAGCCGTTTCTTTCTATCGTTAACGGCTTCCACGTTAAAACGGTATAAACTATTGGGGTTGTTAATGAATAAGTAACCGCTTCGCCGACTTTCACTGAACTCCAGTTTAACCGATGCGCCTAAGAAATGTTTACGCACACACACATGCAATTCCTTATTTTTTCATCGAGTATTTCAACTTATATTTAACCAGGTCTGAATGGCGTGGAGACCATTTGATTGCCTCAAGGAAGAGTTCAATCGAATAATTTGTTCACCAGAATTATATGCATTAGTGAGAACCAACACACATATACACATGCACCTGCACATTTTTGTGCACCCATGACCGATTAAAAATAAATGTCGCAATATCGGTTGCAGCGCATTAACGCTTACACCTGAAAAAAATCTTTGCATTAAAAACAGAATTGAAATGTTTCGATACTTTTTTTAGACATCAAATTTTGTCGGCAAAGTGTTTTAATAAATTGTTGGAGGCAAAAGTCTGATGATGGGAAAAATCTACGAGAAACTCACAACAAGAAATTGTTTTGGGTGGAACGTCTCCTTAAGGCTGTAATGGACATCTTGGAAAACCATGTACCGGAGAAATAATTGAGACATTGAGCTTTCCCGCGTTCATTAAATTCTGAACTGACCATGTTCTCAGGACGTTGGGCGGACTTCCCTGTTATTTTCCGTATTTATTTTCCCCCATAGTTTACCCCATTTCGTCTACTTTCAAAGGCAATTTGGACAGAGACTATCAAATACATCGACATGAACTAAAAAAGCTCGCACGCAGCTGTTTTTATTGTCAATCAATTCCAAGGAAAATTCTGTTATTTCTTTAGACACTGGCTCTAACTAAACATTGATTTAACAGATAGTTCATTTCGTATAAAGAAACTCAACAGCTAAATTAATTAAACAAATGATAAAAAGAAAATCGTTCCAGAAAAAATGTTGTTAGATGAACTCGTAGAGTAAAGGAAATCATTTTTTCGTCGATGTTTTCACATTGTAATCTCAATTAAGAACGCCTCCATTCCACCGGCGAGTCTAGATAATTCAGATGGTTCAGGTATTTAGATAATTTACCCAATTAGCCGCAGCCTCTTCCTCCTTGGGCTGACGCTCGATTGTGTATCGATAGGTAGTGTAACCCGGCATCATCACTCGATTTTCAATATTTTCTCTCGCGTACTTCTGCGCTTTTTTGGCGAACAAAATAGACGAAATTCGCTGAAATTGGGATTATTGTATACTATCGAGAGACTTCGGCTGGTTCAAACGCACTGGGTCGACGCGCGGGTGGCACTAAACTCGAGCCTTTTTCCAAAGCAGCTTCTACGCCGCGAACACGTCGGGCGTTAGCTATCATACGCTATTATTTGGAAAAATCTGAGTTATGGCGCGGTGCCGGTGGTTGTCCCACGATCTCTCAGAGTATTACCGATATTAAGGTGGCATGTATTAATTCCAAGTTCGGGAATTTTTGGAATCAATTTGGATTTTTGATAATTGGTGATCTTGTTTTTGAATATTTTTTTCTTATTTTTGTTCATTTCGGATTTCGAAAATTTGGAGAACAGATTTTTTCTCAATGCAGATTAATCTATACTTTTTAAGCCGTAGTGTTCCATTCGATGTTTTGCTTTCAGTAGTAATTTTAACAATTTGTTGATCTTTTCTCACTGCATATAACTCATGAATCATTTGTCTCATTCACTGTGTCAATCGACGCAACGTTTTTCAAACACAAATAAAAAGTTGTGTGAATTGTGTTCGCATTGCATTCAGCCAAAATAGCCAATGGTTCTGATCTATATTTAGGATCCAAGCCCAGCTTCACGATCACTTGGGGATCTGGCATAATCTGAGATTTTGAAACTGCTCAGTTGCTGACCATCAATATTTTTTTTTATTCCGAATGAACAACATTGTAAAAATAATTTTCTTGCCTGCGAGCATTGAGAACTGTGAAATGTTCAAAAATTGGAAAAATTTAACAATTCTAATAATTTTGAAAGTCTTAAAAACTTTTTACAAATATTTTCCCCAATCTCGCGGGCTGTCCCGATAAAACGTTAGAAATTATTGGAATAGTCGGTGAAAATCGGCGAAAATTTTCCGGAAACGAGGACGCTAATCAGGGCAAGAACCCAAGCGGACGCGGGGGGGGGGGCGTAAGACATGTGTTTGTGGTGGTCTACCCTGTGTTCAAGAATATGAGCGCTCGAATCGCGAATATTGGCCTCAGCCGAACGCGTGTGTGTCCAAAGTGATCCCTTTCGATGGAATGCTTGACAAGGAGTACTTTTTCGCGAAACTTTTGAAGATTTTGGTAGTATTTACCTGTGACAAGTAATATCGTTCTTCCCGCACCTCCTCTTGATGTTCACAAGGTGGGTCGAAATGATCAGCGGAAAAAGCCTTGTATTCGCGGCTCACAACTGGCGTAGGTATTGGACTCTTCGGGAGAAACTTCGGCTGCGATATTTGTGGCCTATTTATTGTAAAAATTACGATTATTAAGTGATGCAGCCAAAGAATTAAGGATGTTAGCCGTGATCGGAGATACCCAAAAAAAGGCTATTGTGTATCATGAATAGTAGGTCAGATCTTCACCAGGATGGATGGTGATTATAAAATCATTGTAATGTACCATGTAGAAGAGGAGGACGGAAGGGAGCAAAGTGACCTCTCGATCTGGAAATATTGTAAGCTAGCCGACAGAATGGCTTCATGACCATAGGAGTTTAAATTGAAATCATTGGGGAAGCGCTCTGTCAGAATATTGATTTGATTAATTAATCGAGATTTCGAGGTCTCACGATTGAACATCTTTTCCACAAAATTACTCGATTATAGACGATAATTTTTTCATGAAAATTGTAACTCGAAATTTTGGGTGTTGTGACTAAATTTTTTGGGTAATTTCCATCTCGCACTAACACCCTTGAGGGATGACGTCAGTGAGTTTCGGAAGCTTTGCAAGAGAAATTTTGGGCTCATCCGATTTTTGTTTCAAATTGCCAATGCAAGCTCGAACGATTCGAAATGAAATACTTCCTGAAGGGCCTCCCTCACGTCGACCCTTAGTTAATTAAGAAATTTATGTAGAGCATTTGGCAGATATCAAATTAAAATCGTGGAAAGAGCCGGAGTCTGACCCCAAACTACCGTTAAGCATTAGAAGCGAAATGGTCACACAGGATTAGCGGTAAAAAAATTAATTAACTGATGATTGATATCGAGAGATCCTCTCAGAAACTATCGGCGAAAGACATGAAGAAAAAATAAAAAAAAAAGTTCAATTAAATATTGGAAAAACTTTCAAAAATTTCAAAAATTTAGTAATTACAGAATTTGCAAAAAATCTGAAAATTGCAAAGCGATAGAAACTGAGAGTGTAACCATCTTGGAAATAGCTCATGAATTTGGAAGGCAATTAATCAATCATGAGTGGAAAAGAAATTAATGAATATCGATAGATCATCTAACAGACTAATGAGTGGCGCCTCGTCACATTTGCCCGACTCGAGATTCATGAAATTCGGGACGGATCGAATTGATGATGCATTATCAATCGATGGCTCAGACCTTTCAACGACTAGTTTTACAGATTGTGAATTTTGTAGTAAATTTTGGGCGTCCACATGCCTCACATCTCGCGAATCATACTCGTCAATTTTTTTGATCACGTCACCCTTCTGCAAATCATCGTTTTCAGACTGAAACAGAAAAAAAAATGACAAAGTTATATATTTCTTCTCTTTATTCCATATCTGAGACGTCCCCCAAGAAAACCCAGTAGATTAATTTGATTCAGATTTTTAGAAAAATCCCATTTTTCGGTGAGATGTAAAATCGTTTCCTCAAATAAATTTCCCTTACAAAAAATTGAAATGTACTAATTATATACGAAAATATAAAAAAGGAGCAAGAAACATTGGATGAAGGAAAAAAATTGTCCATACTTGACGAATTAACACAGCTTAAAAAATCAGTCACTTCTAGGTCAATTGTTTAAAAATCAGGGACAAACCAATATACTTACATGGGTGACAATAATCGGAGTTCCCAAATCGGTACCACCTGCTATGCGGAAACCCCACGGCCGACCTTGATGTCTTCGCAAGTCTAAGACCAATGTATGCTTTTTCGTCATGCTCTCAAAAACTTCACCCAGTTACCTGTCTAGCCCCTTTTGTTCGCCAATTATTGGGAGAGACCAGCCAAAACACACATGTAAATACAGGTAAGTCGACTTATGGTTCAAGTTGTTCATGGGGATTTCAAATTCTACGGTAAATGGGGCATTTTCTCGTATTTTTGAGATTTTCATGTTTTTAAATTTTTGTTGTGGTTTTCAAATGTTGAAATTTTTCAAAGTTCCAATTGAGTTCGATCTATGTTTTAACTTGGCATTATCAGACCCTCAATTTAAGGGCAAAATGGCTTAAGTTAAGGCGTTCGACAAGCCAGAATCGAGCTCGATTGAGGTAGATTGATCTTCTAATTTTAGACTCGCCAAAACGTAATTTTTTATTCGTATATAATTTTTCCCATTAAAAACAGTCTTAAATTTTCTTGCAAAAAATTCGAATGATTAAAAAATTTCCAAACCTTGGAAAATGTCAGAATTTTGTACCAGCAATGTCAAAAATTTTGAATCAGAAAATATCAACCAGTTTCCCAAATTTCAAAAAAGACTCAAAAAAATGTTCACCCCAGATTTTGAGATTATCGTCTACAAAAAATCTCCCGCTCAACTCACCTGGTTTATCACTTCACAATAGAACAATTAACTCAACCCTTCTCGAATAATGAACTTATGATATTGAATTGATAGATTGGCGCGCACAGACGTCGCTCGACTGACTCGTCGTTACAACATTGGCAACAAAATGCATATATAAGGTGAAATTACGGGATGGAAGATTGGTCGTAGCGACCCATTGGCCCATTCGTGCACATAACTATTGTGCATTGGTTCTGGCCCCATTACGAAATAAGCCAATGCACAAATGCATTAAGCTTATTATCGAATCAGAACACTTGTCTTTGCCCCACTCTTATAGGTATTTAATACCGAAAGTTTCGCGATGAGTTAGTTATGTTGTTTTCTATCGCGCACTGTTGACAATCTTTGCATTGCATTTGCTCGATTTAGCGTCTCTTATTGGTCAATATCTCGCAACGAAGGGAAGATAGAAAAACGTTGATATAAACTTCCTCTTTAATTGTTAAATTTTCTACAAAAAACTTTTTTAGAAAAATTACCCTATCTCTGCTAGATTACGAGATATTTATCGATAAACGTTACAAGAAATAGCGAATCCTCTACAAATTTGTGCATGCCATTGGCACAACTTATCTTTTCTCTTATTGGTTAAAATGTCGCAATCTAAGGGAGGTATACAAAACTTATAGAGACTTTTTCTTCAGTAGTTACATTTACTATAAAACACTTGAGAAGTTCAAGGTCTCTATCTGTCCTAGGTTACAAGATATCGAAACCTGATATGAACCGCCTTTTTAGTTATTACATTTTCTGTAAAAAAGCCATTTAGCAAAAGTTTGCTATTTCTGTTAGATTAGAAGCTATCTATCGACAATGCCGATATTTGATAAGCTGTCGAAACTGAATGAAGTAGATTATTTATGCAAAATTTTGTCTGACCTAAATTTGTACCGAAACCTCTTCCCCCAAATTTATTTGCATCACCTGACAGTTTTATGCAAAAATTTGGATATACGTATTGATAAAAGTTCTCCAAAAAAGGGGCTCGTAGTCTCTTACCAGTTTCGTATAAAACTTATTTTTCCTTTTGGAAAATTGGAAAATTGTTGCGTTTGTTCACTGCACTTCACAATTTTTTTTAGTGATTTACAACAATACTTCAAAATCATTCCAATTTAATTTTCAGTTATAAAAACACCAATAGGTTTTTTTTAATCACTGAACACTTACACGAGTCACTCGGAAAATTCACAATTTTTGTTTGTACTTACATATGTTTCGTAGTAATTTCCTAGGGAAAATTTAAGAGAGGTTCTTGAGGTTTTTCGAGCGCACATGGTCCCGGGGAATTTTTATTTGTCGAAAAAAAAAAATGAGAAATTTTTTGTTGGGTCGAGAAAAATTGGGAACTTTCTGATGGACCAAGATCCAATTACTACGGCGGTTGGTCGATTAATGACTACTTAAATGAGACAAGGGCTGAGAGCTTCAGAGAATGGACAATAGACTCATTTCACGTTTCGATGTGTTTCGACACCTTAAATTAGCAACCTATAGCGCTAAAGGTTAATCAGTCCGGCTGATCTAGTGACTCATTTATTTGGATTAAGGAGACAGGCGGATGGGCCGGATAATGGACGAATGGGGCTTTCGAGACTTCTTTACATTTCGAAATTTCAAAAAATTGAACAATTTATGACAATTTAAAAAGTTTAAAAAAGTCAATAAATACATCAAAAAAAATTTTAAACTTCCCGAATTTTAACAATTTTAAAATGTTCAGAAATTTCCTGAATTCACAACTTATAGCGAATGAAATTTAGGAAATTTGCAAACCTTAGAATGGCACTCATTCAGAGATTTTCAAAAAAACATTCAAATTTCTGAATTTCCAAAACCTCAAAAAAAATATGAATAAACATTCTTCAAAAGCAGAAACTATTACAATGTTCCAATATTTTTCGAAAAATTCTACAATAACAAGAATAAAAACATTCATGAATTTCAAAGATTTGGAAATGTGAAAAAATTTAATTTCACAATTTGATAACTTACACAAGAACCAACAGACTCAAAAATTTACAAATAACTAAAAAACTTTGATACGAAAAAAAGTGGCAAATCAAAAAAAAAATAACAACTTGAACACTTCGCAGTTTCACTAGAGACAAATTCATTTGAAGTAAAGAGTAAGTCAAAATGGCGTGTGAATTATTCTGCTGACGGACAAATGGGGCTTTCAATGTTTCGCGTGACTGAGATTTATTATGATCAGGAGTATTCCTCGGTGATTGCTCTGGCGATGACCATACGACGAACCTCACTCGTGCCCGCACCGATTTCGTAGAGTTTGGCATCTCGCAAAAGTCTGCCCGATGGGTAATCATTGATGAAGCCATTTCCACCTAGATGAACGGAAAAATGCGATTAATTTCCATCAATGACAACGGCCATTTTTCTAGATCATAACAGAAGGTTGAGCATTACCTAGAATCTGGATAGTCTCCAGTGCTGCTTTAGTTGCATTCTCCGCAATGGAAAGAATAACAGCAGCACAGTCCTTTCGATTGACGTGACCAGCATCGCAAGCTCTCGCCACTGCATACAGATAACATCGACTAGCGCTCAATGTCGTGTACATGTCCGCAATTTTCCCTTGAATTAACTGGAACTCTGCGATTCTAGTATCGAACTGCTTTCGACTATGTGCATATTCGAACGTAACGTCGCAACAAGCCTGAAGAATTCTAAAAAAATAGCGATTTGAGCTTACAATTTTGCCAATTTGTTTCGTCAAGAAAGGCCTACACTTGAGGTAGCTCAATGCTTTTGAAAAGTGCGAAAACTTTGCCAAATTTTGAAGCATTTTTGAAGAACTCAATTTGACTTGTAATTCTTTCTTTTCTCTCAACGACATCATTCCTGTTAAAAAAAATTGTGGGAATGAATTGATTTCGAGTTAATAATTTGCAATTTGAATCTGTCGATTTGCATGGAAATTCAGCAGTGAATTATTCTCAATCTTATTATTACTTTTATTTTACCCCATTTTTACGAATGGAGCTAACTTCAACAGAACAGGATTTAGTGTTATTTACCCGAGTGGTCCCGCAGCCAATACTAATCTCTCCAAATCGAGACCGCTAAATAAAACGTAGACGCCCTTGTTCACCTCTCCGAGAACGTTCGTAACTGGAAGAAAAATACATAATTTCTGTATTACGGGTGGTAGAGGAAGCTTGGAACATTCAAGGTTCAAAAATCCGATCTCAAACTTTCGTTTTTGCTCGTGTTATAGATATACATATAGAATGTTTTGTGGAATTGAGTGACGTTGTCATGTGCTCACCTGGTACTTTGCAATCATCGAAAATCAATTCGCTGGTATTGGAGCCGCGCATCCCTAGTTTGTCCAGTTTGGCACCAGCCGTGAACCCTTTCATCCCCTTTTCAATGATAAATGCAGTGATACCGTGCTGGGGTTTAGCGCATTGTGGATCGGTTTTTGCGTAGACAACGAGAACGTCTGCATCAGGGCCATTCGTTATCCAGAATTTATTGCCGTTGAGGACGTAATAATCGCCTTGTTTTTCTGCTTTCAGCTTCATTGATACGACATCTGATCCCGATCCAGGCTCGGACATTGCAAGAGCTCCCATGTGTTCACCACTGCATAGCTAACGAAACAAATAAGTCAATTTTCACTTTGTACAATGTCCCATCTTTCTTTGGGGACATGGCTCAATTTTTAGTTGAAACAATATTTCAATTTTCAGTTCGCACAACTGATGATCAAGCAACAATCGACTCTTGCTTGAAGGAAATGAAAAGTTATGCTAAAAAAGATAAAATAGTCTACCTTGGGCAGATACTTGAGCTTCTGCTCCTCCGTTCCATTTCTGTGAATTTGATTGAGACACAAATTCGAGTGTGCCCCATAGCTAAGGGCTATAGCGCCTGATGCTCGACTCAATTCTTCCATAACTATGACATGGTCCAGGTAAGAACCATCTGTACCTCCATACGCAGACTTAGCGGTTACACCAAGCAAACCCATTTCTCCTAGCCGTCTCCAAAAGGCCTGGCAATTCAATATATGTAGGTTATGCGGGGTTCCCCGCATATTTAAAATATTGAAATAGTGAATTATTTTAATGTAAGGTGTAAGATTTAAGACTATTATACAGGATTTTATGGCAATTTTTTTGATAATTTTCTTACCCTTAGATCATCGAATCTGTTCTGTTTGTCAATTTCTCCTGCTTTTGGCGCCAATTCTTTCTGAGCGAAGTCGAAACATGCTGAACGAAGCTGAAAAAAAGGATCTACAATTATGACAATTGGCAAAACAAATTTTCGGGCATTTTCACAATTTATATAAATTGTTAATCTGGAAAATATCGACAATTTTTCTTTTTTTCGGAATTATGGAGTAGATGTTCGAACTCTAAAATTTTGACATTAATTATGTACCTGTCGTTGTTCCTCGGATAAGCCATACAGATGTTCATCTATGGGATAATAATGCGATAAGCACCTGAAGTTCTCAATTTTCTTATTCCCTTTAACTTGAAGGAAATGTTTCAAAATGACACCGCTCCGCACAATTCTTAAGCCCATGATGTTAACCGCACGAAAGAAAATCGATCAATCAATATAGGTTGCTTGTGTTGAGTGAGTGACCATGACGGAATACGCTGGCACACTCTTACGAATTGTATTTACATATTAAGCATGAGTGTCGAAATTTTTATCTTATCAGGGGTCTAAGTTCCCCTAATATACGTCATGAAATTTGAAATTTTATAGAACTGTTGCAAATAATATGGTATATGAGTTGAGGCAATTGTCTCATCTTTACGAAGTATCTCATAGAGTGGACACTGTGGTTGAAAATTATGACTATATATATATAGATATAATGAGCTGTGCATTAGAGAATGGGAGCTGTGTTCAAAGTTCGTGATCCAGCCGTTCTGTCGCTATAGTAAGTTCAAATCCAAGGAGAAAAGTAAACAATTATATGTATACAAGAAATTAGACAAATCAACGAAACAATTTTGAAGCTCTTGAATTTGTTTTTATATTTTTCAATAAGAATTCATAATTTTCACTGACCGGTTTTTTTTTTGAAACTATGAACAACGTTTCCGATTTTTAGAATAGGGATTGAGACTTCTGAAGTTTTCTCCAATGGCTAAATCACATTCTATCGACTACATTCAAAAATTAGCGCTAAATGGATACGAGTAAGCGCATGCGCACGCAGTAGCATCTAATAGCCTAATACCCAGATCCCATGAGCACATGTGGTAACACGCAACAACAACATTGAGCAACAATGGAGCCGTTGAGCAAGTGTCTTAAGTGATTTTGATTATTAAGAAATATTAAATAAACATCCGCCATAGTATAAAACAGTAATTAAAATGGGGGGATTTAAAATGAAGGGTCTAGAGGACGTCAAAACGGAAAAAGCCAGCCGTGTCGCTAAACATGTGCAGGTAACGACATTAACCAATTATTAGGTTATGCCGCACTTCAGTCATTTCCTCCTTGTTGACGTCCATTCTATGTTGTGGAACTGTATTGTGAAAATTTGGCAAAGATTGTTTCACAATATCTAACGAAGAAATTCTTTTATGGAACATCTCATAAAAAATTGTGTTAATTTTTCCATTATTGGTTTATTGCCCATTGATGAAATAAATGAACAAAATTGCGCTGCTATGCAGTAATATATTGTAACTTGTTACACTCTGTTAACATATGAATGATTTTTTTTTTAAATTCGCAGTTACGGAAAATAATTGGCTGCATGTATTGGGTTTTAACTAGTCGAGATATTTGAATTTCTCGCGTTCCTATAATTGCACGTTATCGCTACTTTTGATGAAGGGTCCATTCAAACTCTGTATCTTTTTATGAAATTTAAATCTAGTTGCCACTACTCAAAAGTTACTCAATTTTCTGTTAATATTTTTCCACAACACTCATCACATTCTGAAGTGGACGATAGCCCAGAATTCTGATTAACAAAATATTTTACTAAAAATTATCACCGTTACTCTTCTTTTTCCTTATATTTTCCTCACATTATTAAGTGCTCAACTCACGTTATTAGCACCCACACGACTTATTCTAAGAATTACTGCTATGGTGTAAACTCTTGATCTAAAGAATCTTGTAACAAATCTTTCCAGGACAAATGGAAACTGGTACCAGCTTTTCTGAAGGGCAAAGGCCTAGTAAAACAGCACATTGACTCCTTCAATTACTTCATCAATGTTGAGATAAAGAAAATCGTAATGGCGAATCAAACGGTGCGCTGCGATAATGATTCCCTCTTCTACATAAAGTACTTGAACGTTTACGTCGCTTCCCCAGACATAGAAGAAGGGGCTGACCTGAGTCGCCCAACAACGCCTCACGAATGTCGTTTACGAGACTTGACTTACTCAGCTCCAATTATCGTTGATATCGAGTACCTCCGAGGGCAACAGCCCATAATTAAGAACAACGTTGTAATCGGAAGAATGCCGATAATGTTGCGCAGCTCAAATTGCGTATTGACAGACAAATCGCACTTTGAGTTGGCCAAAATGAACGAGTGCCCACATGACCCTGGCGGTTACTTCGTTGTCAATGGGCAGGAAAAGGTGATTCTCATACAAGAACAAATGTTGAAGAACAGAATAATCGTGGAGAAGGACAACAAAAACTGTGTTGTCGCCTCTTGCAACAGTTCGACTCACGAGAGAAAGACAAAGACTAATGTTGTAGGAAAAGGTGGCAAGTACTACATGAGACACAATATCTTCCAGGATGACATTCCAGTAACCGTAATTTTCAAAGCTATGGGAATAGTCTCGGATCAGGAGATAACACAATTAATCGGAACCGAAGAGGATTACATGAAAAAGCTTGGCTCGAGTCTAGAAGAATGTCACACCCTTGAGATATTCACCCAACAACAAGCGCTAAAGTACCTCAGTAACAAACGAAAGCAGAAGCGTTACTTCACTTCTGTCAAAATAAGCGTCACTGATGAAATGAAAGATTTACTAGCGCAGAATATTTTATCCCACGTGCCTGTCGCCGATTTCAACTTCAAGATGAAAGCAACTTATCTAGCGTTGATGATAAGAAGAGTCATGAGGGCTCAGTACGATGGTGGCTTGGTAGACGATCGTGATTACTATGGAAACAAACGTTTGGAATTGGCTGGCTCCCTACTCGCCTTAATGTTCGAAGATGCTTTCAAAAGATACAACTTTGAGCTCAAACAAATTGCCGACAAAAACATTCCGAAGACTAAAGCAGCACAGTTCGATGTTGTGAAACACATGACCAAGGACACAATCACCCGAGGACTTACATTTGCAATATCCTCAGGTAATTGGACAATCAAGAGATTCAAAATGGAACGACATGGAGTTACACAAGTGCTGTCAAGACTATCGTACATATCAGCCCTTGGCATGATGACAAGAGTCAATTCGCAGTTCGAAAAAACTCGAAAAGTTTCTGGTCCACGATCGCTTCAACCCAGTCAATGGGGAATGTTATGCCCGAGTGATACTCCTGAGGGAGAGGGCTGTGGTCTTGTTAAAAATTTGGCTCTCATGACCCACATTACAACCGAAATCGAGCAGGAGCCAATCGTGAGATTGTGCTTCAATATTGGAGTAGAGAATGTCAATATTTTGGGGGGTGAGGAGATCAACCACAAAGACGTTTACATGGTCTTTCTCAACGGTAACATTTTAGGAGTTATCAACAATTACAAGCGTCTAGTCAACGTCTTCAGAATGCTGAGAAGAAGGGGACTGATCAACGGCTTCGTATCGATTTACACTCAGCAGCAGCACAAGTGCATTCAGATAAGCACAGATGGTGGAAGATTGTGTCGACCGTACATAATAGTTAAAGACGGCCAGTCTCTCATCCAAGATGAACACATTAAAATCCTCGAGCAGGGAGTCAAGACCTTTGAGGACTTTATCCAGGAAGGCCTGATCGAGTACTTGGACGTAAATGAAGAAAACGACAGTTTCATTGCTTTTAACGAAGCCCACATCAATCACAAGACCACTCACTTGGAAATTGAGCCTTTCACTCTGCTTGGTGTCTGTGCTGGTCTTGTTCCGTATCCTCATCACAATCAGAGTCCCAGAAACACCTATCAATGCGCTATGGGGAAACAAGCGATGGGTACCATTGGCTATAATCAGCGAAATAGAATTGACACACTTATGTATAATCTGGTTTATCCACAAGCACCTATGGTCAAATCCAGGACAATCGAGCTTATCAATTTTGACAAGCTTCCTGCTGGACAGAATGCCATTGTTGCAGTTATGTCTTACAGTGGTTACGATATTGAGGATGCTTTGATTTTGAATAAAGCCTCGATTGATCGGGGCTATGGCAGGTGCCTCGTGTACAGAAACGCCAAGACATCCCTGAAAAAGTATGCGAATCAGACGTATGACAAGATCATGGGACCTTTGCTCGATGGCGTAACTAAAAAACCAATCTGGAAACATGATGTTCTAGATTCGGATGGAATTGCTATGCCCGGAGAAATGGTAGAGAATAGAAAAGTCATGGTCAATAAGTCAGCGCCTACTGTTACTCAAAATCTAGTAAATCAGTCTCAAGGAACAGCTGAGTATCGCGAAGTTCCAGTCGGTTTTAAGGGGCCTGTTCCTGCATATATTGAGAAGGTGATGATTTCGTCGAATTATGCGGATGATTCGTTCCTCATTAAACTGCTATTGAGACAGACTAGGAGGCCAGAGATTGGAGACAAGTTCAGCAGTCGTCATGGGCAGAAGGGAGTTACTGGACTCATTGTCGAACAGGAAGACATGCCTTTTAATGATTCTGGAATTTGTCCAGATATGATCATGAACCCCCATGGTTTTCCTTCAAGAATGACAGTTGGCAAGCTCATTGAGCTTTTGGCAGGAAAAGCCGGACTTATGACGGGAAAATTCCACTATGGCACTGCCTTTGGAGGATCCAAGGTCACTGATGTTTGCGAGGAACTTGTGCGCTTTGGGTATGTATCTAATATTTTATTGATAATATGATACCGTAAGGATTTGTTCTTTGTAACGATTTCCTCGAACCCTTCTCACATATTTCTACTTTCTGAAATTGCAGATATAACTACTTGGGAAAAGATATTTTTTACTCGGGTCTTACTGGAGAGCCGCTCCAGGCGTACATTTACTCAGGTCCAGTTTATTATCAGAAATTGAAGCACATGGTGCAGGACAAAATGCATGCTCGCGCTAGGGGGCCTCGAGCTGTACTTACTAGACAACCGACAGAAGGTAGGTCCAAGGAAGGAGGTCTTAGGCTGGGCGAAATGGAGAGAGATTGCCTGATCGGATATGGCGCTAGTATGATGCTCGTTGAGAGACTCATGATATCCAGTGATGCGTTCGATGTCGATGTCTGCAATAAATGCGGGCTTATGGCGTACAGTGGTTGGTGTCATAGCTGTCGGTCCAGTGGCTGTGTGTCGACTATCACAATGCCTTATGCGTGTAAACTTTTATTCCAGGAACTTCAAAGTATGAACATTGTGCCGAGATTAACGTTGAAGAATTATTGTGAATAAACGGGTCAATTATGAGGTGGTCTAGATTCATTAATTCCGGAAAATTCATCCCAAACTCGCCCCAAACGTAAAATCATCACGAGAAAAAATTGAAAGAAAGAGACAGTTGAGTGATCATGGTGTGTCTTTAAAACTTTCTCCAGCAATATTTGCAAGTGTTTCATCGATTTTCATTTCTTCAAATCGAGTATGATATTCGACACTATGTGATACTACACTTCGGATATTGAAACCTAATCATTGAGTTCATGTTTCAGAAAACATCAATTGGAATACATATTCTCATAAATCAAGAAATTGCGTATTTAAGATAGCTGGAAACGAGAGAAAGAATTTGATTCGATATTCAACTATGAAATTTAACATTGGGACCTTATGGGGAGGCAAACTTAATTTTTTTAAAATTGACTTTTTGGCCCCGTGTGCGTTGATACTATCCAATAGGAACCCCCAAGAGATATTTCCGTCGAATTTGGGTCGAAAAAGTCAAAATAATTTTTTTCGATTTTGGCGAAATTTAACATTGGGACCTTATGGGGAGGCAAACTTAATTTTTTTAAAATTGACTTTTTGGCCCCGTGTGCGTTGATACTATCCAATAGGAACCCCTAAGAGATATTTCCGTCGAATTTGGGTCGAAAAAGTCAAAATAATTTTTTTCGATTTTGGCGAAATTTAACATTGGGACCTTATGGGGAGGCAAACTTAATTTTTTTAAAATTGACTTTTTGGCCCCGTGTGCGTTGATACTATCCAATAGGAACCCCTAAGAGATATTTCCGTCGAATTTGGGTCGAAAAAGTCAAAATAATTTTTTTCGATTTTGGCGAAATTTAACATTGGGACCTTATGGGGAGGCAAACTTAATTTTTTTAAAATTGACTTTTTGGCCCCGTGTGCGTTGATACTATCCAATAGGAACCCCTAAGAGATATTTCCGTCGAATTTGGGTCGAAAAAGTCAAAATAATTTTTTTCGATTTTGGCGAAATTTAACATTGGGACCTTATGGGGAGGCAAACTTAATTTTTTTAAAATTGACTTTTTGGCCCCGTGTGCGTTGATACTATCCAATAGGAACCCCTAAGAGATATTTCCGTCGAATTTGGGTCGAAAAAGTCAAAATAATTTTTTTCGATTTTGGCGAAATTTAACATTGGGACCTTATGGGGAGGCAAACTTAAATTTTTTAAAATTGACTTTTTGGCCCCGTGTGCGTTGATACTATCCAATAGGAACCCCTAAGAGATATTTCCGTCGAATTTGGGTCGAAAAAGTCAAAATAATTTTTTTCGATTTTGGCGAAATTTAACATTGGGACCTTATGGGGAGGCAAACTTAATTTTTTTAAAATTGACTTTTTGGCCCCGTGTGCGTTGATACTATCCAATAGGAACCCCTAAGAGATATTTCCGTCGAATTTGGGTCGAAAAAGTCAAAATAATTTTTTTCGATTTTGGCGAAATTTAACATTGGGACCTTATGGGGAGGCAAACTTAATTTTTTTAAAATTGACTTTTTGGCCCCGTGTGCGTTGATACTATCCAATAGGAACCCCCAAGAGATATTTCCGTCGAATTTGGGTCGAAAAAGTCAAAATAATTTTTTTCGATTTTGGCGAAATTTAACATTGGGACCTTATGGGGAGGCAAACTTAATTTTTTTAAAATTGACTTTTTGGCCCCGTGTGCGTTGATACTATCCAATAGGAACCCCTAAGAGATATTTCCGTCGAATTTGGGTCGAAAAAGTCAAAATAATTTTTTTCGATTTTGGCGAAATTTAACATTGGGACCTTATGGGGAGGCAAACTTAAATTTTTTAAAATTGACTTTTTGGCCCCGTGTGCGTTGATACTATCCAATAGGAACCCCTAAGAGATATTTCCGTCGAATTTGGGTCGAAAAAGTCAAAATAATTTTTTTCGATTTTGGCGAAATTTAACATTGGGACCTTATGGGGAGGCAAACTTAATTTTTTTAAAATTGACTTTTTGGCCCCGTGTGCGTTGATACTATCCAATAGGAACCCCTAAGAGATATTTCCGTCGAATTTGGGTCGAAAAAGTCAAAATAATTTTTTTCGATTTTGGCGAAATTTAACATTGGGACCTTATGGGGAGGCAAACTTAATTTTTTTAAAATTGACTTTTGGCCCCGTGTGCGTTGATACTATCCAATAGGAACCCCTAAGAGATATTTCCGTCGAATTTGGGTCGAAAAAGTCAAAATAATTTTTTTCGATTTTGGCGAAATTTAACATTGGGACCTTATGGGGAGGCAAACTTAATTTTTTTAAAATTGACTTTTTGGCCCCGTGTGCGTTGATACTATCCAATAGGAACCCCCAAGAGATATTTCCGTCGAATTTGGGTCGAAAAAGTCAAAATAATTTTTTTCGATTTTGGCGAAATTTAACATTGGGACCTTATGGGGAGGCAAACTTAATTTTTTTAAAATTGACTTTTTGGCCCCGTGTGCGTTGATACTATCCAATAGGAACCCCTAAGAGATATTTCCGTCGAATTTGGGTCGAAAAAGTCAAAATAATTTTTTTCGATTTTGGCGAAATTTAACATTGGGACCTTATGGGGAGGCAAACTTAAATTTTTTAAAATTGACTTTTTGGCCCCGTGTGCGTTGATACTATCCAATAGGAACCCCTAAGAGATATTTCCGTCGAATTTGGGTCGAAAAAGTCAAAATAATTTTTTTCGATTTTGGCGAAATTTAACATTGGGACCTTATGGGGAGGCAAACTTAATTTTTTTAAAATTGACTTTTTGGCCCCGTGTGCGTTGATACTATCCAATAGGAACCCCTAAGAGATATTTCCGTCGAATTTGGGTCGAAAAAGTCAAAATAATTTTTTTCGATTTTGGCGAAATTTAACATTGGGACCTTATGGGGAGGCAAACTTAATTTTTTTAAAATTGACTTTTTGGCCCCGTGTGCGTTGATACTATCCAATAGGAACCCCTAAGAGATATTTCCGTCGAATTTGGGTCGAAAAAGTCAAAATAATTTTTTTCGATTTTGGCGAAATTTAACATTGGGACCTTATGGGGAGGCAAACTTAAATTTTTTAAAATTGACTTTTTGGCCCCGTGTGCGTTGATACTATCCAATAGGAACCCCTAAGAGATATTTCCGTCGAATTTGGGTCGAAAAAGTCAAAATAATTTTGTTCGATTTTGGCGAAATTTAACATTGGGACCTTATGGGGAGGCAAACTTAATTTTTTTAAAATTGACTTTTTGGCCCCGTGTGCGTTGATACTATCCAATAGGAACCCCTAAGAGATATTTCCGTCGAATTTGGGTCGAAAAAGTCAAAATAATTTTTTTCGATTTTGGCGAAATTTAACATTGGGACCTTATGGGGAGGCAAACTTAATTTTTTTAAAATTGACTTTTGGCCCCGTGTGCGTTGATACTATCCAATAGGAACCCCTAAGAGATATTTCCGTCGAATTTGGGTCGAAAAAGTCAAAATAATTTTTTTCGATTTTGGCGAAATTTAACATTGGGACCTTATGGGGAGGCAAACTTAATTTTTTTAAAATTGACTTTTTGGCCCCGTGTGCGTTGATACTATCCAATAGGAACCCCCAAGAGATATTTCCGTCGAATTTGGGTCGAAAAAGTCAAAATAATTTTTTTCGATTTTGGCGAAATTTAACATTGGGACCTTATGGGGAGGCAAACTTAATTTTTTTAAAATTGACTTTTTGGCCCCGTGTGCGTTGATACTATCCAATAGGAACCCCTAAGAGATATTTCCGTCGAATTTGGGTCGAAAAAGTCAAAATAATTTTTTTCGATTTTGGCGAAATTTAACATTGGGACCTTATGGGGAGGCAAACTTAAATTTTTTAAAATTGACTTTTTGGCCCCGTGTGCGTTGATACTATCCAATAGGAACCCCTAAGAGATATTTCCGTCGAATTTGGGTCGAAAAAGTCAAAATAATTTTTTTCGATTTTGGCGAAATTTAACATTGGGACCTTATGGGGAGGCAAACTTAATTTTTTTAAAATTGACTTTTTGGCCCCGTGTGCGTTGATACTATCCAATAGGAACCCCTAAGAGATATTTCCGTCGAATTTGGGTCGAAAAAGTCAAAATAATTTTTTTCGATTTTGGCGAAATTTAACATTGGGACCTTATGGGGAGGCAAACTTAATTTTTTTAAAATTGACTTTTTGGCCCCGTGTGCGTTGATACTATCCAATAGGAACCCCTAAGAGATATTTCCGTCGAATTTGGGTCGAAAAAGTCAAAATAATTTTGTTCGATTTTGGCGAAATTTAACATTGGGACCTTATGGGGAGGCAAACTTAATTTTTTTAAAATTGACTTTTTGGCCCCGTGTGCGTTGATACTATCCAATAGGAACCCCCAAGAGATATTTCCGTCGAATTTGGGTCGAAAAAGTCAAAATAATTTTTTTCGATTTTGGCGAAATTTAACATTGGGACCTTATGGGGAGGCAAACTTAATTTTTTTAAAATTGACTTTTTGGCCCCGTGTGCGTTGATACTATCCAATAGGAACCCCCAAGAGATATTTCCGTCGAATTTGGGTCGAAAAAGTCAAAATAATTTTTTTCGATTTTGGCGAAATTTAACATTGGGACCTTATGGGGAGGCAAACTTAATTTTTTTAAAATTGACTTTTTGGCCCCGTGTGCGTTGATACTATCCAATAGGAACCCCTAAGAGATATTTCCGTCGAATTTGGGTCGAAAAAGTCAAAATAATTTTTTTCGATTTTGGCGAAATTTAACATTGGGACCTTATGGGGAGGCAAACTTAATTTTTTTAAAATTGACTTTTTGGCCCCGTGTGCGTTGATACTATCCAATAGGAACCCCTAAGAGATATTTCCGTCGAATTTGGGTCGAAAAAGTCAAAATAATTTTTTTCGATTTTGGCGAAATTTAACATTGGGACCTTATGGGGAGGCAAACTTAATTTTTTTAAAATTGACTTTTTGGCCCCGTGTGCGTTGATACTATCCAATAGGAACCCCTAAGAGATATTTCCGTCGAATTTGGGTCGAAAAAGTCAAAATAATTTTTTTCGATTTTGGCGAAATTTAACATTGGGACCTTATGGGGAGGCAAACTTAAATTTTTTAAAATTGACTTTTTGGCCCCGTGTGCGTTGATACTATCCAATAGGAACCCCTAAGAGATATTTCCGTCGAATTTGGGTCGAAAAAGTCAAAATAATTTTTTTCGATTTTGGCGAAATTTAACATTGGGACCTTATGGGGAGGCAAACTTAATTTTTTTAAAATTGACTTTTGGCCCCGTGTGCGTTGATACTATCCAATAGGAACCCCTAAGAGATATTTCCGTCGAATTTGGGTCGAAAAAGTCAAAATAATTTTTTTCGATTTTGGCGAAATTTAACATTGGGACCTTATGGGGAGGCAAACTTAATTTTTTTAAAATTGACTTTTTGGCCCCGTGTGCGTTGATACTATCCAATAGGAACCCCCAAGAGATATTTCCGTCGAATTTGGGTCGAAAAAGTCAAAATAATTTTTTTCGATTTTGGCGAAATTTAACATTGGGACCTTATGGGGAGGCAAACTTAATTTTTTTAAAATTGACTTTTTGGCCCCGTGTGCGTTGATACTATCCAATAGGAACCCCTAAGAGATATTTCCGTCGAATTTGGGTCGAAAAAGTCAAAATAATTTTTTTCGATTTTGGCGAAATTTAACATTGGGACCTTATGGGGAGGCAAACTTAATTTTTTTAAAATTGACTTTTTGGCCCCGTGTGCGTTGATACTATCCAATAGGAACCCCTAAGAGATATTTCCGTCGAATTTGGGTCGAAAAAGTCAAAATAATTTTTTTCGATTTTGGCGAAATTTAACATTGGGACCTTATGGGGAGGCAAACTTAATTTTTTTAAAATTGACTTTTTGGCCCCGTGTGCGTTGATACTATCCAATAGGAACCCCTAAGAGATATTTCCGTCGAATTTGGGTCGAAAAAGTCAAAATAATTTTTTTCGATTTTGGCGAAATTTAACATTGGGACCTTATGGGGAGGCAAACTTAATTTTTTTAAAATTGACTTTTTGGCCCCGTGTGCGTTGATACTATCCAATAGGAACCCCCAAGAGATATTTCCGTCGAATTTGGGTCGAAAAAGTCAAAATAATTTTTTTCGATTTTGGCGAAATTTAACATTGGGACCTTATGGGGAGGCAAACTTAATTTTTTTAAAATTGACTTTTTGGCCCCGTGTGCGTTGATACTATCCAATAGGAACCCCTAAGAGATATTTCCGTCGAATTTGGGTCGAAAAAGTCAAAATAATTTTTTTCGATTTTGGCGAAATTTAACATTGGGACCTTATGGGGAGGCAAACTTAAATTTTTTAAAATTGACTTTTTGGCCCCGTGTGCGTTGATACTATCCAATAGGAACCCCTAAGAGATATTTCCGTCGAATTTGGGTCGAAAAAGTCAAAATAATTTTGTTCGATTTTGGCGAAATTTAACATTGGGACCTTATGGGGAGGCAAACTTAATTTTTTTAAAATTGACTTTTTGGCCCCGTGTGCGTTGATACTATCCAATAGGAACCCCTAAGAGATATTTCCGTCGAATTTGGGTCGAAAAAGTCAAAATAATTTTGTTCGATTTTGGCGAAATTTAACATTGGGACCTTATGGGGAGGCAAACTTAATTTTTTTAAAATTGACTTTTTGGCCCCGTGTGCGTTGATACTATCCAATAGGAACCCCTAAGAGATATTTCCGTCGAATTTGGGTCGAAAAAGTCAAAATAATTTTTTTCGATTTTGGCGAAATTTAACATTGGGACCTTATGGGGAGGCAAACTTAATTTTTTTAAAATTGACTTTTTGGCCCCGTGTGCGTTGATACTATCCAATAGGAACCCCCAAGAGATATTTCCGTCGAATTTGGGTCGAAAAAGTCAAAATAATTTTTTTCGATTTTGGCGAAATTTAACATTGGGACCTTATGGGGAGGCAAACTTAATTTTTTTAAAATTGACTTTTTGGCCCCGTGTGCGTTGATACTATCCAATAGGAACCCCCAAGAGATATTTCCGTCGAATTTGGGTCGAAAAAGTCAAAATAATTTTTTTCGATTTTGGCGAAATTTAACATTGGGACCTTATGGGGAGGCAAACTTAATTTTTTTAAAATTGACTTTTTGGCCCCGTGTGCGTTGATACTATCCAATAGGAACCCCTAAGAGATATTTCCGTCGAATTTGGGTCGAAAAAGTCAAAATAATTTTTTTCGATTTTGGCGAAATTTAACATTGGGACCTTATGGGGAGGCAAACTTAATTTTTTTAAAATTGACTTTTTGGCCCCGTGTGCGTTGATACTATCCAATAGGAACCCCCAAGAGATATTTCCGTCGAATTTGGGTCGAAAAAGTCAAAATAATTTTTTTCGATTTTGGCGAAATTTAACATTGGGACCTTATGGGGAGGCAAACTTAATTTTTTTAAAATTGACTTTTTGGCCCCGTGTGCGTTGATACTATCCAATAGGAACCCCCAAGAGATATTTCCGTCGAATTTGGGTCGAAAAAGTCAAAATAATTTTTTTCGATTTTGGCGAAATTTAACATTGGGACCTTATGGGGAGGCAAACTTAATTTTTTTAAAATTGACTTTTTGGCCCCGTGTGCGTTGATACTATCCAATAGGAACCCCCAAGAGATATTTCCGTCGAATTTGGGTCGAAAAAGTCAAAATAATTTTTTTCGATTTTGGCGAAATTTAACATTGGGACCTTATGGGGAGGCAAACTTAATTTTTTTAAAATTGACTTTTTGGCCCCGTGTGCGTTGATACTATCCAATAGGAACCCCTAAGAGATATTTCCGTCGAATTTGGGTCGAAAAAGTCAAAATAATTTTTTTCGATTTTGGCGAAATTTAACATTGGGACCTTATGGGGAGGCAAACTTAAATTTTTTAAAATTGACTTTTTGGCCCCGTGTGCGTTGATACTATCCAATAGGAACCCCTAAGAGATATTTCCGTCGAATTTGGGTCGAAAAAGTCAAAATAATTTTGTTCGATTTTGGCGAAATTTAACATTGGGACCTTATGGGGAGGCAAACTTAATTTTTTTAAAATTGACTTTTTGGCCCCGTGTGCGTTGATACTATCCAATAGGAACCCCTAAGAGATATTTCCGTCGAATTTGGGTCGAAAAAGTCAAAATAATTTTTTTCGATTTTGGCGAAATTTAACATTGGGGCCTTATGGGGAGGCAAACTTAATTTTTTTAAAATTGACTTTTTGGCCCCGTGTGCGTTGATACTATCCAATAGGAACCCCCAAGAGATATTTCCGTCGAATTTGGGTCGAAAAAGTCAAAATAATTTTTTTCGATTTTGGCGAAATTTAACATTGGGACCTTATGGGGAGGCAAACTTAATTTTTTTAAAATTGACTTTTTGGCCCCGTGTGCGTTGATACTATCCAATAGGAACCCCCAAGAGATATTTCCGTCGAATTTGGGTCGAAAAAGTCAAAATAATTTTTTTCGATTTTGGCGAAATTTAACATTGGGACCTTATGGGGAGGCAAACTTAATTTTTTTAAAATTGACTTTTTGGCCCCGTGTGCGTTGATACTATCCAATAGGAACCCCCAAGAGATATTTCCGTCGAATTTGGGTCGAAAAAGTCAAAATAATTTTTTTCGATTTTGGCGAAATTTAACATTGGGACCTTATGGGGAGGCAAACTTAATTTTTTTAAAATTGACTTTTTGGCCCCGTGTGCGTTGATACTATCCAATAGGAACCCCTAAGAGATATTTCCGTCGAATTTGGGTCGAAAAAGTCAAAATAATTTTTTTCGATTTTGGCGAAATTTAACATTGGGACCTTATGGGGAGGCAAACTTAAATTTTTTAAAATTGACTTTTTGGCCCCGTGTGCGTTGATACTATCCAATAGGAACCCCTAAGAGATATTTCCGTCGAATTTGGGTCGAAAAAGTCAAAATAATTTTGTTCGATTTTGGCGAAATTTAACATTGGGACCTTATGGGGAGGCAAACTTAATTTTTTTAAAATTGACTTTTTGGCCCCGTGTGCGTTGATACTATCCAATAGGAACCCCTAAGAGATATTTCCGTCGAATTTGGGTCGAAAAAGTCAAAATAATTTTTTTCGATTTTGGCGAAATTTAACATTGGGGCCTTATGGGGAGGCAAACTTAATTTTTTTAAAATTGACTTTTTGGCCCCGTGTGCGTTGATACTATCCAATAGGAACCCCCAAGAGATATTTCCGTCGAATTTGGGTCGAAAAAGTCAAAATAATTTTTTTCGATTTTGGCGAAATTTAACATTGGGACCTTATGGGGAGGCAAACTTAATTTTTTTAAAATTGACTTTTTGGCCCCGTGTGCGTTGATACTATCCAATAGGAACCCCCAAGAGATATTTCCGTCGAATTTGGGTCGAAAAAGTCAAAATAATTTTTTTCGATTTTGGCGAAATTTAACATTGGGACCTTATGGGGAGGCAAACTTAATTTTTTTAAAATTGACTTTTTGGCCCCGTGTGCGTTGATACTATCCAATAGGAACCCCCAAGAGATATTTCCGTCGAATTTGGGTCGAAAAAGTCAAAATAATTTTTTTCGATTTTGGCGAAATTTAACATTGGGACCTTATGGGGAGGCAAACTTAATTTTTTTAAAATTGACTTTTTGGCCCCGTGTGCGTTGATACTATCCAATAGGAACCCCTAAGAGATATTTCCGTCGAATTTGGGTCGAAAAAGTCAAAATAATTTTTTTCGATTTTGGCGAAATTTAACATTGGGACCTTATGGGGAGGCAAACTTAAATTTTTTAAAATTGACTTTTTGGCCCCGTGTGCGTTGATACTATCCAATAGGAACCCCTAAGAGATATTTCCGTCGAATTTGGGTCGAAAAAGTCAAAATAATTTTGTTCGATTTTGGCGAAATTTAACATTGGGACCTTATGGGGAGGCAAACTTAATTTTTTTAAAATTGACTTTTTGGCCCCGTGTGCGTTGATACTATCCAATAGGAACCCCTAAGAGATATTTCCGTCGAATTTGGGTCGAAAAAGTCAAAATAATTTTTTTCGATTTTGGCGAAATTTAACATTGGGGCCTTATGGGGAGGCAAACTTAATTTTTTTAAAATTGACTTTTTGGCCCCGTGTGCGTTGATACTATCCAATAGGAACCCCCAAGAGATATTTCCGTCGAATTTGGGTCGAAAAAGTCAAAATAATTTTTTTCGATTTTGGCGAAATTTAACATTGGGACCTTATGGGGAGGCAAACTTAATTTTTTTAAAATTGACTTTTTGGCCCCGTGTGCGTTGATACTATCCAATAGGAACCCCCAAGAGATATTTCCGTCGAATTTGGGTCGAAAAAGTCAAAATAATTTTTTTCGATTTTGGCGAAATTTAACATTGGGACCTTATGGGGAGGCAAACTTAATTTTTTTAAAATTGACTTTTTGGCCCCGTGTGCGTTGATACTATCCAATAGGAACCCCCAAGAGATATTTCCGTCGAATTTGGGTCGAAAAAGTCAAAATAATTTTTTTCGATTTTGGCCAAATTTAACCTTATGGGGAGGCAGACTTAAATAAAAAAAAAAGACTACCACGTCGGGAGGTTCACGATTATTCCTGATATTGCATTACCTGCAGCTGCAGGTTTATTTATAACAATTCCCGGATCATCTCCCCACTGTGCTGAAATACCAAATCGGGAAGTTTTGTTTGTCCCCCGAGTTGGGCACACACCACTAGTTAATTATAATAAAAGAAACTCCATTCTGAATTGATTCAAAATTTGAAAACTTGAATTGGGATTTTTTCTTTAATTATAATAAAAGAAAGTTTATTCTGAATTGAAAGTCTATTCGGAAATTGGCGCTTTTAGAATTAGTTGCGGGACAAATCAAAAGTCCCCAGGAAAAGTCCTAATGGCAGCACCGTCGCCTTCCCCCTCCCCCACTTGCATTTACGTATGACGGTACATTTATACTTGTTGGTCCCTGCCAATAACCACGAAAACAAACGCATTTCCCTGTGCTTCCTTTCCGACGAAAAACTAAATTCGATGGTGCGAAAACGGTAGCTTCCGTTTATTTATCAAATAAAGTGTCCATAGTGTACTTACACTGTGCCTTTACACAATTATTCATCAATTGTTGGGGCTCACAATTCTACTAATTATTGCAATAAGATTGTTGTCATCGCACCGTTAGACAAACAATTGTATAATTGTTATCTTCTCTTCTCTTTTAAAGAGTGACTGGTCCAAAATTTTTATATATTTCGTTGTTTAAATACGACATTGAGAAGTCCGGGAAAAAATGAGTTCGAATAACGCCAAAGCCTTATTCGCCTGCTCCAGGTGTTTCTCGAGGCATCCGTTCGAGGAATTGTCACCTGGACAACAATTGTGCAAGGTAAAATATCTTTTATTGTTTACATAATTCTTATGAAATGTTTGATAATTTAAGAAAAAAATCCGTATCTAGTTAAATTGCAAAACGAGGTGAGCTATGCTCAGTTTGGGTTTTGCACGAATATTTCAAAATCTAGGGCTCATAAAGATACTCTAGATCTAACATTTTTTATAGAATTCAGTTTTCTCTACAAAATATGCATTCATGAAAATTACTCCAAAGCTCCGAGATTCCGAGATATTCGGAAAAAAGCGTAGTGTTAACTCAACTAAACTTTTATACATTTTCCTGTGGACAACTTGGGTTTTTATGAATATCTCAATATTCAGAGAACGTAAAGACATTTTAGTCGCAATATTTTTTGTAGACTTTAGTTTTCTATACAAACTGGGTTCTGTAATATTTTACTCATCACTTGATAATCATTTCAGGAATGCCGGGGATCATTTCCCGTGGTCAAGTGCACGTATTGTCGGTCAGAGTTTCAGCAGGCTGTGTAAGTATTTGCCCTTTCAAAAAAATTGGGTTTATTCATCAAAGTTTCGTTGATTCATGAAGAAATTTCTTCGTATAACATAAAAAATCTTATAACACTCATATCACGAATGATACCCAAAATTCATACATTTTTCACATTAGCATTATGATGTTCAAAAGGTAGTTTTTTCTTCTTAATTTTGTTTTATTCCTAACTTGTAACATTATTCAATTATTGAAGGTCAAACATTGTTCTTCTTTTCTCGCCATTTGCACTGCATCATTGTCTGAGGCTTATTCCATTTTTGTTTTTTTTGGTCCAAAATCCTTCTAAATTCGTTTTTTTACAGGAAGGGCAACACCTGTACGATATGTAAGAAATGTGAGCAGAACGTCAAAGCTTATGGGAAACCATCGGCCTGTGAGTACTGCAACACTATTGCAGCATTCATTGGGAGTAAATGTCAACGATGTACAAATTCAGAAAAACGTTATGGGCCCCCTGTTACATGTGAGCAGTGCAAGCAAAAGTGTGCCTTCGATCGACAAGATGAAGACAAAAAGGTAGGTTAACACATCGAGGAAAAAAGTTCGATTCCCAGAAGATGAACTTCAGTTTGCATTTAAAAGAATTGAGAGAGTTTGAAATGGTTTTTATTGTAAATGAGCAAACAAAAAACGCAGTTGGAATTTTTTTAGGTATTTGCACATTCATCATATTTCCAAAAATCTTCAAATTTCGACGACTCCATTAAAAAATCTAAAAAAAATCAGAAAATTGAAAAAAATGACGAATTTGGATTCGCTTGGAATTGCGAGAATATTAAAAATGTGATATAATAAGATTCATAATATTGATTTTTTTCGTTTCAGGTTGATGGAAAATTACTCTGTTGGCTTTGTACGTTGTCATACAAGCGCGCCCTAGCGAAAACGAAACAATCCGATGCAGACAGGAGAGCTCATCTGAAATTAGCACACGAAAGAGCTGCTAAGCATAAAGAACAAAAGTAATGCCATTCAATTTTTTCTGAAATTTATTTTCCAACCAGCATATAATATGAGAAGGTTCATATTGTAATTTGAATTTGGCTTCCATAACGACTGATGCCCTTTCACTGAATCGAAAGTCTTAGACTTTTTACTAGTAAATTAAGGCATTCCGATAATCTTAAAAATGCCAAAGTGTAAAAAACTGAAATTAGGTTTGAAACAAAAACTGCGATACATAAAAGGGATGTTAAAAAATTTGGAATTATTTGAAAGATGTATAGATGGATTTTGATGAAGTTTAGATATTTCATGTTTCCTATCATTGATATTTCAGATTGAAGGGTCACAATAAAAGACCCCATAGGATCGACGTGACTAAACTACCTCCCCAGCCGGACCCCGCAGAGGTTAGCTGTCCAACCCCCATAAAGGTAGCTCGCATGGTGGGTGTTCATGATCCCCATGATCCTAATAGCTCTGATCACGTGGTCGCTGTCACTCAACTCAAGGAGAAAATTGCACATCTTCAGAAGCAATTAACGCAGAAGGATAGTCAACTATTAACTAAGGATAGACAAGTAACTTGATACATTTTTATTTTATCACTTCAAAAGTTCAGGTATTTTCAAAATTTTGAATAGATCTAAAATCTTCACACCATCTGAAATTCCCAGAATCTTTTGAATTGTCTAAATACGTAACTACAAGTGGCAAGAAAGTGTCGCACCATCTAAGTATTAACTGATATGAAACGAATGACTTACAGATAACTGAATTGAAAGCTAAGAATTTCACTTCTGAAACGGAGCTTCGCAATAAAATGAAAGCAACGGAGAAGGAATATGAAGCGAAAGTAACTGGAATGCAGCAAAAAATTTCTGGACTATTAAAGGAAGTAGCTACTTTGTCGAAAAGTAATAAACGTGGAGATAGACTAGCTGCTACCAAGAGTGAAGCTGGAACCAATAGTGGCAGTGGAACAGACAGTCCTATACCTTGATGCGGTTAGTATAACAAACGATAATAAATAAACGAAACAAGTGTTGTGAATGTGACCTGGGGGGTTACACCAAAAACTTCCCGATGTGTAATTTGAATCACTGGAAAAACAGATTCGGAAAAAAAGATCCGGAAAAAAGCTCCGGAAAAAAAGACTCCGGAAAAAAAGACTTTGCAAAACACAGACTCGGAACAAAAGACTCGGAAAGAAAAGACTTTGGAAAATTATGTCAAGGGTGCCAAAAATCTTCTCCCCCAACATGAGCCGCTCCACTCGGGTGTGGTTGTTACATCGCGATGGTGAGGCTGGTTACAGAAACCCCCATTCGGAGTTTCCATGCTCGGGAGCGGTTTTACAGCGCGTTTTCACCTAGTCTTTTTCTTCCAAAGTCTTTGTTTCCGAATCTTTTTTTTCCAAAGTCTTTTTTTTCCATAGTTTTTTTTCTCACCCTTCTCCACCGTTTTCCACTGGCGGCAACAATCACCCCCGCTCTTCAATGAAGTTGCTCGTAATAGTTAGTAGTGTGGACATCCTCTTCGTACTACACCACAGCTCCGACTGTTGGTCATGGTGGTGTGTAGACTGGCTGGTGGGTAAATGGGTGGGGGGAGTGGGTGGGGGTGGGAGTCGAATGTGTGAGTATGTGAGTCGCAACGAACATTGTCATGACAAATCTTTTTTTTCCGTCAACCATAAAAAAGTGTTTACAAAAAATTTCGATTACACACGCAGGGTAGAGTTTCTGCCTAATGGGTGACAAGTCCTGATTTGAGAAGGAAATATTTCTCGTGATAAAATATTTTCTCATGGATTTCGATAGCAGAAACATTCCATGTGTGTTATCTATAGAATGAGAAAGGTAGGTCTGCCGGGAACCCAACCCGTCGCCAGGGGGAAGGGGGTTTCATCCTAGGCGTCCTTCATCGTAGTACACGGGTTTTGGAAATTTATGCTGAGTACATAGGATGTCTTAAAATAGCGAAAGTCAGATTCAGTGTCGTGGGTACTCCCTTTCGAAGGAATGCTCCAGAGCAGTCAGTGTAGGCATTATAGGCGATTGTTGAACAAAAATTTGAAACAAAAAGGAGGAGAAACATTCGAGGGTGTACTAAAATTCGTTTTTCTTTCAGGGTTACTGATTAGCTGTGATGAGACGTTACAAACTGAATGTCCATACTCGATTTCACGTGATCCACCAAATATTTATAGACAATGCTCTCCATTGAAGTTCTTATGTATTCCATTATTTTTTCAACTACGATTAAGCACGACTGAACCTCATACGTTTAGCATAAAAACATTATTTCGTGTATTTTCAAAACGATTGACCGATTTTTATTCATCCCCTGACGATAATTCATTTCTTATCGATGGCAGAATAATGGAATAAATTATGTCCTAATGATAAATAAATAATAAGAGTGATTGAGAAAAAAAAACAATTGTTGATTGTGATTTAATGAATTCCTCAAGATCATCAGGAGATATGAATCTCTCGTTTAGGGACATTTTCAACGAAAACTTAAATGAATTTATAAATTTATATTGATTAAGAAGACTAAGGAAGATATTTTTACACGTGTCATTTCCTGAATACCTACGTGAATAATACTGATTATCACTATCATTAATGAACTTTTAATGATTTTTTTCTGCCAATTGTAATATTTTTATTCGTTGAATTTTGGAGAATTACAAATTCGGAATTCGGAAATTGAAAAAAAAATTGGCAGATCGACTCTGTTTCCATTTTTGAATTTTCTGAAAGTATTGAACAGTGTTCTGGAGCATTGTCCGGAATGTTATATTCATCCAAATTCAGGAAGTTTTAGATTTTTTTTTAGCTTTTTTAAAATAACAAAATGGAATATTTGATTTTTTAATGATTTTGTAATAGTTTCTAAATTGTATTTTGTCTGCAAAGTTTTCAATAATTTGTGATTTGTGGGTCACAGGTTTTTTAATTGTCCAAATCCCCCAACTGTTCTGATTTTTTGAGATTTCCGGAAATGGACCTTTGCAAGGAAAAAAATTAAAACTAAATAATGACATGTAGTAGGAGTGAATAAATTGACATTCATATATCCAACAGCCATATATTTATTCTTTATTTTTAAGAAACAAATGCTAATTGAGCATTACCTATTAAATAGTTATAATGATAATAAATGCATAACAATTTTCATCTTTCTGTTGTTCACAATTTCCGCTTTCTTACGATTAAATAAAGTTTAATTGAATAGTTTTCTCGATACGCTAGTATCAGCTTAAAACTGAGTTTTTCCTCTTTAATTTCTGCCAATGAGAGTATTCAATCTACTTTCAGCATATTTACATAATCATTCAAATTTATCTCTACCTGCTCACTCACCCCATTAAATTTTTGACATACCATTTTTGTTTTTTTCCAGTACCTCCTCAGTAAAACAAAATGGGGAAAAAATTTACCAAAAAAGCTCCATAAAAAGTTATTTAAAAATAAGTTTTAACAATCGGTCGAATATTTCTGAAAATTGCACTAGTTTGAAGATTTGATTTGTACACCTATGTTTCCATGTGCTAAACAACAAACAAATCAAATCCTATATGTTCAAAGTACCTTGAAATTTTTCACATATTTTTGCTGAGGCTGTACCTTAATTTACATGCGATCAGTGGAATATGTCTGTTTCAGGCAAGGCAGCGAATCAAGGCAATTTTTCGAATGATTTTCATGAAAATTGCTCAATAAGAAGCCTCGAAAGTAAACGAAAAAACATCGAAACGTTGGAAAAAGTTGATTCCATGCATTTTCGATGAAAGGAACATAAAAAACATGAAAAATGGTTGAAACAAAATGTTCCGTTTAAAATTACAGTTTAATAAAACAAATTGAGATGGGTTTGAAGCGAATAATAAACTGGAAAATAAACTTTGAAAATACGAACTGACGGAAAAATGTGGGCGCCGCCATATTGTCATAATGCAACAACATGGCGACGATCAGACCAGTCAACCACTTCGTATTCTTAAGATTTTTTTCACTTATTCATCTTTTCTAAAAATCTCTCCCTTAACGTATCTCATTTTCTCAGCATCAAAATACCAATTATTAAAAGCATTGCTTCGGAAGCAACCGTTTTTTCCATACTTATTTTGGAAGATGTAATCTGTACGGAGACCAAAATTTTAAGATATCATCTTTCATGTTTTTCTAAATGAACACCTTAAATTGTTTTTAAAAACGCCAGTTTTGGATGGTGGATGGAAATTTTGACCGAAATTATGCCATTATTGGAGAGTATTTGGGCGACTAGAAATTGGTACATACGCACTTTTAGCATATAACAAATATAGGCATCATTCGCGAGCAATTTTAGAATTTTGAGCTTGTTTGTAGGCACGGTGTCCACTGGAAAAGTTTCGAAAAATTGACTTCTAAAATTTTTTTAATATTGGAAATTTTTACAGATTTTCACCAATTCCGAAAAGTTAAAATTTCGAAAAACTTTCACAATTTCTGAAAAAAAAATTCGAAAATTTTAAAATTTTACCATTTTCCAAATTTAAAAAAAAACTTGGATTTTGAGAAAACCTCAAACTTTTGAAAAAAATGTGAATGGGCATCCCAACATATCTATGTGCACCAATGGAAAACCTTGAAGCCGGTTCAACACTAGATTTTCCACAAACATAATTTCCCTTTTTAATTTTTTTTCATTCACTGGCTTCGCACATATCGCCGCTTCTTACTTTGCCTGTCTTATATTCCCTGAATTTTTAATTACTGCAGAGGCTTCTATAATCAAGTTATGAGTCAAGGCAGAGCGCTAATAATGCCAAATAGAAATAAATACTTCGATTTACACTTTTCTGGTAATTTTTGGAAGAGATCCTCTGTATTGCATTCGCACCGTAATTACGTCATAGAACTATATATAACATATGAGCTGAAACAGCAATGTAACTAATATCAGTCTGCACGTTTTTTTTTTCAATTTTCCCCTTTTTCCCATCAATACGATCCCAGGACAGTGATTTCATTTCTTAATTTATATAACGGAGTAAAATCAGTTACGATTATTCATTTTCAGACTTGAAAATATGGGAAATTTTCGAAGTAAAAAAAAACATAACATTTTCATGCCTTGCACAAGTTAAAAAAAAATGAAGAAAAATGGATTTTGTGGAGCCAAAATTTAAACAAATTCATAAAAACTGAGTTTTCCAACTTGCCTAAAAAATTTTCATTTTCCACTGTCCAATATGCGTTGTATATACAGCAGGCTGCCTCCGCCATTGATACAAAAATCTCTGATAATAATAGAAATATCGTGAATTTCCTTAAAGCTAATGAAAAGTGATCAACATAAATAAAGTAATGAACCGGAATGAAATGGAAGTCTCTTCCTCTGCAGATGAGATAAGGAATAGCTCATTGCTAAAAATACTGTTTGGTCTTTCGTGCAGGACAATTATACCCCCCAACCCCGCTTAAGGATGTAATGGATATTTTGTAATAAAAAAATATCAACACATATTCGAGTTTCTTTAGTGAAACTTATGCAGATGTAAGATCCTGGGAAATCGTGCGCTTCAGGGTGAAAATGAAAAAAAAAGGACCTCATAAAGGAAATTACGAAAAAATCATTCTCCAAAAGTTGGAAGATTTGTAAAATCATGGAACGTTTCAGAGAGATTCAAAAAGAAAATGACTACCAGCGTTCATAACACATCCAATATAAATGGAAATATATATAATCCCTTGAACCTACAAAAAAACCTCAACAGTTCCATTACATCCTTAAATACCAATGATTAAACAGAATAATAAAAATAATAATCACACCATATTTAAAAAAATCTCTTTACAAATAAATATTATGATACTCGTCGATTTACCCTACGCTGAGTGCCCCACCCCGTCCCTACTAAATAACAAAACATTAAAGCTACTAAATTTGTAGAAAAACACTCAAGTACATTAGTACTTCTAGTACGATAGCTTCATCATTGAAAGAATATAAGCTTGCGAAGGTAGCCCTCGGTCGATCGACGATAATTTTTATCGCTTAAAATTTTAAATACTCTTCTAATTCGAATAATCATGTAATAATAATAATAATAATAATAATATATACAGGTACAGGTCTCGTATAGTTGCAGTCTGGTGTCGACACTGGTTGCAATTCAATTTTTAAATTTTGGCGGGGAATGGAACTTCCCGCTCAAATTACGGCGGGAGATTGAATATTCCCGCTCAAATGTCGAATTTCGTTAAGAAACAGAGTTTTCCCGCCTAAATTTCAAAGTTTACGCTCTTGTCTTATACTATATTGTACACATTCGACACTTGCCCTCAGTTCGATTGAAAAATCACTCTTTGTCCTTTTGTTCAGAAGAGAAGTCGAGTATTAGCTTTGGAAAAAATTTTGCACCTTTGGAAACGTTCTCAAAGTATTGGTCTTTGCCTTTGTTGTAGTTGATTTAGTGGATTTGTTAGGTGCACTCAATGATGTGTGGCTGAGATGTTTCTATTACTGTTGGTCTCCCGGAATTTTCGAGATTGTGCAGCGATGTCGAGTGCGAGTTGTGCCTTTCGTAATTCTCTAGTTTATCAAGCTCGCAGTCTTTCTGCATAGTACCTGCGGACATATTTATTCGAAGGTCAATTACGACTTATTGGGGGGCGCAAATTTATTGCAAATATCCTCTACTAGTTGGATATATACTATTGCATCTTGTTTTGATGAGTTTTTGACGAAAACTTACCTACATTCATCTCCAGGTTGTGCAAGGGGGTCGAGTGCGAAGATCCACTCCTACGTTCGTATGTTTCCAAGGGCTCGAGCTCACACTCCTTCGGTATGTTTGCTGAAAATTGCGCAAATGGATTGAGCAAATTGATTTTTTTAAACTGTCAATTCGAACACTCACGTGCTGTTCATTACGTATTTTAGCTACTTTGGAAATTTATGAATTTCCACTCACCAACATTAATATCGTGGTTGTACTCGTAATAAGTGGGTGATCCAACGGCAGCAGCCAGTGCCAATTCATCCTCAATATTGTTGGGCCTGCAACTCGTTGTCTTCCAATGGGTTCTTAGTCCACTTGCACTTATGTACTTTTTATCACAACCCTGGCATGTGTAGGGCCTCTCGTTCGTATGCAATCGTTTGTGCAATTTCAAGTGAACAAATTGCGTAAATTTAGCCGGACAAAGGTCACAGGCGTAGGGCTTTTGGCCTGAGTGCAGACGCAGGTGGGTTTTCAAATTTGATGTCGAGCTGAAACGCTTTTTGCAGATTTCGCATTGATGAGGTTTCTCTCCTAGTGGATAGAAAATAAGGACAATCATTATAAGGATTATGGAAAAACGAATCTGTCAATCAATTCCTTTAAATTTTTAACACGCGCCTTTCAATTGCTCAAAAATGTTCCAATTGGTCAAACTTCTGAACTTTCACAGAAAATTGGACGTTTATCAAGTACTCCATATTTTCTGAATTTTTCAAATTTGTAAAAATTTTAAAGTTTCGAAAAAATTGAAAGTTTTATGGAATTCCTTACCCGTATGTACAAGATGATGTTTTTGCAGATGAGCCAGCTGGGTGAAGCTCTTGGTGCATACATTGCATTTGAATGGTCTCTCCCCAGAGTGTGTCCTTAGATGCACTTTGAGATTGGACAATTGGCCGAATGTTTTGCAACACACATTGCACTCGTAATGCATCTTTCCGTCCTTCTTCTTGAGTGGGTAGGGCAAGGACCTGTATCCCCTTGAACCCTGAGAATTCGGACTAAGAGAACCGCTCTGCGAACATCCGTGATCATCTGGAGAAAGTGAACTCACCGGAGAGTACCTGAACATAAAAAATAATTGAAAAACACAATAACAATAACAAATTCGACAGTTTTTAAATTCACAAAATTGAAAAAAATAACATATTTGGCAAAATTTTGAGAATATCTGATATAAAAAAATGATTATAAATGTAAAAAGACTATACCTATTCGTTGCATTGGGATGAATGCTCAGGGTATGATGATGTGGTCCCAAGTGGAGATTTCTAGTACCACTGATAATATTCGCATGATTGTCGTCAATCTGCATCGTCGACGACGTCGGAAGTTGAATGTTCGTCTCGTGCCTCCTGTTATCGTTCCTCTCATAAACTGAAAATTAATCGTAAAAATTGAATTTTCCAATTTGAACGAAAGCCGAGGGTGAAGTCACAATGCCAACTTTTTTTCTCACGTGATATATCTATATATATTTACGAATGTTACATTACAATTTCAAGATGATCTTCAAAGTTCAAATTGTGATTGATTGTCCACAAATATCATATAGCATTTTTGGACATGTGCACGATGTAATCAACCATTGAGAAAAAAACGTATACAGGGTTGGAAGTAGGTGCATACCTGGAGTGGGCGAATATGGTGCGCAGTTGATCGAAAGGGGTGCAATATGTTGATGCAAATTGCTATTTTGATGGTATAAATTGTACGGATAAGATGGAGATATCGATGTGACACTGGGTGGTGTGTTTGGCGAATTTTCGTAGCTTGTAGATTCGATGTGGGGTGGGCATGGGCCATGCTGCGAGTAGATGACCGCTTCTTCTGTGACTGATAGGGATGAGACATTTGGCGGAGTTGGCGAGGGGCTCTTGGTTTTCCGAGATTTAGTGCAAATGCTGACGGGGTGAAGGCCGTTTGTCGTGGATGTTAGGCCTGTACTCGAATGGATGTCATTGGGCGAGTGTAGCACAGTTCCATGACCGATTCCGGTCGAGTGCAAGTTTCCCGGACTCTGCGCTGGCAGGTTCGAGCCATTTGCACTGCAGGTATCAACCTGCATCGGCAGGTTCGAACTCGAGTCCGGACTACACGGAAGAATATTGCCGTACCTGGTGGAGACAGAGGAATGTTTTTGAGATCGATGACTTTGGGCCCAAAAGAAGCATAGGTAGGGCATGAACAAGCCTAAGCTTCCTAATGTTCGGAAAAAGGAATTGCCGTAGGCAGCACAGCCAATGAGCAATAATTGGATCTGGTGTCGTACCTGTGTGACTTTTTGTATGAATAGGCCATCTCCGTGGGACTAGAGGGTGGTGGGCTGACGGAGTCGATGTGACTTCTGCTGGAATGAATATCGTTGGACGCACTGTGTGCGTGATTGTTGTTGTTGTCGGTATTGCGAAGCAAAATATTTTCCAGGATCGAGCTGTTCGGGCTTGTTACATACGGCGGCCTCGTCGCCGTCATTGTCGTGCTCGTCGTCGTCGAAATGTTGCTGTGCGCCTAGACAAATAGAAATTGTTGTGAAGACCTACTTAGTTCACCAAGCTCCAGGAGAGATGCAGAAATTTTTTGAGAAGCCATATGCAATTCGAAATATGTGAAGCTCTAATTTCTTACCTGTCCATTAGCCTTGATCTCATCGTAGAAGACTTTGGGCCTGTCGATTTCCTCGATTTCCGAGCTGAGTATGATCGCGACTTTCTGCGGTAGATCCGGCGTTAAAGTTCGGGTGGAAAGCTCCTCTTTTATATCCAAAGCCTTGCCCGATGGAAAATTGTTGTATGTCTTGTTAATCTTAATCTTGACCTTCCTGTACTCGTTCTTCATTGATGTATCAGGCTTTATTATCTCAGTTGTGGGAGTTCGCGTGCTTTTGCTGAAGTCCAGGACATAATTGTTCTCCGAATCGGACTCGCTGCTTTCTTCCGGAGGTGTGAGAATTTCGTCGTGATAACCGTTTGAGTGGTAGCCCTCGTCGGACCTGACGGAACCCTCCGTCGGGGTCAATTGACAACGTCTCTCGTATATCGGGGACTCTTTTGAGGGTAGAACTATCTCACCAGATGAGGGAATTTCGTTAGGCAAACTCGACTGCTGCACCTGGTCATGTCAAATATCGTTATTTATTTACGTTCAACAATGATTGAATGATTAATGATTACTAAACAAACAATTTATTCTTGAAATAAGTACTCAAACAGTTAGTTCCATATAGTTTCGAATTGGAAAGATTGGATAATTCAGGAAAATGTAGGAATTTTTTTAAAAAGATTTGGAAAATTTCCATTCTTGTGCAATCTTTCGAAAGAATGCAGTACCTGCTGTCGTATTCTCTGCAACATAAGTTCACCAGTCAAGGGGTAGTTTAGCCTCTCCGCAAATTCTCGACAATACCAGACGAGTAGTTCTTGATTCGGCAAAATGGGCTTTATTGTGTAAAAATAAATGTTCATCTGAAAGGCAAAAAATTACATGTAGCCTCATATTCAGGACAAAATACGTCCTTAATATAAAAAAATGCTTTGCACTGACAAGCAAAAGATTTCTTACCTTATACTGGCATGCAATGAGATTTTGTGATTCTGAAGAATATGCAGGATTAACGTATCTCATCCAATTTGATTTTTGGATGTCATAGCCATCGATGAAGTAGTACAATTCGTTATTTTTATAGACCTGGAACATTAGATGAGATTTATGTTTTATTGCTAATCACTGGAAATTTCTAAAAAAAATTGTCATATGATAATTTATTTATTCGCATAATATGAATATTATATTAATGGTTCTTACCCTCCAAAAGTATTTGCGATTCGTCACATTTGCGGGGACTGAATCCTTGGTATAAACTTGCCCTACAAGGGGCCCAAAACGGGTGCCTTTGGGAATGTAACTGGTACTCCAAACACCCAAAGCCTGATTAAAGGAAAAAAATTAATGTTTTAAATTTCCCAAAAATGTGGAGTTTATCACAAAATAAACTAAAAAATAAATCATGAATAATCGAAATTTCGAGAGTTTCAAAAACTTCAGAATTTTGAAACTGTTTAAAAATTTCAAACATCTTAAAAAATTTGGCAACAGAAGAGCATCGATCCTGAAAACCATAAATAAATGAATAGACTAATAACTTACAGGATCGAGGGCTTGCGAGGGTTTGAGCACGAGATTCCTCGGAAGTGATGCTTCTGCCCTATTCGTATCGTTCGCCGAAGTCGAGACATCGGGTACAAGATAAACCGCATGTTGATCAAACTCCTCTTCCCTTAGGACCGTATGATCCCATTCACCTGTCTCCATTTTCCTCTATATTCTGCAAAAAAAAAACATATTTCATTTTCCCTTTTCCTCAAATTTATAGAAGAGAGAAAAAAAATTCATTTAATTTCGGTTTTTAATCACATTTTTTTTCAGATCCTCCCCCCATATATACTTTCTATCTATTTTTTCTCTATACCGTTTTTTCATATATATCTCATGTATATATGTATATGTATAAATATGTATGTGTATATAGATGCATATACATGACTTTGTCACATATACTTTTGTGTATACATAAAACGAAAAAAGTGAATTTCGTCTGAAAATAAAGTGTACCGACATATATAGGTATACTTATGGGGTAACAGAAAGTGAAACCCGTCCACGCATTGATCGACTGCAAAAAGGGGGAGGAGGGAGGGAAGATGCAATGGGGTGCAAGGAAGCCTGGGCGGGGGTTAAAAGCGAAGGTTCAAACTTGCTGAATTTTTAATCACAGTAAACAGCGGAAAAATGGCAGTCTTCATAATTTTACTTTAAAAAATTAAGTAATTTATCCCTAGATTCTGAATAACTAAAAATTTTAATGCAACATTTTTCGAACAGAAAAATATGGGCTACAAAAACATTTTCATGAAAATGTCCGAGCCATTCATCAAAAAGCTAGGCGGACAAGTTGGATTTTCCTTGTTCTCCCAAGCTTTTCAAGGAATATCTCAAAATCTAGGGGAGATAGAGAAATTTTCATTCAATAGTTTCTATAGGTGTTATGTTTATCTACAAAAACTTGGATATAAAAATTTTTCTAGCCCCCCCAGATTCCGAGTTATTCCTCAAAAATTAGCCCAGCAAATGACTTGATGTATGGTGATGATCCCGTGTGATTATTGCAAATTAACATACTTTTGTCGCTCGAATGAAAAACTGTTTTTTTCTTATATTTGAAGCATCAGTCAATGCCACTCATATCACTGAATTTTTTTTACAATTTCTGCCTCACTTATTTTTTAATTCACAATTACTGTCAATTTGGCAATTTATGTGATCCTGGAATTTTTCAACGAAATTTTGACAATCATTTTTGCACACATTATAAGAGTTTTAGGGTAAAATTTAATTGGTTGAATTGATCGGAACTGTTCAATCGACCAATTTATCAACATTTACGCTATATTTTCAATTGCACACTTTTTCCACCACTACCCTTATCCCTTCCCTTATCAGTCTCATTCACTTTCGATGTTTAATCGATAAAAAAGTCGAGCCATTACTTTTCGTTGTAATCGAATACTCATACATGGTTATTATTTTTACACAAATATAACTATGTCATTCTTAAATTGAGTATCATGTGTGGGTGTTGGCGGTTGTAAGACTTTTTTTTTTACTGGGTACGTTGAACGCGGAAAACATTCAACCAAGATTTTTTGAGTTCCCTTTCTCTTTTTCTTACGCGCATGTCCTTCCTGCATTGATGTACACAAATGCACTGCAGAATTTGTTTAAACAAAAAAGTGACAATATTTTTTACCGTTAGATGATTTTTACCGCAAATTTTGGGTGAGATTTTTTTTTGTGATTTTTTCGGAAAATTAAAGTCAAAATCTTCGAATTTGTGAAAAATTTCGTTTTTTTTTCCTTCGAAAATTTTGAGGTTGAGGTTTTAGAACGCGGGTTTTAATGAGAGATTTTTGCGGATTGTGGGGGGTGAATTTTTCGGAAAATTTGGTGGAGTTGCGGGGTTGCGCGAAATGGCACAGTGCAAAACTCGGGTAGACCTGACCTAGCCCAACACGAGAACGCTTGGACTACGGCTGGTTTTGGCCTGGTGGCGGCAGCAGCGGGTAACACGCGTGCAAAGACGATGCATCTCTCTGTGCTGCGCTTTCGATCGACCCGAGGGCGACTGCGGCGCCCTTCTGTTCCCACCCTCCGATTAGGCGGATGGGGTGCTCATTGCGCTTTAGCCATTTTTTAAATTGGAAAATTTCGAAATTTCTTCCAACTTTTGGAAGTTCCTGAACATTTGGGAAATGCTTGCATATATGTTTTTTTTTCTATTTTGTGAAATGTGTGGATTTTTGGATATTTGAAAAAAAATTGAAATTTGCCATTTTTGGAATTCTAACTATTGAAATTTGTCTAATTTTTGAAATTTTTAACAACGTTCTCAACGGAAGTTTTTGTTTTTTCACTCGAGAAATCATTAATTTTGGAAATATTTTTTTTTACACAATTTTGAATTTTTTCTTTTGGAAGCTTTGATAATTATTACATCTGCTGAATTTTTAGTATTGTCGGAATTTAGTTATGCCTAAATTTTTATCTAAAACTTCTGATCCTTCCCTACAGGCATTCATAGTTTGATGAGCCTAATTTTTTTCATCAATGAATCGATTTCATTGAATTTGGCTCGATATAATCTGTTCATTATTCTTATCCATTGAAAATTCGGTTGGTTTAAAGAATGTGGGCAATTTATCGGCATTATTTTTGCCATTTTCTAGTGATATAGTCAGTGATTTCTCAGACAATTTATTGACATTTTAATAGCAAAAGAAAAAGGCTTTGTAAAATAGCAACTATCGTTAATTACCGAAAAATTGTAAAAAAAAACACAAAATCTGGAGCTCAGAAATGTTATCGAAATTTCCATTTCTTTTCATATTTGGATTTTCAAAAAAATACGTTTTCCCTAAAACGTCCGAAATATCTAAACTGTTTTTAAATTCTTACCATTCTGGATATTTCGAATGTATAGAAACTGATATGTAATGTTTTAGTCTTATAAATCCCTAAAGTTTCAAAAAGCTTAGAATTATTAGAAATCTACGAAATTTTTTGAAGAGATTCCGAATTTTCACAAAATAAAATGTCGCCCAGAATCAATCTGCCATTCCGCTCTATCGCGAGAACGGTGTGAGATATGGAAAAAAGGGTCAAATAAATGTAGTTACGTTTGTAAAAGTGCACACTTTTTGTTATATGACTTTTTTTTATAACTCTCATCATTTGGGAGACATCGTGATCTGAAGTTAGTGATGCGCCTCGTGGGCGGCCACACCCACCCTCTTTTACTTATTTATTAATTTTTTGTTTTTGAAAAATTTAAGCAAGTGATGGTCATAGTCAGACTGAACTATTTTGATTTGCACTATTGTATACAAGAATGAACGAGACATTCGTTATCTCGATGGGTAAACCTGTAGTGAAGAATTTTCACGTGAATCGGCGACGACTACTAACCCAGATACGCTCACCATAGGTCATTGATCCTTTGTTGCCTTTTCAAAGTCATGGCTATGTGGGATTACGTATTTATGGGGTTTTTCGGGAAAAATCCCGTATACGGGGACCGAAGTCTAGGCAAAAATGGGCCCACCTTCCTCCTAAAAAATAAAGATCAAAATGGGATAATTTTGAGGAAAACTGCGGAGAACGGAAAAACTTTTCAGCGAAACTTTACACATCTTTCATTTATTATTGTCTAATTGTTCGCAAAGTAAAGTTAATGTTGTCAACATTTTCCATTTTCTGAAGAATTTCAGAGTTCATGCAGTTTTTCCTAAGTTTGATTTTTCAAACGCCTTTAAATTTTTGGAAAATTTGGAATTTGCCGCGTTCTTCGAATTTTTTTTTTTTCATTCTTTAACGATTTCAAAATTTTCGAAATAGTTTCGATATATTGTTCGGGCCATATTCGATACTATGCATCGCGAAGTATAGTTATTAACAAATTATTCGATTTGGAACAGTTGACTATAAGTTCTATAGTTCGGTTCATATTTTCTCATATATATTTTGCCCATGTACACCACGCCTGACTAGAAATTGGAGGTACCGGTAACGTTACGGGGACGTCCGGGCAATGCCGCGGACGTTTCGCGAACGTTGCGAGAAGGTTCTTAAGGCGTAACTTAACAAGCGCAACTGACAAGAGACGTTGCCGCGACGTCCGCGCGACGTTCATACAACCAATGGCTCTTGGCTCTCACAATTCTGCAAGGACTGCATATCCATCTACGGAAATCTACTAGACACGCGATAGTTCTCGGGTGAACGCCTGGAACCATAGAATTCTGATGTAAACCGGAAAAGAAGGACGATCAAATGAATTAGCAGTTGGCGATCCTTCTTTCTCGTTCCTCCACTCTTCCACCGGTCGTGGATTCGAAAGAAGGTCTCTGCCGGTCATCGTTCTACTTTTCGGTCTCTACCCTGACTCTTAGTGGGAATTAGCGACAGTCTACCTTATGTCACTCCCGTTGATTAATTTCCATTCGTTTCTTCTAATTTTTTCATCTGAAGAAAAAACGTACTCTGAACTTGAGTTGACGTAAGTCATGTCTCAGGTCTTATGGAATCATCGAATTACTACTAATTCGGCAATTTGAGTGGCAGAAACTGAATCTTGACACCTAAGCAAAGGTGCAAAAATTTCACGAATTTAAGGAATCTTTGAACAATTCCAAATTTCATGGAGTCTGAAAATTTGTATTTACAAAGTATTTCAAAGTTTAAGAATTCAGAGGATTTTAAAGAGAATCCAATTTAAAAAAAAAAATCATGATAGATTTACAAGAGGATTTCGTTTGCACACTCGAAAATTGCTTACGTATCATAAATTGCAGAAAATGACGAGAGCGAATTTTGATAGATGCCAAAATTTCTGAATGTTAAAAAAATATGTTGACGACTAAAGTGTTAAGTTTTCTTCAATTTCTCGCCACCGAAAATGAAACGATACGATTGAGGTGCATAGCATATCTATGGGTGCATGTTAACGCAAACCGTTATATCGAGAATCCCGTTTCAAGCCACCTCAGAGGGGAAAGGAAAGCTATGGGCTATGGCGTACGTTTGAACTCAATGGATTATGGTCCCGGCCAAAAGTAAAACCGAATTCATTTTCGGTTTCGTAAGACGGACAATCCTGTAGGCTTATTCATCTAGCCCTTGACGTTTTCTTAAGAGCAAGTGTTATAATCCGGGCTGACATACGAGTTGAGTTGATTTTAAGAAAAGTTTGAACGAGTTCTGAAAACGGTCAATTTGAAAAATTGTGAAAATCGAAACATCTTCCTAAAAATTCGAAACCTTCGAAAATATAGAACCCTACGAGACGTACATTTTCCAAAATTACAAAAAATTCTAAAGTATATACTCCTAGTATCAGATAAATAAAAACTTTTAGAGGTAACTTAAGGCAGTACTTCTCTGTATGCAAGATACCATCAAAATTTATTGTGTTTTTAACCCATTTCAATTTTTTGTAACGAATTATGAATACGCAGTACTTTAACCTCGTACGGGACCGTAAGATGTGTTAAAAAAATTGTTGATTTCGCAAAAAACTCGGTGATTAATGGGAAAAGAACTGAGCCCAGGGTCGTCCCCTTTACCAATTCACCAGCTCCACCTTGACTACAGACTCAGGAATATTAGCATAATGTGTATTGGCGACTCTCGAAGATAATAAGCTCGTGCACGAGGTCAATGAACCCCCCAGCACGCGCTCTTCTTCCATGGACCTTAAGGATGTAATGAATGTTTCGTAAAAAAAAGACAACAAAAAAATCGCAATTTTTTTCCCAGCAAGGACTAATATGTAAGTTCATCTGCCAACGTCTTAATATATCAATTCGAGTCAATAATCGCAGGAATAGAAGCGGAAAGCAGCAGCGAAAACATGGAATTATATGAGCGCGGGAAATTCAAATATGTTCATCCCTTACATATGTACTGAAAATAGGAGATTTGGAAATTTTTGAACTCAGATTTTTCTGAATATTCAGCTGCAATAACACCAAAATTTGAATTCTATCCTAGAAAATTTCTATAAATATCTGAGAAATGCTGGGCAATTTATCCAACAATATACGATGGAAATTTTGCGTGTTTAGCGCATTTTAAATTTTTACGCAACTATGAATACCGAGCGACTTAAGTAGTTTTGGTCAACGATACGTCGTACATTCATGACTTGGCGTTTCGCTTTGCAATTGCATCGGAAATAGTCGTAATTCGTGAATATCGTTTTGATAGATGACGGGTCGACGACCTCTCGACACTGTTGCTCTGCATAACCCATTTTGTAACAGCCCACTTTGTTAACCCGCGGACCCACATACCGCTCTTTCCCCCTCTCCGCCACGTTCTTACCAACGGGATAATCGTACTGTCGTTCACAATTTTACTCGACGGAAAATTGTGCGATTGTGAACCAAAGTTTTTTACGCTTTGAAAATATTTTTCGATTTTTCGAAATTTTTGCAGCTTTCAAAACTTCTTTGAAACTTCCGACATTTTGGAAACTATAGATTTTTCAAAAAGTGATTTTTTTTTGACAATTTCGAATGTGTCAGAGTTTTGAGATCTCCAATCTGCAGTTTTTATTTACTGTTTTTTGTTTACTATTTCTCAATTTCGGTTTTTAAATTTCTATTTTTCTTTCAATTTTCTAAATCTGTTCAAATGGTAAAAGTTTGGGAAGGTCTTAGGATTTTTTAATTGTCCAAATTGAATCCGATAGTTTATTTATTGTAGCAACTTGTGGGCATTAAAGTCTTTTCACGACTAGGCATAATAGAGCTGCTGAAGAATTTTAAAATTGAATATTTTCAAATTTCCCGCACTCATTTAATTCGTGCGATGGACGTTCAAGTTAATTATTGTATTCATCGGCAAATTTGATTCTGGTTGTCGTGCCAAAATCTTTTCGAATTATCTTATACATCGTTCTCTACTTGTGAAGAAAAACAAACGATTCATTGACGATATTTTTGATGAAACATTGATTGAATCCTTGATTATTTGTGCATTGAGTGTCATCCCAGATTTTTTTTTTCGTCATAGTCGGCACCCAGGGAAAATAAAGGGAAATTGTTGGGAAGTGAAGTTGGAAGGAGTATTTTTACCGGTTGAGTTGCCTCCTAGTGCATAGAATCAATAACACACTTTCTAACCTACTTAAAATCACTGTTTTGCCATTTTTCTTTCTCTTGTACCCTCCTTCTTTCGGTAAAACGAATTCCGAATGGAATTTTCCTCTCGTCATTTTCATTGGAGCAACTTGTCTCCGGGAAAGCCCTTATTTTTGGAATTGCTGAAATTTTTGAATTTTTGTTCAAAAAGTTTCTTTCTCCTTTTCGATTTTCGAAATCTTAAAGTTTTTTACAGATTTTGAAATTCGTGAAATTTTTGAAGTTTTTCGGAACTTTTGACAGTTTTTAGATTTTTGAAATTCTGATTTCCGATTTTTTTTTAATTTGCGGATAAAAATTTTTTTTTGCTGCTTTAGAATTTTCGAGATAGTAAAAATTTTAGAAAGTTCTCAATTATTTTAATTTTTTATTTCCTAAATTTTTGTTTTAAATTTTGGAAAACTTTGGCACTTTTTAAAGCCATTTCGAAATCGCCGATCTTCTGAACTTCGGAAAAAAATTTTAAATTTCGGAAAAATTTTCCGATTTTTTCGAATGTTTTTCAGAGTTTTGAAATGTTTTTTTCTGGGTTTGATGAAAGAGTCGGTCCACTTCAGGGTCCAGAATCGAAAAAAATTATTGAGGATAAGTTTGTGAAATTTTGTTTAATCATTCACGAAATTTTTTTCGTAAAAAAATCATGCAAATGGTTGTGAAAGAGATTGAATAATCATTCGCTGCTTCCGCGTTCTGCAACGCTCGCAAGAGACTTCAATGTCAATGCCAGTCGCCCTTTCACCTTATATAATACGTATATACAAGTATATACAACTGCGTACATTGCTGCTAGACACATTTGATTCTGTATATTATTCATGCTCACATAAATCGACTGTCCATTTATAAACTATTCAAATTTTTTCTTATCCGTCCAAATTGTGATAAGTCAGAGAACAATCCAATCCACGTTTTTGTCATAATTTGCAATTTTTATTTTTCCCTCAATTTGGAATTTTTTTTCAACTTTTGCAACATGTTAAAATGTGGAAACTCGAAAAAAATTGCGAAATTTTTAAACCTTTTGATATTTTAAAAAGACAAATGATAAAAATTGCAAAAAAAAATAAAAGCCTGAAAAATTCGGCTAATTTACAAAACTATAAAAATGTCCATTTTTGACTATTGAGCAGTTTGTTCAAAATTATGAAAAATTTTCAAAGCTGTCCAAAATTTTAATTTCCTTCAAATACATTTTCTTCGGAAATTTTGTTCGTTTTTCACATTTCAAAATTTGGTATCAACAAAAAAAATATCAGAATCGATAAATAAAATGATAAATCTTTGACCAAGTTATCAGCAAACTGTATATACTGATACGAATAAAAAGTGAGAAAATTTGAGTTTTCTTGTGTATCTTTTATGGAAATGGTTGGGGATAACGAACGACCCTCAATGGACAAGGTTGCGCTCATGACTGTATACCCCTCTATATAGTATAGGAATCGGAGAAGGTGGAGAGGAGAGAGAATATCATGGCTGACGCTCGGCCGTGACTTTACTCAATTCTTGGGGAGGCGGCCCTCGCGGCTCAACGCGTCAATGTAGAACGGTCATTGACCTCTCATGCTTGCGAATGGTGAATATAGTCATCACATTTGCAATATTTCACCGGGCCATTTTATTTCAAAAAATGTTGAATGTTGTCTTATTTTATGGCAAGAATCCTCACAAATGGCCATTGCCCAAGCACCTTCAGTCATACATTAAAGACTTTTTATACGATTTAGAAAATGCCTGGGGTAGCCAGCGGGATTCGAACCCGAGTCTATCGCCTGGGAAGTAATGACTGACTTCACAGCGTCGAACTGCTGGTTGTCAGCCATTATTTTTTCAACGGAATTCCAAAGAACTAAGCCCAATTATAGGGTCGCAAAAGCCATCCTAATACGAACGCATAAAAACCCAACAAGCGCCAAAAACGTTTGCACCAGCCAAACACAGGAAACAATCAAATTAATCTGGAGATGAGTATGGAATCCTATAATATTACTGATTAATGGTAGTATAGAATTTTCAATATTTCGAGAAAACGTTGGAAACGTTCCGAAATTTGAGAGGGGTATCACAACAACCGATGGTATGGGGAGTGATATTTGTCACTACCCTCTAAATTGTGCTGAACTAAAAGTTACGCACCTAACCAGTATGCTATACCTGAGGATCAGATTTATGCGTTTATAATAATTAATTGAATATTAATAATTAGTAGAGTAATCACTCAACTTGAGAAAAAAAAGTGTGGAAATATTAGTTATTGACTTGAGGGTCATGATTACGGTAGCTCGTAATACTTGACATTTTACTGTATATAACTGGTGTGTTGCATAGATTCGAGCCAGTGTTTTCGCATGAGAAAGACTCTTGCCATCCCGACAGTTTACGGTACTTTTGCACTATCGCCCGCCAGTGCATAGTCAATCGAATCTAGGTCTAGCATATTAGAGAAGTGGAAAAAAATTACGCATGTATCAGTCCCCCCTAGTCCATTTGTTTCCTTTTTCGTTCATTTTTGTAATGATTATGAGCACGGTTGTAACCATTTTTTATTTACCCGATTTCGCTGTGCGCATTTGTCTTTCGATCCTTATCATGAGAAAGGAGCAATGACCGCTCCAATAGAAAGGTAAACAAAATCCATCAGATCGATTATTTTTATAACAGATTGACCTTAATGTTTCCATAGATGTAGTTCTTACAATATCAGTACTTTCAATGTTTTCGTTGAAAATACATTTATTACGAACATTGAGCAGGATATTCGATAAATAAATGGAGATAACGGCATTTTGATAAAAAGTTTTTTTATAGAGTAGAGTCTGATCTACAAATTTCTTGGAATAGAATTTTTTATAGCTCTGGTAGATTTGGAATTATTCAACAAATACTAACTTCAACTCATCAAGTCGTCACCGAATTTGCCCTGTACATCGGCATTGTGCGGAATATCTCATGATCAAAGAGAAATAGCGTCATTTTGCTAAAAATCTTTTTTGTAGAACAGGTTAAGACCTACAAATTTGTTATGATAAAAGTTTCGCTATCTTCTATATATAGCTAGCTAGTTGCGGTTTGCGCGTTGGGCTTTCGATTGGTATCTTTCGAGAGGTGCAATGACCGCTCCAATAAAATCCTCCCCTCTTCTTTTGCCCGAGACATGAGCTGCTGATCTATGGAGTGCTCCACCTCCACCTCGAAAAGTCATTACATGTACGCGGGAATTTGTAACGATGCCGTTGCGGGGCACAACGGCGGGCTTTACCGTTATGTCACATTAGTAGGCACCTGCAAGCTTCATTTCCCCCTTTATTCCTGGTTCAATCGGACATTTTCTATTGCACACATGTCCCCGGGGGCGATGCAGCTCAACATTTTGATGACTCGGGTCAGCAAGTTAATTATTGGAACTCGTGTGAATCCCAAGCGCGGACGCACATGGTTTTTGGATTGAAATTTCCTTCCTTAGAACCTCAAATTGTTTCCATTCGTTTTTCGACGAGAACTCTTCTTCCTTTTCTTCCAATTTGAGAAAAATTTTGATTTTTTTTTTAACTCCAGATAGAGATCATGAATTTTTTGAAGCTTTCAGAGGAGTTGGGAGTTCGAAGAAGAAGTAGCAGTGATGTCAGCCCTAAGAATGTATCAACGTTCTGTCCACAGTTGGGCATAGCAGGTTCATCGGTTTCAAAAAAAAAAAATTTTTTTAGATTAATTATGTTTTCCAAGCTTAGAAGTGAAAACAATCGTGACTCTGAAAATTTTGAGAATTTCGCAAATTTTAAACGTGTGGAATTTTGTGCTACAAATTGGGCAGGTACCTCAGTATTTTGGCGAGTCTGCGCAGCAATAGTTTTGAAATATTACAGTTGCTTGGAGCGTTTGAATTTTGTTTCTAACATTTTTGCCAAGACTAAATGCTTTTAATTTTCAAAATTTTGTAGTAGCCTAAATTTGTGAACTTCAACTATATTCCAGATTCGCTAAATATTTCCATTTTCTCAAATTAGCGAAATACCTAATGCATTTGTTGCAAGCTAAAGTTGTTCTTCGAGCTCATCGAGCTCCGAGCAATTTTTTTCAATTTCAAACCCATTACACCGCCCTTAAATTATCAATAAAACCTGCAATTCTCCCCAACCGATTGTGTTGAACTTCCGGATTTACCCCCATTGTGCCCCCCATTCTGAAAATCGATTTGCCCCGAACGACGAAAGTAAGACTCCTATAGTAACAGCACTCGGCCTTTTTTTCCCTTGCTTCTCCTTTTATTCTGACAGAATCCCGTTGGAGGGCATAGAACTCACCGTCGAGAGCGAGAAGTTCCGTTCGAAAGTACACGCGTGAGCCGATCGCTCCTGTGAGCACTTCATACACAGATATTTCCTTTCCCCTTATTTTGTGGTTTTTCCTTCTCTCTTTGTCCTCCCAATCCTTTCTTTGCCAATCTTTTCTGTTTCCCCGCCCGTACCAGCACCGTTATGTCATATTAGGAAATGGCATGTGTTTAACGGCGGATTTTATCGGTATTACATACACAGATAGATTACATATTATCAAATCCTCCATTTCTTTGCATATTCCAATAACTCGTTCCTCCCAAATTCAAATTTCGTCTGTTTCCCGCCCATTCAAGTTAGCTAAAAAACGGACAACCTCCTATCAGGTGAACCTCTCAACTATTCATTAACGATCACTGAATATTCAAACGTTATTCAATCATCCCGTAATAGTTACCGATCCTGACTAAACACCAATTTAGATTTAGTTCAATACAAGCAATGAAAATTTCTTCGTTTTGATGCCGATACATCAAACACAACATACACTTCTCACCGTTACTATTCCAATATTCTGTATATAAATAAAAGCTTTACAATTGGCAAAATCATCAGCCTCTTAAAAAAATTGTCATGAGCTTGGACAACTCTTTCCTGAATCAACTACAAAGATATCTCTATTACGCAATAACTGCAGCCCCCGGTTACGTTACTGTCCCTGAATATCCAAGGCCTTGGTCTTTGGCAAGCCGAGAAACCGTCAAATGACGAAATCGTGCCTCCCCATCCACCATAAACCACTCGATTAGAAATTCCTCTTCGGGTGTTCTTCCACCGTGTCGTAACAGGTGTCCTTCAACTACCATTTCGCCAACATTGAATACGAATAGGCTAACCTTACATAATCCAAAAGTTCTTACCTCAAATGATCTCAGCGATAATCTCCAACTAGTGCCAAGCCAAACTATCTGTCATTTCTTCCAGGTTGAAATCGTTCAATGATCGTTATGTGTTTGATATCCGACAATAAATCACCAAGTCAACATAGGTTGAAGACTGCATCAACAAATGCACCAACACATGATTTCATCCGATCTTCGGAGCATGCAAATGCACCAATAAGAGCACGCCGCAAATTGGATGTTTTGGAGAGTATTCAACTGCTCCAAACAACTAATCCTGGAGCCTGCTCTGAATTTGATCTTCTACAGACTATTCAACTGCTCCGACAGAATCAATCCTGGAGCCCGATCCAAGTTCGATCTTCTGCAAAGTATTTAACTGGTCAAATATGAGCAATGCTGAAGCACCATGCAAATTGGAACTTCAACAGAGCATGGCAATGCTCTAAGGGAAACAGTTCAGTTGAATTTGGATGGAGAACTTGTATGATCTAAGACACAAGAATTTGGTAGATTGTCTAACACTTTCGTTGGGTTGAACCACCTCAAGTTTGTTTCGTACTAGCCGCGTGGTACGTACTGACGCGACGAACGATGGGTATGGGTGTACAGGATCAGCCTGCTGGAGTACACTGGAGAACGCGACTAGAGGAGGAAGGGGGCACACACGGCAACATACAACCAAGCCGGTCCCGCCACACTCCGTGAAGGCTCTTTACCTGGGTTCATTTTGCTCTTCGTGTCTTCCCTCTATCCTTCGTCAAAGCTCGGTTGTAATCGGCTCGAAGGCATTCCCGACTGGGAAAACGTGTGCCACTATGGTGTAGAGGGTACACCATTCCTTGGGCAGACCTCCCTCTCCTCAGGGGGAACCATAGACAACGGTACTTCGGACTCTTCCGTCTCGCTCCTGAATCTCTGGTTACTGACCTCCGAAAATAACAATCAGCCTCCCCACCCCTTTTTTGATGCTTGAGAAATATATTTTGGAGTTACTTTCGTTACGGATAGATCTCACTTTTCTTTAGCATGTGAAATGAAAAATGGTTCTTTCTGATGATATCCTCAGATACTGATTGAATTTGAGAACAGATTATTTTCATGTGAAATTACTGTATCAAGTATTGACAAACTGAATTTGTTGAAAGTCCTGATGCAGCCTGGGTCAAGGGCTGATAGGGCACAAGAAATTCAATGGTACATTATACAGTGAGAAACGGATAAGTTAGTTTATCCTTGACTAGCAACGGTTCCTGGACTTGACCCAGGGAGTGGATCGTTGGAAGAATTGATAGATATTCGAATGATAAAATGAACAGAGAAAGATCGCAGGGAAGCTTCAGCACAAAGTATCTATTCTGCTATATTCGCAAGTTGAGTGCTTTCCAATAATTTTCATGCGAAAACTGAAATACAATGCGATACCAGGACTACGATGGCTCGACTTGCTGGTGATCTAGTACTAAGGATTTAAGATATCAATATTGCATAGTGTGTATATGACAAATGTTGATAAACAATTTTCAATTCAAAACAGAGGCTCGGTGGGTTAGGCGACGGATTTGTGACTCAGAGGTCCTGAATTTAATTCCAACCTGCGCTGATTGTACGAGCACCAATGTAATTTATTCAAAAGTGTTTTGTTTATGAACACATCATAGCCCTCCATCGTTGATTAGCACTCGAAGGAGCATAAATATAGCGACGTTATATAGCAGTGAAAAAAAAAAGATCCGATACTACACGAAACAATGTTAGGCTATTGGATGTCGTGACCCAAAGAACTTGAGAAAGGTGAAAATATACCGAAAACTAATTCAAAAAATTAAACATTTATAAAATTGTAGATGAATTGAAAATTTCCGCGCTCTGTGCATAGCGCGTCAATTGCGCCCGCCCATGCATTGAAATCGCTAGCGTCGATGTTACTGCATAAAGAGATACATTGGCCGATGACACCTAACGGTACCGCGTCCATTGTCGATTTTACGTAATATTAACTTTTCAAGTTTATCCATTTTTTTTCCACCGGGAAAAGGTACTCTGTCAATTTGCAGTGCACTCGATGCCGCGATAGATCGCGTAACCGGAACGGAACGAAGCGCCGCGTGGTTACTGACCTCTCGAAGTACTCTTACGCTTGCACTACTTACTAACTTGTACGGTTAAATCTTTTCTAGGGAGCGAAATTTAAAAAATCAACGACTTGCAAATTTTTTCATACCACTCACCTATCATTAGGTTATTCAGGGATATTTATATCACACATGGGGGAAAAAATAATGAATGCGGATATATTTTATCCTTCAGTCGGAGATCTTTCTTTCCCGAATCGGGGATTAAAGATATTTGATACCCACTCAGTTTTTGTAGTATTTTTCCCCGGAGGTATATTCGAATTCCCGATACGGGGATAAAATGTACCCAACACACGCATACACACACACATGCGGGCGCATTTAAAAATCATTAAGGAATATCACGCACACTTCTAGATAGGGACACTGGGCGTCAATGGGTTTCCCGTTAGGGGTAGTTATAGCTGGCCCTATCAAATATTGGAATCGGGCTGGTGATTTATGAGGTATTGCAAAACTCTGTTACAAAGTTGAACACCTGCGCAACTAACTTAGGCGTACAAACTATGTCGTTAGGGCCATTTTGTTACAAACTTCAAATTACTCTTACGTAATTTATTAAGGGGGGCCACTATTCTTTTCGTGTCCTAGGAGTATTTGGTGACAAATGAACATGGCGAATTTGTATCTTTATACCAAAAAAGAAGTTAAAAAGAAATTTGTAAATTCTCCATTGAAAATTCGCAAGACGGGGAAAAAACCGTTGCGCCCCCCTTCCCTCCCTTTCCATTAAATAGGTAGTCAGACAGAATCTACTGCCTATTAAGGTAGCATAGTTTAGAAAAAAAATCAGTCTTCAAAAATTTCAAAAATTACCAATTTTTTAGAATTGCAAAAAAAATGGGAAATTTGGAAACGTTGGAAATTGTAAATATGTCAAAAGTCTTGAAATTTTAAAGAATGACGGAGAATCAAGTTTTGAATGAAGATCAATTAAACAAGTAAACAAAGTATTAAGCACTAGACTCCACCGGAAACATTACAGAATATTATCGAGATTGTGGCCAACGCTGAGTTCGTTAACCCCCCTTCCCCACTCCTCACTCCATGAAAATACTCTTACATCGTGGTTGCGTGCCCAGCAGGTCGGTGCACTAGTTTACTTTACGCTCACTCGCGACTTACACTCGATGCACTCATGCACTCTCGGTCTTTCGCTTATCTTCTTTCACAAATTACTAATTTTCGAAAATCTTCAAATATCCAAAAATTGTGAAAAGCGCAAAAAGTTCAGCCGTTCGAAAATGTCATAAAAATTCAAATATTGAAGCTATGCATGATCCTGAATATTTAATGAAAATTTCCATGCACATTAGGACTCCTGGGCGTACTTTCCGCCCTAGGACGGGAATCATTAACTTCCCTCCCGCTCGTCTGGTCAGGAAGTTCCACTTTTCCCGCTTCATACACAATACACTTATTTCCATGACTAGTGCGTAAAGTCACTCTTTATAAATATTGTGCAACAATCATAAAGTCGCTCGCCACCGGTGAACGTCACATATTGGTCAAGAGAACACTTTACGCACTAGTAACCAAAACTACTGCTTTATCGATATCCCCAATCAATAGTTCCCGAAAATTAAAAAAAACATGAAAAGTGGCAGAAAGGGTGCAGATCATTTTAAGTGGCAACCTGTTGATGCGAAAAAAAGTGTTCGCACAAGTGCCCAAATGAAGTGGCACACACGATACACCCAAGATTATTCGCCGAGTTCTTTGACCGCTCTGCTTCCTGACTCCCAACCTACTACATCCCTCTTCAAGTCTCTGGCAGAAAAAAAATCAAAGATGAATAATTGAATCGCCAACTTCTCTTTTGAAAGTTATCAACGATGGGCGAAGCCCTGTGCAACGAACTCGATTTGAAAAGAAAATTGATACACGCATTTGTATCGGTCCTGAGCACCATTTCAATGCAAGTGTATACAGAAAAGTTTTTGAGTTTTTTGGGATTCCCAAAATTTTGAGATTTTTGAAACTTTTCAAGTTTTTGCAATTTTGGAATTTTCCAAATTTTTTAATTGTGAAAATTTCTTAAATTTTCTATTTTTTTCGATGAAATTGCGCAAATTTGCTCAAGACGCGCAGCGCGCAATCGGTCAACTTTTTGAAATTGTTCAAACTTTGCGAAAATTTCCAAATCGCTTTGTAAGGCGCATGGAAAAGCACAGTTGGACGAATGCGATTTGAAAAGGAAATTGTCGTGACACATTCGTTTTTACCGTCTCTCACAGTCACGAATTTCAGGTGAATCACAACGCATGTGTGTACGCAAAAGTCGGTAGTGTTCTCTATACGAGGCATTGACCCTGCGGTCACACATACACGGGTCGATGTCCTCCCGTCGTATTACATATACCGCAAACATCAATATATATTTCATTCATATTACTATATTAAAATATCCTAGTATTTTAATATTATTTTTATATCATATTATCATATTTTTATATTAATACATTGCGGATAAGGGAAGTAATTGTTTTGGCCTGAAAATCAAACTTCGATGTTCATTATATCTTCACGTTTGGCGGCAATTTCAAAATTTCGAAACCATTTCCAACTCAAGGTGTGTGTGTGTGTGTGTGTGTGTCTGCGACGATTTATTCTATAACAATTCTTTATTAATAATCAAATATCTCAAGAATAACTAGAAACACGAAAAAACAGATTAAACAAATTCGATTCCTCGATTAATAACTTGTTTTTAAGCTCATAATTTAAGAGCTAATGTGGGTACGGGCTTTACGTGAGAGGCGTGCAAGAGATCTTCGCGAACTTTGCAGCATATTTTGAGGAAAGGACTAAATATAGAGGCGAATAGTTTCAGCCCAAAATATTCGGTACGAAAATTCTGTCAGTCAAGTTTTATGATTTTTCTCCGTATTTTGACTAGTTTAGAATGTTTTGCAATTCCTATTCCACGGCAAGAAGCGGGTTTACATCCGACATTCAACTCCCATTTTTTGAGTAAATGATCGATAAAACCTTTGATTTTTCATGAAGCAAAGAATATTGTAATTTCGTGTTTCTCTCAATCTCCATTATTCAGCTAAATCAAGTCTACTCAACAATACAAATCCGGAAGGTTTTTGATTCGGGTATTTTTTTGGTTCATATACATATACGCGAAATATATGTATACACATACAGGTATATACATACTCATAAATTTATGTATATATAGATATATATATATACGCATGTAAATAAATTCATTCTCATCTAGCGGTATACTACAGGAGACCGTTAAATGTTAGCCGGTTTTCGGTGGCCTTACGTAATTTCTGGGATTTTAACGGAATCACTTTCGTTGTTGTAACGGGCCCTTGGAAACCCCATTGAGAAATCCTTTTATTTTTCATCGTTTTTTCCGAGCTTTTCGATTTTCATGAGCTGAGGTGCACAATATAAAATGGTGAAAAATGACAAAGCTGTGGAACACACAAATGAGCGAGATGTCATAAACGTTTTGAAGGCCTTCGAAATTCACAGGAATATGGGCAATTTCACTGTTTTTTTTTTATTTTAAAATCAGAATACAAGTTATACTTCATTTTCTCAATTTGAGGCTATAAAATTCAGGAGTTTTGAAAACTTAGAAATTTTCCATTTATAATATTTTGAAATTTGGAAAACTTGGAATCTTTACTTTCAGTACTGTAATGGAGCCCTTTGGGAATCCGTCTTTTTCCTTCGCCTTTCTCAAGAAATATTAAAAGTTTGAAATGGATTCCATACATTTTAAGGCCTTCAATATCTTCGAAAATGTGAAAAATTCCAGGAAAACGTATCCAGGTGGAACGCGAAGATTTAATGGGAAGATAATAGAGATTTCATTTCTGTAAATAAATTTCCATATAGTCAAATATTTTAGCGAATATTCTAAATTTAAAAATGGTTTTAATTTTTTATCCCAAAGTTTTTACCAGTAAAATTACCAGAATGTCAATCTGGAAAACCCCAAATGTTGCAAAAATGAACAAAAAAAAATGGAAAATAAGAAAAAGTGCATGGGAGATTGACTCCATAGGCGAAGACTCGGCGTACTTAGTTGGGAACGTGAAGACCTAGTTCGAAGGTAGAACGCGAGTGGCGAACGGCACTAGGTCACGCATCGTGCAGATCCTGGATGTGTGTGTTTGTTCCATCGTTGCACTAACGTTTTCATTAATGTGTCGACAGTTCATTCTGTCCCTGCGCATGGAGAGAAATGAATAGTAGAATTCACTGAGTCGAAATTGTTACTATGCGCGAAGAAAAGAAAACGTCAGTGTAAGATGTATTACCTCAATATGCGTTACATGCAGAACCCAAATTAATTAGAGATCTAAAAAACTGAGTTTCCAATTTCTTTTATTCCTGACATTCATCCTTTTCAATTTTTTATTTGCAATTAACAAATTTTTCAACTTTGTTTTATAAAATTAGGAAATTTTTCCGTTTGTTCAAATTTTTTTTTTGTATTTACTTGTCTTTTATCTTAATATTTTTTTTCTCCAAATTTTTCTCATATTTCCAAATGGACAATGAATTTTTTCTCGAGTTTTTAGAACTTTTCGAATTTTTGGAATGAAACAAAAATTCAAGTCTGTTTTAAATATCCAGGTTTCTTTGAATTTTACTCACGGCTCTAAAATCGCCAAACACGCTAAAGATTTCTAAACATTCGATGAATTTTCTAAAATTTTTGACAATTTAAAAAAAAAAAAAATTTGTAGTTTTTCAAATGAATTCTTCCAAAATCTCATAATTGATTAAGGTTTTAACTTGTCAAAAACTAAATGTGATGAAACAATACGTTTCGGTGGCGACGTCTTCATATAATGAGACAGCGGTCATAACGTAGTGACGGGATAAAATGGGACGCGGCACATGATGGGACACACTACATTCCATTTTCGCCAGTTCCCCATTATGCCCCGGCTCCACCCCATCCCATATATAAAAACTTTAATTGAAATCGGCTGCCTTATGAGTACGGTTAAAAAATTGTTTAACCATAACATATGAGGGGCATTAGGGTTAATTACACAACTCAAGATTTTTGACTGACTCGTAATTTATATTGAGTTGATGGCAGCCCTCAATGGTCCTCAGCAATTTCAAGGTCGAAGGAGTAAAAAACGAAGAATCCCTGTCGATGACCTGACGTTTCCGTCAGACTTCGTCTATTCTTCTAATATACCAGCCGACATAGGCACCCAAAAATGAGAGAGCGAAAATGTCATTGCCAGAATGATGATTCAATCACGATTTTTGGATTTGTGATTCATGATTTTGACATGGTACTTCACGAGAGATTAACTGTGGAGGATGGAAAACTTCAACTGGAAAAAAATGTTTTCCAAAATTTAGAAAATTTTGGGAAATTTGGGAAAATATTCAGTGTTTATCACGTTTTTATTTGCTGGAATTGTCCGACGAGATACTTATTTTGAAACGTTCTTAATCTTAAATCACTTTTTTGTGTATGCCTATATAACTACGCATCCCGTTTGTTCCCCTCTGAAAAGGGAAAAGCCGAAAATCCGTTTCTACCTGAGATTCTCACACACATACGCACACACGATAGCGTAACACCGAGGAAAACAGGTTGAGGTGAATGCACCTGGCAGACCTAGACCCAAAAAACATTTCTTTCCATTCGCGTTCAGCGCCCGCACTGGGTTAAGGTAGAGTTATGCACCGCGATGCAGCTATTGTATCCAAGTGCATACAACCGCGATTTTCATGAGCCCTATGGCCTCATGGGCATGTTTCAAGGACGATCACTCTATCAGGTTTTTCTTCCATTTTTTGAAGAAATTTCTTGAATTTCATATATTTTCGAAATTCTCCGTATTTTTGGACATCCTACTTCTAGTTTTTAATTTTTTTTACCTCGCTTATTCTTTGAATGTTTTAAAGTTTTACACTTCTGAAGTTGTTGAAAATTTCGAAATTTTTGGAATTATGGAAAGTTTTGAAATGGTTGAATTTATTCATATGCAAATACACACATTGGGCATTACGATTATTTTTGCTAACTTGCATGATTACGATTTAACGTGCGCGCGCCAGTGAGTTTATCTACAGCTACTTGAGGTTTTGAAAAATCTTGGGAAAAAACATGTTAGACAAGAATTACCAATCGGAATTTTTTCGTTTCCCCCATGACGGACAGAAACACATTCGGCCCACTAGTTAACTATCGTATCCAGGTAGATTGTATAAGCGCGGTTCCATCAGTTTTATGTTTTCATGGTCACGTTTCAAGGACGATCGCTCGAAATCGTGGAACAAATCTTTCAGGGAGTAAAGTTAGAGTTAAATATTTGATGTCTCCGACTTGTTCAAAATTGTTTGACCATTTTTCACTTTTTTTTAAAAATTGTTCGTTTCTAAAAAAAAATGATTTTTCTTTAAATTTTCAATTTTTTTCAATGTTCAATCAAAAAAAAAAATCAAATGAAATAATATGGTTGCTCAAATTTTGATAATGTCGAAAAATGACCTTTCTAAAATATCTGAAATTTTTAACATTGTTGACTCAAAGGGCTCTCAAAATTCCCAAAAATATTGAAACCCATTTGATTTCAATGAACGATTCTATCGGAATCTATATTTTAATTCACATAAATTGAATCTGATGTGCGTGAATGAGTTGCACGGGTCTGCAAACATTGGGATCTGTTTTGGGTAGACATTTCATTTCTTACAGATTAGAAAATTAATTTTTTTTTCGCGAGTCCATTGGCCTCTCGACACTCAACTGGCTCATTCTCGGATGCATCTTGCGGATGCACCTATGATTATTTTCTCCCGGAACAAGCCAAGTCGCCTTCTCTCAACGTAAAAACGATTCTTCCGAGTGGCGTACACTGTTAGCGGCAATGGGTGGCCCAGTTTCCCCGACATTAGTCGTATTATATCAGGGACTGATGATAGTTGCTGGGGGAATCAAATGATGATTGTAATCAGCGAAATCTACGTAATCAGCCTGAGCAGATGCGCGAGGCCCATTTCGCGCAGCTCCAGGTGCGATTAATGCGTCTTTGGTCGCGCCATGAGAGGCGATGGTCGATGGAAAGTGACACAAAATTTGTAGTCTGCTAGATTGAGATGTCTGAGCAATGAATAATTTTTGTTTTGACGTCTCATAATTTAGGAGCAAATTTAGGTAGAGGCATCGCAGATGTCGTATGATCGCTTGCGACCGACCTGCCGTACGCGGTAACATTTTTCGAGTGAAGAAGGGGATATAGAAGACACTCATGATAACATAAAATATTTGGCATGATAAACTCCGTCAGCCAAGTCTTATGACTTATTTTCGCACTTGAAATATTGTACAGTTTTATAACGATATATAACACATGTGTTCGATATAGTTTTCAGAGGTCTCCATATGTAAATGGGGGGCAAAATTAAGGGAATCAGGAATAAATAAATGAATAACCAACACTGACAGTTATTCATCGTGTTTGTGTGCACTTGTGTGGGAATGTGGTTCAATGACAATGCAGCCTTAACCCATAACCGTAATTGCAATAGTTGTTTTTTTATCGTGAATGAGAAAGTTGTACTCGTGGTCCGATGAACTTGTTACTTAACTACAGGCATCAATCAAACTTATGTTAGCATTTTTAAAAAGGTTGATTTTGACTTTTAAAAATTTTGCAAATCTCCTCAATTATTATGACTCGTAGGCTCACAAATTTCAATAACTCTCAAAACTGTCCATCAAAATAATGCAACGTCAGGAATTCAAAATACAAAAAATATGAATTGAATCCATGAGAACATATTTTTGAAAATATTCTCCGGCGACCGGGGACGAACCTAGGACCTTTAGCGTAGTAGGCATATGCGCGCGTGTGGGTGTGTGTTTGGGCAAAATTAGCGTAGTAGCTTCCTAGTTTTTAGTTATGAAATCAAGAAAGAGGAATGATTGACTTATGGAGATTTGAGACAAACCAATAGGTTTGGATAAAAATACTAAATGGGGAAGTTATCGGCTCGACCCTGATGGGTCACCCTCGCTTGGCCCACATGTTTTTTTTCTTCTCTATTCTAACGTCTTTGCCAACTTTTATCGAGATTGTAGAGTCCCCCACTGAAAGCAGTGGAACGGTCTAATGAAAGTATCACGGCCAACAGTTTTGTTATTCTCGGCCTCTGAGTTCAATGATCGTTCACTCTTTCTCTATTCCATTTTCTACCGCCTTCATTTCTCCTGGTTTGTCTATTTTTCGGAGTATTGGTGTATCTGCAGCTCAATCATTCATTGATCAAAATTCATTTATATAGTAATTTAACCCAGAATTTGCAAATCAGTTATCGCGGCCTCCACACTGTACATAAGAGACAAATGCAATTTCGGGATGCTCATTGCAAAGTTTTGGAATTTTTTTTCAAATCCTTTCATTATATACTCAGAGAACAGACATGTGAATCATATTTCTTGTTAATTCCTCACTCATCACAAAAAGCACTTTCGGTAGTGAGGTCTGAACGTAACCGTTGGATCCACAATTTTTTTTTTTTTTTTTTGACGGTTCGATGAACTATTTGGGCTTCTCTATTATTCCATCCAAGGTTATTCTACTAGCGAAATTATCTCGAGGGGATTAGTAGCGATGTGGTCAGGCAGGTTCGACTAATTTCAATACCACATGAGTGAATTTCGATGACGACATTTTTGTACCATCTCTCTGTAGATCTCATCTCGCTTGTGTGGAAATTTTCCAATGAAAACTATGTTATGTCATCTTTAGAGAAGAACTTTTTGCAAACTTCTGAATCTGTGTTTTTTTCCGATTTTTTACATTTTAAAATTTTCTGAACTTCGAACAATTTTTGTATTCCTTCAAAATGAGATTTTTGAAGTGCTTCGAATTTTTGAAAAGTAGAAAAAAACCCTTTTCAGAATCTTCAATCTGCATAATTCAATATAAACCCTTCTCAAGGCATTTGATTTTTTTGCAAATTTTTGGCTTGCGATTTATCATAAACTAATTTACGAACTGATTGATACATCTGAGCCCTCCTACCATTTCGCATCGACGGAGTCATTGACCTTACCCGAGACCTCGAAAAAAAAACCTGAGGTCCGTTTCTTCAGGACTAGTAAGAAAAGTGCCGACGAACAATTTCGCAAAATATTACGAAACCAACGTGTTTCAAGAACGAGGAAATAATTGTATTTTGGAAATCCCCGTATATCAGAGTGACATATAGATTCTTCAAAATGAACTATACATGGGGAAAAAACGGTACCCTCGAATTGAGGATATTTAATAATGCCTGAGTCGGGGATATATTCATATTCATATTCCCAAATTGGGATATTGCTGGAAAATTTGAAAATCGTTTTTTTTTTTTACCAATTCCAATTCGAGAACATTCTCGAAAGTACCGAAAAATTCTGAGAAGGTCTGGTAAATTTTGAAGAGCTCTTCTTCTGTTTGAGAAATTCTGGAGAAGCTCTGGGAACATTCTGGAATATTTTTTCTTTAGAGCTTTGAATCTATCTTATGACCACAATCGAGAAGGAACGATTCAGCAAAATGCTGCTAATTCAAGGTGAATGAGGCGAAGTACAGTTCTTAATTGCAGACTCGGTGCACTGAAAGATGCACAAGAAATAACCACGAATTTCAGATAGTTTTGAAAGATAAGGAAAGCCCTAGAAAATTACGGAAAAGCCTGGAAAACTTTCATGTATTGTCGGTGAATTTTGGAAAAATACGGAAAATCCTGGGATCGTCCGGAAATTCTGGAAAATCCTCGAGTATTCTAAAAAATATGAAGCTTGAATCTGGAACTGCAATGGAAAAGGAACAATTCAGCGAATTGTTGCAAATTGAAGGTGAATTAGGCAAAGTACAGTTGCCAATTGCAGGCTCGGTGCAGTTGGAGATGCACAAGAAGTGAACGCGCAATGTCGGCGTTGAAGTCCATCCTTGATGGAGGTTATTCCGGGCCATTGTTCCACATCTTGCGCTGGCAATGTCCTGTCTTTCTTTCACTTGTTACACCTCTCTTCGGCTTTTCTTCCTTTTCCTCATGCCGTTCCCCCTCATTCTCACCGAGGCTACAAATTCATTTCTCCTTCTCCGATGCCAATGCCTTCATCTTACTCCTTCTCCTTTTCCTCATACAAGAAAATTCGATAAATCTATGTGACTTCACATAATAGGAATGTTCAAAAAATTCGAAGAATTTTGTGAGCCCTGAAAATTTTGCAAATTCAGAAATTTGAAAATTTGGTAATGTCAAAATTTGAAAAAAAAAAAATGGAAATTACGATACTTTGTAAGTTTGGAAACTGTGAATTGGCAATATTGTGACTCGTCGAATTGTAATACTTCCCAAAGCTGCAAGAAGCTGTATAAATTGAAAAGATGCAAAAGAAAAACTAGGAATCCGAATTATCGAACATTTTGTGGAGGGTGGAGAAAAATTTGACAATTGTTTCTGTCGTCCGAGATGAAATTCTCTCAAAAAAATGTCTTATGAAATTTCCCGTCAGAACCCTTGGATGAGGAGTCAATTAAGTTATTGAAAGAATACACCTCTTATTGACATTCTGCATCGAAATTTAGTATCTATTTCCAGAGCAAGTCGGTGTAGAAAATTTCATATACACCTTTTTTGTCAGAAATAAAATTCTCTCCAAAAAATTTAATATAACATTTTTGCTCAAAACCATTGGGTAAGCAGATAATCGCGATCTTAAGGAAATCTTGGAAAAGTGGTCTCAGACAGAAATCTGCAACTTTTGGATGCGCACTTGGCTTGATTTTTCTTGTACTCCGAAATTTAGCTTCTCATGCTACCGTAAAATTTGGTAAATTGTGTTTATAGGCTCTTATCCATTGACGGAAAAAAAGAAAAAAAATGTTACATTTTGTAGAAAATTTTCATGACTTCCTTAAGCCACGAGGAGCTCGCTCATGACCGTGGAGTCGCTGAAAGACAACGAACAGCGTAGACTCGACCCGGATTACACTTGGTTGTACAAGATTCGCACTTTTCATCATTCTATATCTCTCTCTACCTTTTTCTTTCACTCACGCCTTCTCAGGGTCAAGGCACTAGCGTCGGCGAAGGTTTATCTTCCGCATTGCCATTACGTAGTTCTTTGATCGGTAAAGAAAAAACATCTAAGAAAATTTCGGAATTTCATTCCAAATTTTTTTGTCATTATTTTTGAGTTTTAGAAAATTGGAATAGTTTCAAATGTTTGAACTCTGAAAATGTGGTAAAACTCTATAGATATATATATATAGAAAAATCATAAAAAGTTTTGAAAATGTGAAATTTTTGAAATTTTCGTAAATTACCAAGTTTTTGACCACTTTGGTAATTTGAAGGTGCCAAAATGTCTGAAATTTTTGGATTTTTTGATATTATTGTGTTGTTTTTAGGCCTTCGAATTTTCGCAAATTTTTAAAATTTTTAAACATGAAATTTTTATAACGTTTAAACCCTCTAAAAATTTTGGAATAATCGATCGTTGCCATATTTTTTTATGGCTTCGGATTTTCCAAATCAAATCAGCAAATTTATAATTTTTCTCTATCGTATTTGTCGACCAATTAAAATCCTATAGGGAAGATTCAAAACGGATGTTGGAGTTTATAGTTTTTATTCAATATTGAACATTGGAAATATATTATATTGCGTTATGGAAGACATAGACATTTTGTAAAATTGCAGTTTTCGGGCTATAATCGTCTATTCAATTATTTTCTAGTCAGGTACCGTGCTTGAAATTTATCTTGAGGATTTTCAATATCGGTCTTGCTTTGGATCAGGCGTAGTTCCTTAGTTTTAGCCTTCTGAGCCGTCCCATTTTGGTGTGCTGTGGAGGGACAGAAATATGAGGATATCAATTCGTACGGTTTTGTAATTTTTAATTTCCTTCAATTCAAATTTAATTTTCCAATGTGATTTCTTGAGCTTTGAAGCTTTCGCAAAATATCTATCGTTTCAAAAACTGTAAGAAATTTTGTAATTGATAAAATTTGGGACAGGTGGTTCTTAGATTATTACAAAATATTCACCAATAAAGTAAAGATAAGGAAAACCAATTTGTTATGATTAATCACTTCGCTGCTGAATTGTCTTCATGTTTGACATCGAAAGTTGCACTAAAACAATATACGTACCCAGTCGATATTCGTAGGTCCTTAGCAGCACAGAATGCAACGAATTTATGGTTTTTTCTAGGGCTATTTTCAAATCCTGCTGCAAATGTGAGTGCGCCAAGAATAAAGCTGTGAAGAGGTCTCCAGATCCAGTATAATTCGTGGGGATTTTCGGTATGTCAATTATGATGAGATTTTCATCTATTATGAAAAAGATTTATCAGTTTCACCCAAATATTTGATGCCAATATTTTCACAGTGAAGTAGAAAAACTATGAGATAAAAATTGAAATAAACTTGAGAATTTTTAGATCTTCAAATTCTGTAAAATTGTGAAGTCTGCAACTTCACCACATTGTTCACCAGGGTTCTGATGAATATTCAGAAAACAATAGGGGAAATATATATCGAACTTTACCTTGCACTCTGCTAATAATGGTCTGCAATCCATTACTCAATTCTATCGAAGAGATTGCAACAATTTTTGGCCCCATCTTGTGCAATTTCTCTACCGCTCTTTTAGCGTCCTCAATTGTTGAAATCTTTTCATTGGTCAATAGCCTAGACAAATAGACATATTATTTTAATATTTGAAATAGAGCCTTAAGTTTTTTTTTTAAAAGACCGATCTTTCAAAACGAATCAAAATGGGAGAATTTCTATAGTGTTTAGGATTTTCCCAATTAAATCAAATTTAGGAAATTAAGAGGAAATTATTCGCTGTCAGGTCTTCTATGGATTTTTGCGGCCTTATAATCATTCGTTTATCTAATATTCCTGATAAAATGACTAAGAAATGACTTCATTCGCTTTATCAAATATCTTCAGATATGAATTTTCAAACACTTGCCCATTTTTCAATTATTTGCATTGACTTTTTTAGACAGGGGCCCGTTGAAAACGGAAATTTGGTAAGTTTTTATGAAATTGAAACGCAAGAAACGTTTTGTGCGCTTAATGTCAAATGGAATTCAGTGATGACCAAGGTGTATAACAAAAAAATGGGCATACTCTAATTCAAATTGATTTGGTGTTATAATGTCGGCTAGTGAAACAACTTCAGTTTTGTAAATCTCAACCAGCTCTTCAGGTACATATAGTTTTCCATCATCGCCCATCACAGGATCACAGACTGCAAGAAAAAATTATTCAAGATTACCATTCAGATAAGAGGCTCCAATACAGACTTTCAAAGTTTTGTAAATATAAAACGAATTTGGAAGAGTAATGTCAAGAACTCAGAAACGTCAATTTTGTGAGATTACCATAAATGAGATTAGGATTTTTTTGCTTCAAGACGGGGACCCATTGCGCTATTTTCCTAAGGAATGATGGAGACGCCACGTAACCAGTAAGCAAATGACTATAGTGGTCTAAATCATTGGCAGACAGTCCATCCATGAGTTGACCTGTGTGAACATAACATCATTTTATATCAATTAAATATATTATTTATATACAGGATATTCCATGTCAAATCTACCTTGGTCATTAACGAATTCCATTTTGAATTTTGAAATGTCCAATTTTCGTCTGGCTCTTGAAAAGTTTAAATGGAAACGTTTACAATTTTACAAAGATTGGTTCGCCAATTTTTGGATATTCAAATTTTGTTTGGCGATGGTAAAAAAAAAATTGAGCCAAATTTGGTTCCTGAATAATCATACACGGAGCAATACACAATAATAATAAATCATAATTTTTTACAAGAAAAAACTGGGAGAGTTGTTCATGATTAAATTTCGTATGAATAATTGCTATTTTGGAAATTTGCTATTTAAGAAACATTGGAAATTTCATGAGAAGTGGCACTCACACCACATAGATTTCTGCCATTTATGATGCCGAATAATCTGAAAACAATATTGACAATTGATAATACTGATTACCCAGATGCTCATCATTGAGAATCTCTCCCTTAACGACCTTGTACCCCGTATGGTTGGAAAATTGCACAGAATTAATTGCGTCCACTTCGAATCCCAGGAGCTGAAAAACAAAAATTAAATTTAGGAAATCACTCCAAAAATGTTGGCCTATTAGTTTAACAGTTGAAAAAAAATATTGACCGATTGAATAAAAAATTTCGTAAAAAACACTTCAGAACTTGCAAATTGTGTGGAAAAATGAAAGTTTCGTTTAATTATTGCTCATCAATTCGATTTGGTCGAGTTACTTAAAAAAACCTTGAAATTAATGTCGCCAAACTAGGCCTAAAGAAAATTGTTTTCGATATTCGATGAAATATAAATTAGAATACTCTTACCTGTAGGGGAAATGTTGCACTTTTGTTACCTACATATCCATAAACAATGTGACTTTGTATCGATAGAACCCGACGTTCTCCAATTTCAGCCATTTTTAACAAACTGAGTAATTAAGGTAACTCCCAATTTTGTGGAGAAGCTTGCACAGATGGTTCCCGCTACAATTTAGCGATATCACATTTACGTAGTGTGTCACATGACTACACTCCGCATCAATACTAATTTATCAATGGGTGGTAATTTTTCCACGACTTGGCAATCACTTTTTATGCCTTTTTTTTTTATTTGACATTGAATTGTTTTCTGAAGAAAGACGTGCCATTGCAAAAATAATTTATCAATATAATGAATGTTTCGTGTGAAAATATTAATGAAAAATTTTTCTTCTTTCACTTTCCGAGAATATATAAGCTTGTCTGATAAGACTCGGAGTTAGACAGCACAAAAATAAATACGAAAAATAACATGCATGGGGCATTATGTCACAAAAACATGTGACTTAAATAGGCGCGGGAAATTTGAATATTTTGTACACCGATACATGTTTTTCGGCTTTTCTCATCTGTCACACATTATTTCGCGTTGTTTTCAATTTTGCATCCACATTGCCAGTGACATTCGAAGGGATTTAAGTTTAAAATTTTGGGGGAAACGATACATGAAGAATTTGTGAATTTGGTTTTAGTTTGAATGGAAATAGATCGTCTAGGGACCCTAGTACCTTTTTTCTCCAATCCAAAAGTTACTAGAGTCACTAGAGTGACAAGCGTTTATCCAGCGACGGAGCTGTTCTAGTTTCTCCGATTTCTCGGTTATTGACAAATAATTATATCGGCTGAATACCGCAGATTTTGGGGACTAGACAATAAATCTAGATTCTGTGAACAGCGCGTCCCGTCATGACGCTCATAAACAAGGTGAGACGAAATGATAAATTAATTGATACATAAGTTCTCTTGAGTCTCGTTTTGGTTAGGTTCGTTTGGTTAGGGACATTATATCAAAAATATTAATGGGCATAGAAATTTTACATTGAAAAACTCTCAAATGTACACGAATTTATCTGTTCTCTCCACTATTTTTTAAACTCCATTGTCTGTAGTAAAATAAAATGAATGTAACCTTCATTGAAAGCTTCCCATTTCGCTCACGTCATCGAAAGTTTATTTGAACGTTTCTTCGGGATGAAACATTTGTATTACTCATTTTTGTTAGTTATAACGATAAAGCACTACAATTTGGAGAAGTGGTCATTTTGCAGTGTCATAAAAACATGTACCAGAAGTTGAGAAAATGTGTAAATGAAGGCCCCATTGTGGACTGAGCTTTGTGCAATGAGTCAAACACGATTGCTTGAATTTTGTTTCAGATGGAGGTGGACGACAAACCACCAAAGGGCGAGGGGTTCAAGCCCTATTACATCACAAAAATTGAGGAATTGCAACTTATTGTTGCTGAGAAGGGTCAGAATTTGAGGAGATTACAAGCTCAGCGAAATGAGCTCAATGCTAAAGGTACAAAAATTATCTGTTCCATATTTGTTTATCTTGAAGAATACTACTTTCCGTTATTTCAAAATTTACTAATCTAAAATTCAAGGTGGCAATTTGAACAGCAACAAAGTGACAAGCATTTCAGAATGTCAATCATTTGAAGACTGAAACGTATGGAATAAATCCAAATAAGCAGAAACAAAAGAGAAAAAAGGAAAGATTACAAACCGTTTTAAATAATCAAAATAACGTCATAAAATATGATCGATTTTTTTCCAGTTCGTATGCTGCGTGAAGAGCTGCAGCTTCTTCAGGAGCAGGGTTCTTATGTGGGTGAAGTTGTGAAGCCAATGGACAAGAAGAAGGTTCTGGTGAAGGTGCATCCTGAGGGAAAATTCGTAGTAGATATCGACAAGAACATCGACATTAACGACGTCACTCCGAATTCCCGAGTTGCCCTTCGCAATGAAAGTTATACCCTCCATAAAATTTTGCCAAACAAAGTTGACCCTTTGGTGTCCCTCATGATGGTCGAAAAAGTCCCAGATTCAACTTACGAGATGGTCGGGGGTCTTGATAAGCAAATTAAGGAGATTAAAGAGGTTATTGAGCTGCCAGTCAAGCACCCAGAACTGTTCGATGCTCTGGGCATTGCCCAGCCCAAGGGAGTACTGCTGTATGGTCCTCCAGGTAATTCAACCTATTAAAGATCATAATCTGTGTGAATTTTGCACATTTTGGCATTTACATAAATTTCAGTAAAATTCTATCAGCTCCAAAAAATAAAAACTGCTTTATGGTTCACCAGGCACTGGGAAGACTCTTTTGGCCAGAGCCGTGGCTCATCACACAGAGTGCACATTTATTCGTGTCTCAGGTTCGGAGCTCGTCCAGAAGTTTATCGGCGAGGGGTCGAGAATGGTCAGAGAACTTTTCGTTATGGCTAGAGAGCACGCTCCATCGATCATTTTCATGGATGAGATCGATTCAATTGGAAGCTCGAGAATCGAGTCAGGATCCGGAGGTGATAGTGAGGTACACAAACTATGCAAAAATGTTCTAGATTTCACAATCTTTATAGATTTGAACATTTTGAGCATTTTAAAAACTTCAGAATTTTCTAACACCTCTCCAACTGCTAAAGATAAAAGAAGTTCAGAAATTAAGCAAATCTAGAACGATCAAAAATTTCCAAATGCCTAAACCATGTCAAATTTTTTTTTAAATATTTAAAACAAATTTTTTTTTTTTAATTTGAAATCTTCAATCAGAAATTCAAAATATCAGATACATCACAGAAATTATTCTTCGTGACTAGGTTCAACGAACTATGCTGGAGTTGTTGAATCAGCTAGATGGATTCGAAGCAACGAAAAATATTAAAGTCATCATGGCGACCAATAGAATTGATATCCTGGATCCCGCTCTGCTGCGTCCTGGAAGAATCGATCGTAAAATTGAATTCCCCCCACCAAATGAGGAGGCCAGGCTGGATATTCTTAAAATCCACTCGAGGAAAATGAATTTGACTAGAGGAATCAATTTGAGGAAAATTGCAGAGCTCATGCCTGGAGCTTCTGGTGCTGAAGTCAAGGTAAAAAATATTTTTTCTAAAATTATAAAAATTGTAAGGACTTTTTCTTTCAACTTTCAAAAAACATCAAATACTCCGAACTTTTCTAGTCCCTGAGAAGATTGAAAAGTGGAATAATTAAAAAAACGCGAAATAAAAAAATGCAAATTTTTAAATTTTCAAAAATTGTAAAACCCAACACCTTTATAAATTGGAAGAATCTTCAGGTTTGTCAATATTGAAAATGCGGTAAGAGAAGGACAATCGCAACAAACTAAAGAAAAGAGAAATTTCTCAACCCTAAATGTTCTTAATTTTAAAAAACATCTAAATTTCAGGGAGTGTGTACTGAAGCTGGCATGTATGCTCTTCGTGAACGTCGAGTTCACGTAACTCAAGAAGACTTCGAGATGGCCGTTGCTAAAGTAATGCAGAAGGACTCTGAGAAGAATATGTCGATTAAAAAATTGTGGAAATAATTTTTCGTTTGTGTATCTCTAAGAAATTCAATAAATGCTTTTCATTGTTTTCATTAATTTTGTATTCTGTCGGCATAAATAAATAAATATTATCAGTCATGAATGATTTTTGCTTCGGTATGGAAGGCTCCACTTAAAAGCAATGTTTTTTTTTTTTAATTCTACCTGGAAGTTGTATTGAATGGTCTGCAAGGTACAAAACCAAAATTAGAGTGCGGTGCTTTCCTTTCGAATTTACGAAAATTGGCGAAAAAACATCCAGTTAGATCTGCGAAAAATTTGTAAGAGGAAAATCAACCGACGTGCCAAGTTCAGTTAACTCAGATCTCATTTGGATTACCATCCCGACGATTGTTTGTTATTTTTTTGTTGTATCACAGAAAATAGAAATTTTGTAATGATGTTGACTAAAAAAACATTGCTTATGTGATACGCAATCTTGAGTCGAAATTTTTGAATGGTGGTGGAGAGCGCTCGGCTTCTCACCTCGGGCAATCCGAAGGTTATTCGTTTTCGGCAAGCACTATAGTCGGGATCGTCGGAGCAATATAGACACATTGTCTTCGGGATTGCAGTCGAACTGTCCCTACCAGAATCAACGAATGCGCACCGCCATTCAGATTCCCACATGGATTGTAATGCGCATGCGTCGGCGGTAGTGCGGAGAGTTCGAAAGCAATTCTCAAAGTAATCCGACTATATATATAGCTTTCGAAAATGTCCGCTTGACATTTCGGCGCTGCAATCAGTACTCTCAGTAGTCTCATGAGAAAAAATTGTGGCAAAACGTTGTGATAGTGGTCGATAAACAAACAGTGTCTATTAACGAATAAACACTTTAGAATATTAGGAATAAGCTTGTTAGATCGTCCGTATTAGAATCTCCAAATTTACGGACTTTTCCCGTCAAAATCATGGACGATTTCAGGTAAGCGATAAATTTACATATTTTGAGGTTATTCCCCGTCCAAAATTCTAGCGTACCGGCCAAGGCTACTCCAAAAAATTGACTCTGCAAATATGCTGATATTTGAAAATAATCCTGCAAAAATGTTCTGGTGATTTGATGATTGTGAGGAAATGGTAATATTAATAATTCGATCATTATTGAGGAGCAATTAATAATATATGAATAGGAAACTTGCACCCAACCCAGATTTACAAAGTAATCCGATTGAAACATTCATTAGAATTTATCAAGTACTACTTCACATGAAATTCACGGCAATTCTTCCTCCATGATTTTAAATAACTAATAGAAAATCCGTCGCTTGTAACTTCTCAAAAGTCATGCTGGCGTTTCTATGCTTTCTATTGGATGCCCCCGCACATTAAAGACGGTCTGCGATTGGCTGTCGCGGACGCAGACATTTTTGTGACGCCACAGCTGTTCGCAGGTGATTTGAAAAACAATCGTTTTAAATATTCGATAATTGAGGAAGCAAACGACGGAAAAATGGTTTTCTAAATCTGACAAATTTTGCAAAAAGAATTCTCCTTGGACAATTTTTGTATTTCAAGATCCATAATTTTTTTATTTGACTTTGGCTCACTACAATTTTTTCTGAACAATTTTCCAGCTTGTCAGAGGAAGAGGGAGCTGATACTGCGGACTCCCTGGACATAAAGCCTCCGCAGGCTTCAGTTGCTCTTCACAAATCGAGTTCTTCGCGAAGAAGAGAAAAACACAGCGATCGGCGAGACAGGCGCGACGAGAAAGATCGAAAGTCGCGTCATCACGATCGAGAAGAGCGATATAGAGATAAACACAGACATCGCCGCCATGGAATGGAAGGAGACAGGTAGGATAATGGAAAGTGTGTATCTGTGTTCTTTTCCTCCCTCCGTTCCTCTCTCTTTTACTCCCCACGCTAGCTGTTCTTCAGCATTTCCTCGGAACGGAGTACTGGCCATCCACGTTTACAGAAACTCCTGTACTATGAAGGCAGACACCGGTGATGGAGCCCTCCCTTTGCATCAGCCTGGGTTCTCATCCGGCCTAGCATTCTCATTTTCTGCGTATCATTGCTAATGCGCGCGAAATCTCCCTGCTATCAGTCGGAATCTATGAAAAAATATTTTATCATTGGTTAAATAATCATTAATTTCCATAGATCGGAACGCTCGGAAAATATCAAAAGGGAGAGGGACCGTGTAGAGAGGTTGGAGAGAGGCTTGGAGCCCCATTCCCGTGAAGGCGAGTCCTCCAGACACGATCGAAAAGATCGCAGCACGGGGGATCGTGTTCTTGAAGATTTACGCACTAGGTAAGATCAATTCTTACATACTTTACTTCAAAAGTTCTGGCACGAAAGGTTGTGCTCATTCCAAAATGTATAAAAAAATCTAAAAATTCTTTGATACATTACGTAATCAATTTCTGAACTCTTTGCAAAATATGAATATACAGTATGGGCGCAGTCAGAACAAAAATGAATTTTAAAATCTGTAGTGGGGCCATACAACGCGGTGGCATGACTGACCTCCAGGCTCATTTTTTTGTATGCATATCTCAAAGATTAGGAGGGATGGGAAGAAGTCCATGAAGAAGTCCAAGAAGTTATGAACTTCTTGCAGTGACAATTAATTTCTATGGACAAGTGCCCACGGAGATTATCTGTACCTGATATCTGAATTAATATTTATCATAAACCGAGGTGGTATCAGAGGATATTGTATGTGAAGAAAAGATACGGTTTCTAGTTTTAAATTTCCTCGCTCCTCAATGTCTTCAGTACAGCTTTGGCCCAAAATTGAGAAACAAAAAATTAATGATCGAAACACAATACGAGAATATCTTAAACTATCACTTTGTCCAAAATTTTTTAAGGAGTCTCTATTACCAGATTTACTAATAATACTCAACACAAGGCCCTTGGTTTCAAGATTGCTGGACAAGCGTCGCGAGAGGCGCGACGATCCTCGCGATATGCGAGATTACAAATCGGAATCACGTCGTGAATTGCGAATCGAGGAAACCCGGGAGAGACGTGAGCTGAGGATCGACGGTCGGGATGGTCGGGTTATTGAGGAGACTCGCGAGCGTCGTGAGGTTAGAGTGGAAGAGCGAAGGCACGTGGGAGTTGAGGAGTACTCGGAGTCTGAGGTGATGGAGCGAGTCGAGCGGGACAAGCGTCACAAGAGGAACCACAAGCACGAGAGGACACGAGAGAGGGAAAAGGGCGAGAGAGAACACAGAGAGAAGCAGGTGGAAATCATGCAAGATGAACCAGAACCCATGGAAACTGAGCCAGCCCCTCCCAAGGATCCCAAGGAAATGACGGAACAAGAAATCCGGCGAGAAAGGTATCTAAAATATTATTTAGTTATTTACAAGTTTCAGTGCAATCCCCATACTGATCCAATAACACGATCATAGAATAGAAGTTCGGTAAAGTCTCACTCCACTAGCTTTTTTACAGTTCGAAATATAATGAAATCTTTTTACGGTGTTTTGGTACGCATCCTAAGATTGTTTCCGTGTTTATTTTCCACGAAGCTCAGCTTCCTCTATCAATTCTGAAACACAACAGGATTTTTGAACAAAATTTCAAACATAATCATATTTTATGGGCATTGCAGGTTATTGGAGGCTGAGCGAGAAATGGCGAGAAGGAAAGAAGTCTCCCGATTGGAGTTAGAAGCGCGGAGATTGAAAAAGGGGGAGAAGCGCGCTCACAGCCCAGAACCTGATCCTTCAGTAGTCGAATTATCAGACGAAACTCCAACTGATTCGGAGGACGATCACTCTAAATCACCAAAGTGAGTATATTTACGCTGTCTAAAATATGAAAGAATACAGTCCTTCCCATTTTTTTTAACAAATTGTAAGACGACAATCACGTACATTGTTCGAAGGACCATATATTTCAATCCCAGAAGCCAAACCATGACCCGCATCGTGAGATGTAACTAACACTTTCTCTCTTAATTAGATCACAGCGACAATCCTCCGAGGAGCGAAACAGTGGAAATGAACGCTCATCAGATCGTCACACGTCCGATTCGTCGACATCGTCCTCCGACGATGAGGATTCTAATGATTCTGCGCGTCTCTCGAAGGAAGACTCCAATGACGGTTCGGACTATAATAATGCAAGCCCTCTGTCAGTGGACCGTCTCGCAAAATCGGATCACTCGGACGGAGACTCCCCGGGCCGTGTCGAATCAAACGGTGTGAAACCCGATGAAGAGGAAGTTAAAAAACCACCTGAACCTGAGCTGCCTCCTTACTTGCCGGCGATTCAGGGCTGCAGAAGTGTTGAGGAATTTCAGTGTCTCAATAGAATCGAGGAAGGAACCTATGGGGTTGTTTACAGGGCTCGAGACAAACGGACCGAAGAAATCGTTGCGTTGAAGAGACTCAAAATGGAGAAGGAAAAAGAAGGCTTCCCCATTACCAGTCTCAGGGAAATCAACACCCTTTTGAAGGCCCAGCATCCGAACATTGTAACGGTTAGGGAAATTGTCGTTGGAAGCAACATGGATAAGATCTTCATCGTCATGGACTACGTGGAGCACGATCTCAAGTCACTCATGGAGACGATGAAGCAGAAGAAACAGGTTCGTTACTGTACATGGAAAAAATTGTTGAAACGCTCTAGAGTCTGAAGTCTGTAGCGAAGTGGTAAAGGACGGCAAATTCCATTTATGAGTCCCCTGCGTTTGCGAGAGATAAGTAAGCTTGCCGCGTTCTACGACTTCTCTACAGAAACAATTTTGTTAGTTTTTTCTATGTTGAATTGTGGAGTAATTTACCCCACTAATCAATCAAATTATTCTTCCAATGTTTCCTCTAGGTGTTCATTCCGGGTGAGGTTAAATGTATCATGCATCAATTGTTGCGTGCAGTAGAACATCTCCACGACAATTGGATTTTGCACCGGGACCTGAAGACCTCGAATCTTCTCCTGAGTCACCGAGGCATCCTCAAAGTCGGGGATTTTGGTTTGGCCCGTGAATACGGTTCCCCACTTCGCCAGTATACACCAGTCGTAGTAACCCTGTGGTACCGAGCTCCAGAACTCCTGCTAAACGGCAAAGAATATAGTACACCAATTGACATGTGGTCAGTCGGTTGTATTTTCGCCGAATTGGTGCGAATGGAAGCGCTCTTCCCCGGAAAATCCGAAGTCGACCAACTCAACCGAATTTTCAAGGAACTTGGAACTCCAAGTGACAGAGTTTGGCCAGGCTATTCCAAGCTTCCCATGGTCCAGAAGATGACATTTGGCCAATATCCAGTCAATAATCTCAGACAACGCTTTCACATGTTCCTCAAGGACCAAGGCATGGAATTATTGAATAAATTGTTGACGTATGATCCTGCCCAAAGATTGACAGCAGAAGATGCCGTGAAACATGGATATTTTTCGGAAGCACCACTTGCCATCGATCCTGATATGTTTCCAACTTGGCCTGCCAAATCGGAACTTGGGGTGAGAACTGCCAATGCTTCACCCAAACCACCGAGTGGTGGAAGGGAGTACAAACAATTGAGGGATGGGGAGGAGGTTGATATTAATTCAGCAAGTGGGTTTCATATGGGACTGACGGAGGGGGGAAGACCTCCGCCTGTTGGAGGGGGCTTCCACCTGAAGTTCTGAGGAATTTGGGCGGAGTAAGAAGTCGCATTAAAATTTGTTGCACGAGTGCGGAACTTTGTCAGGGGGCGTTGGATTTCTGGCAGGAATTTCGCGAGGGAATATAGCATTATGGGACGTTCATATGAAGACGACTGATTCCGGTTATTTGACTTTTTAATAACATCAAACGATTAACTTCTACGATAAATAGGGGATCCAAATTGAAGAATATATACTCCAATTTCAATTCCTTTTTTGACAATTCGAATAATTCTAGACGTAGTGGAATAATCAAGGTCTTACAGATACTTCACCATTGGAACACTCAGAAACGTCAAAATTTAGAAAAAGATCGAAATTATATACAAACATTCAGCAATTTCTATAGTTAAAACAAAATGAAAATCTTCAAATGTTCAGAAGTTAAAAAAAAGCCGGAGATTTCGATGGCAATACTTATTAGGAGGAATTTTGCGGCCGGATTTTTGCCAGGGCGTCGAAGTTTGTATTTTGTTATCTAACAACTCAGGCATGGTTTGGGGAGCGACGAGGTATGCGCATGCGCATACTGCGATTCACGGGTCGACTATTATATGAGAGAGTTCTAGAATTATTGGAGTTGGAAAATTGTATGAAAATATCATGATTTCTGCATTAAAACGGGTGTTGAAGATATTCTTGGAGTGACTTTGGAGTAAATGGCGAAAAGTGATGTTTACAAATTGCGTCTATAAGGGTTTTTATTGAAATCCTCAACTTAACTCATTTTGATCTGTCAAAGAAAATTGTTAACGGGGCATATTTGAAATTTTCAGAAAATATGAATTATAGCGGTTATAGTTCATAATAGACAAGACTGTTTATCCTCCCATGGTGTAGGGTTGGACGTCTCACGGTTGTCGCACATAAAAAATGTATATGTAAATTTTTTTACCAAGTACTCTATTGCCCCATTTATGGGCCTGGTAAAATGTCAGATCAAATAATGTCATAAGACAGAAGTTTGTTAATTTATAATGATGAATTGGAAATGTCTACTTTTCCAATTTTTGTGAATGGTACTTTGTGGAGTGCGTAAGTGAGATTGTTGATAATCATCCATTGAATTTTGTATAGATAAAAAAAGCATAATTTTATAAGTGGAATAAAGTTTTGAAAAAATTGATCACTGTGTATCTCTATTGCTTAATAATGACATCTATGTTAAACAGTCGAATCCGTTTTTCGAAGATGTTGATAATTCGGAAGATTTTTTTTTGTCAAGAAATTCTATTCACATTCATTGCTTACAAAGATAGAGCTCTGAAAATGAAGGTCTTGGGGTCGTTTATGGGAATAAAATAGATGAAGAGTAGGTCGAATGGCTTAGTACTCCAATCGGTAAAGCATCGAAGCCCGAGGAAAACTCTGCTCCACGAATTAAACTACAAGTTAAATTTGTAAATGAATGAAGAATGCATTAAATGAGCTAAATAAAATTTATCAACAATACATGGGTATGGTTTTGCGGTAGCTTTATACTCAAGTTTATTCAGGATAACTCGAACAGTCGTGATAGTTTATTTAATTGAGATATGCGGGCATTTTTCTACTACACAATAATCCAGTAGGTGTCTACAGTTGCTAGATACACACACTTATGTGTAACATTGCACCGTGATTTGTCGATAATTCGACTTATGCCAGTATTGTCCATTCATGCTGCTTCATTTACCCGCATTGTTCATATTTTTCGGTAGTCCAAGGAGTGAATTGATGATTTCAGAGTTGCGCTTTTGATGATACATGCTGTTCCGTTGGGGTAGAAGATATAGTATTCTGGCTAATTGCAACTCATTATCCTGAAATAGTTTACGCTATGAGTCTCATTATTTAGTAGTAAACTTATAGGGTGATCTAAGTCTTCTAAAAACACTTCTCTACCGAACAAGTGTCTTTAGAATACTGTATAGAATAGTACAGAAGAACTTATTGAATCTCTTACGCATAATCTAAGTTAGGGCGAAAATGACGAGACGAACAAAAGGTAACACAATATAAATATATGGGATGAATATCTTACCACGCCTCTTCCATACGGAAAATTTGCAGTTATTAGGTCTCGATCAACATCTCCAAGGGTACCAAGAGTTGAATGTATGGCGACGAAGAGGATCACGATGAATAAGAAGGAATTCGTGATTCTAGTTGAGAGCTTCATACTTCTGGAAACAATATTTCATATTTGAGATGGAAGTTGAAGTGATCGACCTAATAAAAATCTATTATACCCGTAATGATTTTGATAATTTGTACAAATTAACAACACGACACCTGAAAATGAATACTTGGCTAAAAGATGGAGTCAGGATATCCAAGCTTTTTGAACAGACTATTCAAAAAGAGTTTGTAAAAGACGGATATAGATAATCGCCTAAATCGCATCGAAAATGAATCATACTACTGCGTGAAACACAAAATATTGGATAAAAACTGTTACGCACTAGTGTATTGCCCCCATCAATATTGACTTATTTTTGAATGTGGACAAAGTAATGCATTGATTTTTTTTTTTAACAAATGTTCCTCAAATAATTGATCGCGAGCCGAATTTTCATGGCATTTGTACCTGCTTAAAAAAAAGCAAGAAAAAATGTGCTTCAACGATGTCGAACAATGTGTAAAATCTGCGTACAGTAGTCCAGCCGCTCCACCATTAGGGGTATATATAATGATATCTCACCTTCGGTTATCGGTGATGTTGGGATAAATTTCTGCAAAATTCTAAGTTTGGATCCGTCCACGGACGCTGCTGAGACTGTTCTGTCGATTCGTTGCGGAAATCGCGCGTTTTTATATTATCAGATAATGCAAGCATGATTGAATCCTGTCGGAAGCAGTCGCGGGACTGTTCTCAACAGAATATCCCAAGCAGGAGTAGTTGAGCATTATGAACGTCTTATCGATATCAGTTACTTAATAAAATGTAAATGCGTAATTGGAATACATTTGCATTTTGATGATAACAAATTGAATTTTGAGATGTGATGTGTAGCGTGCTTCATACGTCGGTTGGTTGCCCGATGATTTGATGAAATACTGTGTTTGAGTTAAGTGCTTATACATTTTATTAGATAATTTTTAGGTAGTTATTCAGACGTGCCACGGTAAACTTCTCCATACTTCTGCCATATCCCTAAATGTAAGGCATATGTGGGGTCAATCCGAGACGAAAACTCTCCATACGAAAATATACCATGGTGGGAATAGCTACTGCCCAACTCTTCTCTACACAAACACGATGTGCAGATTTATGCATCTCACGATGTGCATTTATGTTCCACATTTAGATTGATTCTCAAGGTAACTTGATATGAAACCAGTGTGAGGCTGCTCATGCATCATTTTTTAATTTGCAACGATATTTCCTCTCAAAAATGAGCCGTGGATGACAGAAGATGAGGGTGTGCGCACATCGAGTCGGAGCTTTGACGTAGTGGGTACACAATCTGCCTGGGTTCGCGCCCGGTTTTTATACAACATTGCTCATGCTGAAACAAGAACATTCTGTGTGCTATTGATGGTGCCCATAAATTGAGGCATCCCAGCCTGATGCGGGGGGGAAGGGCGGGGGCGGGGTGGCCACAGGCACCCGCCATCGTAGCATAGGAGATTCTGGAGGTTTACCCTGTGTTTGGAACTGCGATGGCTGGAGTGGCAAAAGTCGGCACCGACTGCGAGGGGGTATCGAGTACTCCTTCTTGAGAGCAGTCACCGGTCGGAGTACAAGAGAGGGACCGAATTCATTGGGGATCATATTGTTATGCTTAAACGACCAGTTACATATCAAATTGGTCATTTCTCGTTTCGGGGATATTAGTAAAACTTGCCTTAACCACCCGAGACGTCAAAACATTAAGTATTATAATTTTAAAAAACCGAACTTGATATTGACACAACCATTTATTGCAAATTTCTCCAAACGACCATTGTTTTTATAGTATTACATTCGTAGAAGGCAATGTATCATCTGTGCATTTACAGATGATGATTACACATGATGCGCAAAAATTACGAATAAAACAACAGATGGGACAATATATTATTAAAAAGTGTATAATAAATTCGTAGCGATTCTCATCAGGGAAAATTTTCAGACACTTCCAGTGTGGTGTTCCCATGTTCGAGATCCAACTTTGGATTTCGAGTTGTCGTCCATGTTTTTTTTTAGAAAGGACTAATGAAGAGGAAAAAATGTATTAGCAAAGAACATAAAGCCAAACTGGAATTCAAACCGTTACTTGAAATTTTCGAACAAAAGGACGAGCCATAGGACTCCAGCTATAAACCAGAAAACCAGTATTGGGTTTGGCCTGAAGAGGCCTTGAACCGATTTAGTCTGTTTTAAGCCTCGGAGACATCGTCGCAAGCACCATCGCGACAATCTGACGCCTCTTCACGAGTCAGTCAACCTGTTCCAGTTTACCTACGTTATTGACAAAGTGAATTGATATTATTATTATTATTCAAGGTGACTACAATGACCAATACCAGAAATGTGCCAGACCAGTACCAGATTTGAGAACATAATGAAAATGTCAAAAAACTCATCACAACCATTGTTTTTCTATTTCGACTACACCTAGATATATCAAATCCCGATTTTCGCTTTGAAATCCGTCAATCGTGGAACCGGTGTCCACCAATACCATAATACAAAAAAACATGCGCTAAGAAAAAAAATTATATAGCTGTTGTTGAAACCATATAGCAGCATTCTTGCGAGCGCTATGCACAGAATAAGACCGCAAGGCGGGCAGCAACCCAACCGGCGGGTGCGGAGAGATAGCTAGACTAGCAGGAGTCGATCTCAGTTGCATGGGGTGGGTACGCATCTTCGTAGCGTTGCCCACGAAGCGAGACTCGCGGCGAATCCTGATGGTGAATACGAATAGACGAGTGGTACAAAAAATAGATACAGAGAGCTCCACACAGAATTAACTGGGGATTAGTTTGGTATACTCGAAACACCAGTGACAGGAAAAATCCGATTGTTGTGCCTTTACAATAACTCCGAAAATCGGCAATGTAAAAAATCCGCGTGTCAATCTACGAGTTCAATTATTATCATTCTCAAAACTGGGATTTTTATGATTTTTTTTGCTTTTTGTTGAAAAAAAATGAAAGTTTTTTGTCTGAGTGTCCCTCAATAAATCTGTCGCCTCATGAATCTGAACAGAATTACATCTCATTCTCATGAAAATTATATGCTAATACCCTCAATTTGCAGTCAATCGATTTTGGGATATCGCTTGAGATAAATCAATTGCGTAACTGTTAACTTGGTATCAATAATGGGCATACAAATGAGCATAAAGTATTAGATAATTGGCGTTAGATTTTATTTATTCGTTCAAATTTCATATTGTAAACTAGCAGAATTTCCTTGCTTGCGATATATGTTTTGCAACGGAAATTCAAGGGCGAGAAATCTCCGGAAATACTAAACTCACTTATTGCCAATGAAGTACTGAAACAATTACTGTACATTTTATGGCAGTGCTTGTATTCCAGTATCTATGCTCAGTGTTTCTCCTTTTTACAACGATTAATTTTCCGTTTTTTTTTATTAAACCACCAAACATTGTGATTCATACCGTTAACCCATTAGTGGTCGCGCCATTCTCATACCGTGCTTTATGCGCGCATCGAGAAAATCCCTCATATTCTGATTTGGGATCATAGATAGGAGGTCGACGGAGATTTTAATTTTTTTTGCAGTCCACACTGAAAGCTACAATCGAGTTTTATATGAACATTTGTTAATGTCTATAGTTTTAAAGACACACACATACACACACTCGATAGGGCCCAATAGTATAGCGGAGGCGTCTCGCCTGTTTGAGTGGATTATTCAATGATACGATGGAGTACACGAGTCGTGCATTAAAAATTCGTACCTGTGGGTCAATGAAGCCGCCATTGCTTCACGACCTTCACAAAACACATGAATATTTTCAGATGTGTGCGTGGATGTATCATAATTGCCGAGTAGGTAACACTGTAGTCATTACACGGGTTTTCAGATGAACAGCATTTTAACATCGATTAAGATAGCAATAAGGGATAAATACGTGAAATAGTAGAACTAACCGCGAATTACGTCATCGCATGAATGATAGGAGCTAGATTCCTATAGGCACTCGGGTTTTCCGAAGAATGAGCCACTCAAAATGTCAATGACCTTCTCAAGATGAGTGACTAGTTGCAGAAAAAATGTTTGTTTAAATACAATATGCACATCCCACAAAGTGCTTCGGAATTTTTTCTCGGATTTTTTTTCACAATTTTCGAAATTTTAAGGATTGCAGATTTTGTTAAATATCCGAAATAGTAGGGGGTCATGAAAGAAAATTTCGAAACTTTCAACATTAAAAATTGTTTTTGGATCTGAAAATTTTGAGAATTTAAAAGTTTTCAGAGGTTTGCAGAATTTGAAATTTTTGAGATTGGAAACAATTTAGTGAATTGTTGATGTTCAACGGATGGGGTACCGGGAAAGCCAATGACCTCAAGATGAGTGAGAGTTGTTTCTTTGAATAAAATATGCATATGAGAAAAATTACCATGGAAATAAGTTCTCATTTTTAAATTTCCATTTTTTTGAAATTTCTAGAATTTTTGGATTTGATTTTTAGAAATCGATTGGTGATGGTATATATATATATAGCCAGTATTGATTTTTTTTCAGAATTTTGGGAATGTTCAAGAAGGTTTTTGACTTTTCAAATTGGTCTAAAAATATTTGACTTTTTAAATTGGCCTAAATTTGGAAAATTTTAACGTGGGCTTACACATCTGCTGGTAGGTATTTTTTTACAGACCATTATTATGCGTGATATAACATATAATAAATATGCAGCCGTTCTCGTTTGTTCCGAATAACTGCAAAAACTACTGAATGAATCGTGATGAAATTTTACCGTTAATTATTCTCAGGTCCGCATTCACTAGTACACTGTGAATTATTGAGCCGACAATAAGTTGAAAATTCGGGAACAACTTTGTGAGTTATTCTCTGGAATAATTAATGATAAAAAAACCAACGTAAGTAAAAATTACTCTCGAATTGCAGAAGATTCTGGAAAACGTTAGCCCACTTTAACAAAATTAGCGACTAAACGTTTTGAGAGTTCAGAGTTTCAAAACCTTCCAATTTTGCCGTGGGACATTATTACCCGTCGCTGGTCGCCCCATGAGCGCGACGCCGGCGTACACTGTTTTCAGGATCTGGAACTATTTTCTTTTGTTCAAATCAAATTGATGTCTCGAACTCTATATTTCAGTTTGCACCTTGACTTCATCTCACGCATGCGCCGGAATGAGTTCTGCGTTCCCACCAATAACTGTTAAACTGAAACTTTAAATCACCGACACTCATTGGTTAACTCTAGATAACGTGCCGATAGGGGAAGGGTCGGATTATGTGAGGGTGGGGATACAATTTGAAAGAGGTTGCGGCTCCTTCCCTAAGCTGCTCAGGGCATCAGGTGTCCTTCTCCTCTTCGCGGGGAAACACCTCTCCCCCACTCCTCAGCAGACAACTCTCGCTTTCTGTCTGAAACGTACGAAGTACCTTGACGAGGAGGGGGTCTCCGTAAGCTCCTGTTCCGTGGAGTGGAGACCCCGCATGACGTCTCAGACATGTATTATATCGACATTGGTCCTTCGCTTTCAGGAGTGTAACAAAAATAGCAAGAGCGTCCTCTCGGCGTCCCATTTTCTCCTTATCTTACCATCCTTGGAGCAGGTAACTCACGTGTATGGAGTGGGGTGAAGATTGTACATGGTCGCTGTAGTGCCGATTTGATTAGGCGTACTGATATTATATTGTGAGAACTAATGGAAATTCTAGGAATCTCAAACAACATGAAATAATGTCGAATTTTGTTTGACATTTCTACTGCTATCAGGAAATTGCATGCAAATGTGATTTCATACATAAATTTTTAGTCCCCTATTTTGGAAGCGATCATGCGTCATTACGTATAATTACCATACGTTAAATGAAAAAAAATTACTTCTTGACGTGATGATGAAGCACTCCCATCCTCGTCTAGTGAATTTTCGAGAAGATTGATGGGTTAGTTATTCATGATTTATTGAATAATTAGGGAGATTTATCATATCATCACATTTTTAGTCACCTAATCTAATATGATCCGCGAAGTAAATGGACAAACTGGATAATTTTTTTTCACAATTTTCGAAGTTTTAATAGGCATTGAAAAATTTTTCAACTTGAAATTTTAGAAGTTTCTTGAATCATTTAAGGTTTCTGTCATTCTTCGAATTCCCAATTTTTTTCCGAATCTTGGCAGTAATAAATTCATATTTCCAGAGTTTGTGAATTAGGATTGACAGTTCTGGACAATTTTTTTACTGTCTATACCGCACTATTATCCGTTAAATCCTGATAAATTATTTTCGTCATCATAATGGAGTTTTATCGATTTAATCCTATTATGGTTACTAGTTCAGCTTAATGGATTGAATAATTCATGATTTATGAAGCAGCTGGTACTATCTATCAAGTCATCACGTTATTATACGTATCTAATAAAAAGTAAATTGTAATATTTGATAGATACATACATACTGCCATTGATAAAAATTAAATTAATGATTTCTCGGCATGTCACCAACATTGTAAAAATTTCGATAGTAAACAGAAACTTGAAGAGTTGTCTAAAATTACCAAAATTGACAAAAACTTAGCATGCTCAAAACCTCCGAAATATTTCAGTTTTTATAAATTAAAAAAATTGAAAAATATTGGATCGGCTACTGGATTTTTTTTCCGAACTTGTGCATTTGATTTAAACTGATGGCTAATGCAAGTAGTCGATAATCATTTCAAATTTGCCGGTGAATATCTGCAATAACCCCGGTAGTTCAAAAAGGTGAGTGGGCTGCACGTACCTGGGACATACTGGTTTAAATCCTGGCCAGACCATCACTGTTTTACGCTCTCCGTCATTTGTGATCAATCAAAGTAGACAGAATCGAAGCGAAGACATGTTTGAGAGCTCCAGCGCCGTAGTTGGAAGAGGACTCGTTGCTTATACGCAAGACCCGGGTTCAAATCTTGGACTATCAGGAATTTTGTTCCTTTAAAATTCTCATTGATTCCTAATGACAGTAGGGGATGGTGTTCCGAGAGTGGCCTTCGCGATGGCCCTGGCAGCTCAGGAGACCTGGGTTTGCATTTCAGCTGGTATTATGGGGATATTCTTTCGATAATCCATGCCAAGGGGAGGTAAGTGTTAGTAATATTGCACTTGAGAGTGAAACTGAGCTGTAGCACAGGTAGTTGACACCGAAGCGTGTCTGGCGCATGATTAGAAGACCTGGGTTCGAATTCCAGTTGAGAGTACCCCGATTTTTTTCCTCTCGACATTTTTATCGATTGGATTAATTTGAAAAGATCGAATCTATAGAATGCTTCCATAAGACGATACTTTAGAAAATTGTGGAAAACCGGAAAATTCCCGATGCAGTTGCCATTGGACTACTCCTGAAATTATTGGTATGTAAGACGTGTGATTATGAGGTATGGGTAAAGACTCATCACTGGCTCTTCCTCAGACTTGCAAGGGCACAAAGCATCGAACGTTGAGGAACGCGGAGTGGACGGAGGGGCCCCGCGAGTATATATGGGGCCTCATACGCGCCCGGAATACCACATTCGTGATTTTGCCCTAACGTGCCAGGCTGCCTAGTGCCGCCCGGGCCGTTTTTCTTCCAGTCAGTCTGACAAAAGATTTCAATATCTCACTTATGCGCGCGCGATAGACGTCAATTGTTGCACTGGAGTATTATTATTATTTTCATTATTATCGTTGTTGTTGTTGTTGTTATTTAACGGGGCCACTACGAACGTGTCAAGTGATTTTTTAAGGAGGCAATTTCCTAGGCCTACGAGGTAAATAATTCATTTGCCAACTAGCTTTGGTGGAAAAATTTTAGTCAATATATAATTTGTTTGTTGAAGTCAGGTATTAAGGGGACGAATTATATTTGATGAAATGTTATGAATTATATTTTGAGATGCATTTCTCTATATACTTATTCAGGTGAAATTGTATAAATGAATATGATGGAAAACAGAAGAAATTTATAGTTCAAAACCATATCTATTCCGGGTTTTAAATGTTCAAAAAATCGCCCCAGCGTTAAAAAACAAGAAGCACAGGAATCGTGACAAAATTGATCTTTGGTTGTTGAAACAAAATACAACACAGATACCGATAAAACGATTGCCCGTTTCACTTCCAGTATAACCCAATAGCGATAATTAAAAAAAAATACAGATTTCAAAGATGTCAAAAAGTCGGAGGATTTCAACAATTTTAACGTTTTTGCGAATCATGGTTGATAAACAGAAGCAGATTGCTGAAAGAAATGTTTTACGTTCTACTGCTGAATGATGATAAACGTCGTCATAATTATAGTGGCTCACATCGTGAGTTGATTCACCCATCTTTATCCCCATGTGTGTTTTCCACTCGGTCAAGTGCACCATCCGATGAACTGGTTGAGTAGCGAAAATAACGAAAAGAAATGGAAATGTGGAAACGATAAAATGAAGGAACGTGGAATAAAAGTAGGGTGGAGTCGCGGGTCGATTATAGGCCAGCATATAAATTTGCATTTCGCGAAGTCGCCAATATTTTCTGAAAACGGGTTTTCCAATATAATAAAAAGGAACAAACACAATTTAAAATCTAAAAGGCCCCAAAATAGTCGTGTGGGATTCTACGCGTGATCCTCGGACATAAGATCCGCAGAAAAACGATGAGATTAAAATTTCATTCAATCGGAATTACATTTAATCGGGTGTGCCCTAATCCATCATGCGCTAATGAATCAGACCTATCTGAGATGATAGACAACGTCAATGTATCCCCCTCATACTGGCTCTGGACGTCCTGAGTACGCCGCTGAGTTAGTCCATCTGTCCACTAAGAGAAAGAAAAAGAAACAGATCGGTGTGTCCCATCTACAATCAAAATCGTGCCAAACAGTCTCCAACCGTCAAGGAAAGGAGAGATGCTTCATTTTCGGCATTACCATAAAAGCGTCCCCTTCGGGAAGTCAAAAAGGAGATAAAATGATATAGTACTACCTCAGTTGATTTTAGACAACCCGTCTTCACCTTACGACTTGTATTTTTACGGTCCCCTCGTTTTGGATAATATCGTGGGCAAGGAGCTCTTAGTTGCGATTGGTACCGATCGATAACCAACCAAGTCATCATATGCCCTGAGTAGTGCTAAGTGTGGGATCAGAAATTTCGGTTAACCAACAAGAGTTTTGTTTTGATAAAATATCGAAGTACCTGAGACCATGTTCTTGGCGTGTCCATGAATCGAATCCCCATACAGGGAGATCCCCTTTCGATATAGGAGTGCGGAATTGACCACGTTGTAATTCACACGGATGCATCGTCGCACAGGAGTTTCGTCAAAGAAAGTAATCCACTAATTGAGATTTTCCATGGCTTTCCTTTAATTGCCGGAAGAGCCAGGAAACTTAGCGGACTTTTCATATGGATAGTTACAATTGATTGGTACAAACATACATAGAATGGGAAAATAGACTCAAGTGGAGTAAACATGGCTCCAATAATTATATCAATTTAACATTGTTATTTTCGACACTTGACGAAACTTTTCTCGACTGGTGTATAGGTGCGTGTGTAAAGGAGGGTGATTGTGAGATTTTATCGAAAATTATCGACACCTTGAAATTTAGACGACCTTCCAGTTTCTCAAAGAATTCATCATTTTCCAAAGCTTTGAAATTGGTGGAATCTTTGATAAATTGTAACTTTCCAAATATCTGAAATTTCATGAATGTTTCACTATTAATGAATTTTCGGATGATATCTTGATGAAACTTGAATTTTTCAACCACACAGTTTCTCTCAATTTCAATTGAAATACTACTTGCAATTGATTTTCAAGGTGAGAAAATTCAATAAAAATGCTTCATGCGTAGACGATAGTTCTTATGCCCGTCTCGTGGACTAATGAGAAGTTTTTATGCAGCAATGGCTTGGCCAGCACTGGCCTTGCTGGGTCTAACGACCTTGACGCTGGTCACATCGTATCGCATGCCAGAGCACGATCTTTTGCCACCAGCCGAGGGACCCACTCCATCCGCTCACGCTCACCTGCGAAACTCTAAAGAGAGTCATTCGCGCCTTGTTTCGCCCAATTCGCCTAATCTTCCATTCGGATCCTCGCATCTGCCCCTTCGAGATGCTGTCGAGTTTAATCCACATGATGTCGCCGATTTTACGAGCCAACGACTGCAGGAGGAGCCTCAGGATATCCCAAGAAGGTTTGTAATAGTTGCCCTGGATATTTTGGATAAGCATTTAGAAATAATTGGCATGTGGATGCAGTTGTTTTAGGGACAAAATGTTAATGGAAACGTGCCCACAATTTGTATTAATGATGATTACAACGTTAAATCTAATTCATTATGGTATGGGCCATGAAATTTTGTTCTAGCCTCTATTATTTTTATAGTTGAAATTTAAATTTTCATCATAGTTTTCAAACATAGTTAAAATCTAACATGATTTATTATGCGGTAGATTCACAGCGAGAACGCCACTGCGAGATGCTGTGGAGCGTCGGCCACCACCCCCTCTGGGACATAGAGTAGTGAGTCACGAAGCTATTTGGTTAGAACAGTTACTCCTGCCCGCCATTCGCCGTAATCAGGGCCCGATCAATGTCGTATGTCACGTGGACTCCAGTTCGGCTCATCGAAAGGAGCCATTTTCACTCATGGCCCAGGGAATCCCCCGACGAAAGTGCTCGCACATTGTGTACAGCTCAGCAACAATAAGTATGTCCACTTTATTTTTCAATCTTATACCAACAATGGAAAATGGAATCATACATTTATTTCATTGATTCAGATGAGAACCTTGCGGTCGTTGCGCGGGACCCGGAGTACGACGAGATTAAAGGTAAAATAACGAAACATTGAGTGCAACAATTCATAATATACTTTGCGAGCAATTCGAGAAGTCCCGAGTGGCAACGAACTTCTAAAATAATAATTGTATTAACAGGTGGTTACAAATCCACGGTGGGTCTCCGCTTCCAAGACCCGTCAATGCGGGTCCTGATCTCGATAGTTTTCCCGGCGCCCGAATCTCGTTTCTGGCCCGTAACCGAGGACTCTCACCAGACGAACCTTTTTATGAAGTCGTTGTTGGCCTTCCTGGAGAAGCACGACTTTGACGGGGTCGAGATAGACTGGGCCAATGCACCGGCGCATCATCTGCAGTCTCTTTTACGAGCCCTGTACGCTCCTCTGACGTCACAAGGATACACACTGGCAGTGGCTATAAGACCGGAGGATGCAATAGTGCCGGAACTCGCCGATTCGACGGATTTCCTGTTCTTTAAAGCGTGGATGGAATCTTCCCAAAATTTTGCACGCCATCACGCACCCCTCTCCCTTGCAACAAACTTCGTAAAAGGTGTGTGATATTTTTCAGAGCAAACGTGGTGGCGGCGAATTTCATCTGAGACTTATATATTCTGTTGTAATATATTCGTATGTCGAATCGTTTGCAGGCTGGCTGAGCCAGGGAACCAATCCTCGAAAGATAATTCTGGGAATCCCCAATTTTGGTCGAAGCTATACCTTGAAGTACAGGAATGACACGAACGCGGGGGCGCCAGTGTCAGGAGCTGGAGTTCCGGGTCGACATACGAATGTCACGGGCATGTGGTCGTATTATGAGGCTTGTGACGCCATTGAGGATCAATGGTATGTGTAGAAAAATGTCAAAATTATGAGCATTAAGAAGAAAAATGGTGGTCAAATTAAAAGAGGATTGGTTTTTGCAATGTTATGAATTATCTGAATTCCAGATTGAGAAAAAAATTAAATCAAAAAATTGTAGAATTGATAAAGAATTCCTTGGCAATCTTATTTTTTCACTTTTAGGGAATTAACCATTACAAAAAATGTACATTATTGTGCATCTTTAGGTACGCAGGCCGAGATTCTGATGGAGCCTATGTTAAAAGAGGTGACCAGTGGGTGGGCTATGAGGACCCGATCTCTGTGAAGCTGAAGACGGCGTATGTGAAGCAAATGGGTCTGGGCGGTGTGGACTTAGTTTCTTTAGACTTGGATGATTTTGTGGGCTTGTGTGGAGAGTCCTGGCCCATACTCACAACAACTACCACTAGCTTGGGAGTCTACGATATTCCTGTGGGCAGGTGAGGGAGAAGAAAAGCAGAGTTTATGGTTAAAATATGAAACGACTTCTTCTGTATTTATTGTTCGGCATTGCTTCCCAATGATAGTTCCTTGAAATTTTATAGAATACGTTTGGAAAACTTGATAAAATGCGTGATGAAAGCAGCTTAAAATTTAAGATTATGAATAATATACTCAGTGAAAAGGGATCTAATTTGTACCCTTTGGAAATTATTAATATGCACATTTATGTGTTATATAACAATGAAAGTATATATGTTTTTAGTCGATTGGGTTATTTTGTTTGCATGGGCAATTATATCTGAACAAAAGAGTGGCTAGAACTACGACTTTTCAGGTGTGATGGGGACGAAGTAACTACTGATCCTGATAACTGCTCCGGGTTTCTAGTCTGCGATAAGAATAAACTCTATAAGGGTTCTTGCGGAATGGATAGGTTCTTTGACGTCAGCACTGGTAAATGTCGTAAAGCTGATCCAGAGATGTGCAATCCGGGACATTCGGAGAAGGTTGCAGGGAAGAAGTACTTGGCGAATTTGAAAGAGAAGCAGCAAAAGCAGCAACTCCAAATGAGGTGAAGAAATCAAATCAATTTGATTTATATATCAACGGGATCCTGAGTAAGAGAAGTCCGAACAAGAATTTGCATGTTTTCATAAACCAATTAATGAATAGAATCAATATAATAAAATTAAATATAATGGAAGGCAAACTATAAATATATACTAATTATGTACATTATGTGGCTGAGGACTAAGTATTGGGTAATCGAGCTGTTACAACGCACATATGTCGCGCATCATAAGATAATAAAAAGGGTATTACAGGGAGAACATACATGGAGGGGGAAGCATGTGTAGGAGGCCGAGTTTCCTCCTGCGGTGCTAGCTTCAACAGCCCGGGAGTTGTCACTGTACCACGAAATGACTTCTCCGCCGAAACTAAGTTCCTGGTTTATTGTGAAATTGCTTATGTTGCATTTTGTGCTTCTTGATGGACAATTTATCCGTTATAGGCTAGAAAATGAAACTTCTCTGAAATTTCAATCAACGCATTTGTATGTCCGGTATTCTCTCGTTAGAAATATGCATGGTGTGGTATCTTGTTAGACGAGTGATTTTCTCCGAGAATTGGTTGGCTCTTCAATAGGTTAATCAAATGGTTTTCTGTTTCTAGAAATGCAGGCCCTAGAGTTGTCTGCTACGTAACGTCATGGTCTTCGTACAGAAAAGGGGAAGGGAAGTTCGTTCCTGAGCATTTGGATACCAGACTTTGTACTGATGTTGTCTACGCTTTCGCAGCCCTCAATCCTGATACCCTGATGATCCAGCCCTTTGATCCGTGGGCGGATATAGACAATGACTTGTATGGGCGGATTACGTCTATCGACGGACCTCGAGTTCTTCTTGCATTAGGTAGTATTAGTAGTAGTTATAGTAATCTGAGTACTTGAAGTCGATGGTTGACATCTTGCAAATTTCAAAAATTCAAATTCTGTCTGCAGAATGACGAACAGGAAAAAAACAGTAATGTAACATAGGTTTCGACTTAATATGACGTTGTCTTCCGCCTTCTAACTTGAGCTACTTTCTCTAATCATTATTATTCTAAATTTAAACAGGTGGCTGGACTGATAGCACAGGTGACAAATACTCTAGACTCGTAAATTCCCCGAGTGCCCGCAACAAGTTCATTGCGACCACGGTCAATTATCTCCATATGCATAACTTTGATGGGCTCTCCTTGGAGTGGAACTACCCCAAATGTTGGCAAAGTGATTGCAAAAAGGGCCCGGATTCGGACAAGCCGAATTTCACGAAGCTTATCAAGGAAATGAGGAAAGCCTTCGATCTCGCAAAACCTCAGTTAAGCCTCGCTGTAGCCCTATCAGGGTATAAGGAAGTCATTGATAGGGCTTATCAAGTTCGCGAGATTTCGGATGCTGTGGAATTCATCTCGGTGATGACTTATGACTACCATGGAGCATGGGAGAGCAAGACAGGACATTTGGCGCCCCTTTATGAGAGATATGGAGATGATAACCCGTATTACAATATTGTACGTTGAAGTATTTTTGGGGGCCCGGCAGGGAGGAGTCGGAATTAATGGAGCTCACAACGATGAGAATTTTTTTCATTTCGAGTTTTGAAATTTCCAATTTTTCTTTCCAGAATTATACAATGAACCACTTGCTGTCCCTTGGAGCTGACCGTACAAAGTTAATGCCTGGCTTCGCTTTTTACGGACAAGCGTATCGTTTAGCCTCAGCATTCCAATACGAATTAGGTGGTCCAGCAAGTGGTCCCGGATCTCCTGGTGAATTCACAAGACAACCTGGAATGCTTGCGTACTACGAAATTTGTGACAACATAAAACGCCGTAAATGGGACGTTTCTGATGGCCCCAGTGCTCACTTCAAAGACCAATTCGTCGCTTTTGACGATAAGAAAAGCATATTTGATAAAGGTACTTGGATTCTGGAAAACGGCTTCGCCGGAGCTACTGCCTGGACAGTCGACCTAGACGATTTCGTCAACAGATGTTGTCTAGAACCGTTCCCGCTTCTACGGAGTTTGAATAGAGCTTTGGGTAAACCTAATTTATTATGGCAATTGAAAACTATTACTCAATCGATTTCAAACATGTTCAAAATCCAAAACTTTCAGATATTTCGGAAATTAACAAAGTCCTAAATATTTAAACTCAGAAAACTTCAGAATTTCATAAATTCTTTCCTTTGATGAATTCTCCAAAGTACCAGAAACAAATTGAACCGCTGTCCGATTTTCAAGACGTTTTGCAAATTTGAAAAAAAATGTTTACATTAAACAAAAATTCTTCAAATTTGTTACGAAAAACAAATTCTGAATGAACTGTATTACGAAACTGCTTCTTGGGTAACAACAATAGATTTCGTCTCTGTATTGATGTAAATTGAAAATTTGAACGAGATAGGACGTCTTCTGGATCCGACACCGATTGACGGCAACTGCGAACGCCCGTCCGCGCCAGTTACCCCTCAACCACCCACTATGACCACTCACGCTGATGCTAACGACGGTGCACCGAGGCCTACGCAGTCCATTACATCATCCACAACCACCAAGGCGACCACTTGGCCAACTTGGACGGACAAACCGAGTCAGAAACCGATGACAACTGGAACAACCTGGCCCACTTGGACGTGGAGCACTGCAAGCTCTACGACTACTACCGTTCGGTAATTACCAGAATTAATTTCGCGGGGATAGTTTTAGTTGAGGCATTCTGAAAATACTGGAGTCTTTGCAATTTTGAGCTTGTCTGAAGATTACTCTTTGGTTTCAATCGGAGCTTTTTGAAGATTTCAAAACTCTTTTGAAAATCTTGTGAATTTTGAATTGTTTGTAAAGTTTGACAAATTTTGGGCGTTCATCAGAGTTGAAATTTTGGACAGAGATTGGCTTTGGTATACAAAACTATTACCATCAGCTCAGCAGATATCCAATTGGAATGCTAATTGAAATTATTAATGAACGCTTCTTCGATGTGCAAATTGAATTCCAATTGGAAACAACAATTTTGAAACTTGGAGACGTCTTGACATTTCCAGAATTATTACGTTTTTGAAATTGTATTTAATGTATCAGGCCAACGAAATGGACAACAACCAAAAAACCGGAAACGGATGAGTCGGCAGGCGTAGGCACAGCATGCAGTACTGGAGATCACGTTCCGGACCCCAATAATTGTGGTACCTATCTTCGATGTGTTCTTGGTCAATTTCGACGGGAGTTTTGCTCTCCAGGTCTCCATTGGAACGAAAAACGGGGCCGCTGCGATTGGCCATTCAGTGCTAAATGCCAACAAATTACTGGTAAGCCATTAAATAGGACAAACAGCGAATCAGTGGATCATATAAATTTTGCAGTACAAATGGTTCACCTAAAGCCTGCTCTAAGTACGTGTGTGTGTACGCGTGTTCATATGGTGTGGGCAATATGGATGGATATGGGGAGAAAATTTATTCTTTACATTTTTGAAATGTTCTATTTATGGAGACAAAAAATAAAATTTTAAATAGTTGGTCAGACTGAGTAATTAGGCGGTGTTTGCACAAACATGATAAAGACTGAATCACTCCCAAAGAATCTCTCATTTTCTAGTATTTAATTATTAATTAATACAGTGGTACTGCGTGAGGATTGGGTCGCGGGATGATTGCCATTTAGTCATAATGAAACCTGTTTTTATGACCAAGTATTGAACGCTACCTTGGCACATCGCATTCTCAGTTTAATCTTTAGTGACAGAACCGTTGTCGATAATTTAGTTAAAAAAGTAACACCAGATGCGATGTACCGTTTGCACGGGCTTTTCCTATTAGTTCTCCACGACTGTTTAGCATTCGAAAATCATTCTTCAGCGCCTATTGGAAATTCTATAACACTAGGTGAAAGAAATTTTTAAGTTAGTACGAGTGCGAGTAGGATTCCAAAGAGATAAAAAATCTGCGAAAACTAAATGTCGCAAAAACAATTTGAACGATTCTGAGTGTGAATAATTTTTAAAGAATTTTCAAGTTTCGATACATTCGAAACTTGGGAGGGGGGGGGGGTGAAATGGGTGCGAGATGGGGTACGAAGTCGACCATTGTGTCCGACCCCGAAGTTTGGCCACGTGTGCCATTATCCTGCGTGAAAACCAGAAATTTGGAAAACTGTCCAAACTTCTGGAATTAAATACAACTCATCAATTGTTTCAAAAATTTCGAAAACAATACATAAAACCGACCATTACAGAGAGCACAACAACACATAAACCATGGATATCGCACAGGCCAACAACGCCAAGAACTACGACTCCAACCTGGACAACACCCTCAACGAGACCCCAAACTCCACCATCACGACCCACAACACCAAAACCCGTAAACGGACCTGTAGTCGGACCAAAAGAATGCCAGCACGGCCAATATTACGCATATCCCGATTCATGTACCCATTTCTTGATTTGTGTCAATGACAATTTAGTTCTTCAACAGTGTGGACCTGGATTGAACTGGAATGATAAGAAAAAAATGTGCGATTGGGCCTTCAAGAATCCCTGCCAGGATAACCCGAATAAAAATTCACCAATCGTCATGAAGGACATGAATAACGTATGTAATTAAATTTGTAGTGAAGTGGTAAAACGAGGCCAGTTAGCTTGCACTCCAATCCGGTTTCCGATGAATACCTCGAAAGTTTTACCAAAATTTCCTTTAGAAGATTGTCTCAATTTCTCAACTTCCTGAGATAAAGAACCGAAGCTACCGATAAATGCGCTTGTTTTACCACGTTGCTCTAGAAATTATCATTCAGTAGAATAATGAATTTGCGCATAATTGAAAATGTCTATATAGAAACCGCTCATACATGTTTTCCAGGAGCCCTGCCTACCCGGTAGTTTCAGCGAAGTCCCCGATGATTGCGGTAGTTACCACGCGTGCCTATGGGGTCGTCACGAGAAGTTTTCATGTGCCCCAGGTTTGCACTTCAATAAGGAAACTCATATTTGTGACTGGCCGGCACGCGCAAAATGCAAATCAGATAGTGTGTACGGTGAAATTCCGCCGCTGATTCCTTCAGAGCAACTTTCGACAACTAGACGACCCAAGCCGACGAAAATCACTACAACAACAAGAATCCCAACAACGACCCAAAACTGGAACGAGCCGTGGACAGAAAAGCCTAAACCGCTCCCTCCTCCGATAATCGATCCATCAAAAGTTTCGCCGCTGTCCGGACACTTCAAGGTCGTTTGCTACTTCACGAATTGGGCATGGTATCGACGAGGTGTGGGAAAATACGTACCCGAAAATATTGACCATACCTTATGCACGCATATTGTATATGGGTTCGCCGTTTTGGATTATTCAGAGCTGACGATTCGAGCGCATGATTCTTGGGCCGATTTTGATAACAGGTTGATCTCTTGATTCATTAACTTCTGAATAGAGGCAGTTGTAACGATCCCTAAAGTCCAGAGTGGAAAATGCTTATCCATCGAGCATTCTTTGGACACGCTTATGATAAGATGTCTGTATGTATTTTTTTCCTTCCGTTCCTTACTCCTTCATACAGCCTAAGAATTCATTCGTGAGTGAGAAGTCTGGTTACCATTCATACGCATGGGGTTCAATTCCGCCACTCAATTCATCATATTTTTGAACCTGCAGATACTTCTGCTAGTCCCTCGAGACTAGACGCAAATCCTGTTTCGTGTGTGTGTGTGTGTGTGTGTGTGTCTGACCGACGAGTGGTAAAGAGTGAGAATAAGCATATTATTGTTAACGGAACGATAAGAATCGGCCATGCCCATGCGAGTTCACGACAATTGGTTCCTTCAAACGTTGATTTCGTTGCAGATTTTATGACCGAGTCGTGAGTTACAAACAGAGGGGACTGAAAATTCTTCTAGCTCTTGGTGGCTGGAATGATTCTGCTGGAGATAAATACAGTAGATTGGTCAACTCACCTGCTGCTAGACAAAAATTCATTGGACATGTTATCAAGTTCATCGAGAAGTATAACTTCGACGGACTCGATTTGGACTGGGAGTATCCAGTTTGTTGGCAGGTTAGTCGCTGATTTAATTTGGGGGATTGAGAAAATTAATCATTGCAGTCTATAGGTAACTCATAAAAATTAATACAATGACTTGCCGCCGCTCTCTTGCGCAGGAAGGTATAAAACATTCGTGCTACTTCTTAGCTATCCGATTTTCGGGAAGTTATTGTGTCGACCGCAAATTTCGAATCGTGTTTTAGGTGTACGAAAACAATTCAAAAATGCAATTGCAAAACATGTGCTTTACGTACGTTTCTCAAAATCAATAGTTCCTTGAAATCAGTAGTAGTAATAGATACCACGGAATCAATTCACAGATCGGAATGTTCGCTGTGTAGTCATACTGGGGGTAAAACCACGCCCCCTCCACAATTTTTTCGCTTTCGGGCTCACTTCACATCAGTACCTTATGGGGAGGCAAACTTAAATTTTTTAAAACTGAATTTTTGGCCCCGTGTGTGTTGATATTATCCGATTGGGACCCCTAGAAGACACTCCCGTCGATTTTGGATCGAAAAAGTCAAATTAATTTTTTCCGATTTTGGCCAAAGTTAACATTGGGCTGTTATGGGGAGGCAAACTTAATTTTTTTAAAATCGAATTTTTGGCCCCGCGCGAGTTTATATTATCCAATTGGGACCCCTAGAAGACATTCCCGTCGATTTTGGATCGAAAAAGTCAAATTAATTTTTTTCGATTTTGGCCAAATTTAACATTGGGGCCTTATGGGGAGGCAAACTTAAATTTTTTAAAATTGAATTTTTGGCCCCGCGCGCGTTTATATTATCCAATTGGGACCCCTAGAAGACACTCCCGTCGATTTTGGGTCGAAAAAGTCAAATTAATTTTTTTCGATTTTGGCCAAATTTAACATTGGGACCTTATGGGGAGGCAGACTTAATTTTTTTAAAATCGAATTTTTGGCCCCGCGCGAGTTTATATTATCCAATTGGGACCCCTAGAAGACACTCCCGTCGATTTTGGGTCGAAAAAGTCAAATTAATTTTTTTCGATTTTGGCCAAATTTAACATTGGGACCTTATGGGGAGGCAAACTTAATTTTTTTAAAATCGAATTTTTGGCCCCGCGCGCGTTTATATTATCCAATTGGGACCCCTAGAAGACACTCCCGTCGATTTTGGGTCGAAAAAGTCAAATTAATTTTTTTCGATTTTGGCCAAATTTAACATTGGGACCTTATGGGGAGGCAAACTTAATTTTTTTAAAATCGAATTTTTGGCCCCGCGCGCGTTTATATTATCCAATTGGGACCCCTAGAAGACACTCCCGTCGATTTTGGGTCGAAAAAGTCAAATTAATTTTTTTCGATTTTGGCCAAATTTAACATTGGGACCTTATGGGGAGGCAAACTTAATTTTTTTAAAATCGAATTTTTGGCCCCGCGCGAGTTTATATTATCCAATTGGGACCCCTAGAAGACATTCCCGTCCATTTTGGATCGAAAAAGTCAAATTAATTTTTTTCGATTTTGGCCAAATTTAACATTGGGGCCTTATGGGGAGGCAAACTTAAATTTTTTAAAATTGAATTTTTGGCCCCGCGCGCGTTTATATTATCCAATTGGGACCCCTAGAAGACACTCCCGTCGATTTTGGGTCGAAAAAGTCAAATTAATTTTTTTCGATTTTGGCCAAATTTAACATTGGGACCTTATGGGGAGGCAAACTTAATTTTTTTTAAATCGAATTTTTGGCCCCGCGCGCGTTTATATTATCCAATTGGGACCCCTAGAAGACACTCCCGTCGATTTTGGGTCGAAAAAGTCAAATTAATTTTTTTCGATTTTGGCCAAATTTAACATTGGGACCTTATGGGGAGGCAAACTTAATTTTTTTAAAATCGAATTTTTGGCCCCGCGCGCGTTTATATTATCCAATTGGGACCCCTAGAAGACACTCCCGTCGATTTTGGGTCGAAAAAGTCAAATTAATTTTTTTCGATTTTGGCCAAATTTAACATTGGGACCTTATGGGGAGGCAAACTTAATTTTTTTAAAATCGAATTTTTGGCCCCGCGCGAGTTTATATTATCCAATTGGGACCCCTAGAAGACATTCCCGTCCATTTTGGATCGAAAAAGTCAAATTAATTTTTTTCGATTTTGGCCAAATTTAACATTGGGGCCTTATGGGGAGGCAAACTTAAATTTTTTAAAATCGAATTTTTGGCCCCGTGTGTGTTGATATTATCCGATTGGGACCCCTAGAAGACACTCCCGTCGATTTTGGATCGAAAAAGTCAAAATAATTTTTTTCGATTTTGGCCAAATTTAACATTGGGACCTTATGGGGAGGCAAACTTAAATTTTTTAAAACTGAATTTTTGGCCCCGTGTGTGTTGATATTATCCGATTGGGACCCCTAGAAGACACTCCCGTCGATTTTGGATCGAAAAAGTCAAATTAATTTTTTCCGATTTTGGCCAAAGTTAACATTGGGCTGTTATGGGGAGGCAAACTTAATTTTTTTAAAATCGAATTTTTGGCCCCGCGCGAGTTTATATTATCCAATTGGGACCCCTAGAAGACACTCCCGTCGATTTTGGGTCGAAAAAGTCAAATTAATTTTTTTCGATTTTGGCCAAATTTAACATTGGGACCTTATGGGGAGGCAAACTTAATTTTTTTAAAATCGAATTTTTGGCCCCGCGCGCGTTTATATTATCCAATTGGGACCCCTAGAAGACACTCCCGTCGATTTTGGGTCGAAAAAGTCAAATTAATTTTTTTCGATTTTGGCCAAATTTAACATTGGGACCTTATGGGGAGGCAAACTTAATTTTTTTAAAATCGAATTTTTGGCCCCGCGCGAGTTTATATTATCCAATTGGGACCCCTAGAAGACATTCCCGTCCATTTTGGATCGAAAAAGTCAAATTAATTTTTTTCGATTTTGGCCAAATTTAACATTGGGGCCTTATGGGGAGGCAAACTTAAATTTTTTAAAATTGAATTTTTGGCCCCGCGCGCGTTTATATTATCCAATTGGGACCCCTAGAAGACACTCCCGTCGATTTTGGGTCGAAAAAGTCAAATTAATTTTTTTCGATTTTGGCCAAATTTAACATTGGGACCTTATGGGGAGGCAAACTTAATTTTTTTAAAATCGAATTTTTGGCCCCGCGCGCGTTTATATTATCCAATTGGGACCCCTAGAAGACACTCCCGTCGATTTTGGGTCGAAAAAGTCAAATTAATTTTTTTCGATTTTGGCCAAATTTAACATTGGGACCTTATGGGGAGGCAAACTTAATTTTTTTTAAATCGAATTTTTGGCCCCGCGCGCGTTTATATTATCCAATTGGGACCCCTAGAAGACACTCCCGTCGATTTTGGGTCGAAAAAGTCAAATTAATTTTTTTCGATTTTGGCCAAATTTAACATTGGGACCTTATGGGGAGGCAAACTTAATTTTTTTTAAATCGAATTTTTGGCCCCGCGCGAGTTCATATTATCCAATTGGGACCCCTAGAAGACATTCCCGTCCATTTTGCATCGAAAAAGTCAAATTAATTTTTTTCGATTTTGGCCAAATTTAACATTGGGGCCTTATGGGGAGGCAAACTTAAATTTTTTAAAATTGAATTTTTGGCCCCGTGTGTGTTGATATTATCCGATTGGGACCCCTAGAAGACACTCCCGTCGATTTTGGATCGAAAAAGTCAAATTAATTTTTTCCGATTTTGGCCAAAGTTAACATTGGGGCCTTATGGGGAGGCAAACTTAAATTTTTTAAAATTGAATTTTTGGCCCCGTGTGCGCTGATACTATCCAATAGGAACCCCTAAAAGATATTTCCGTCGAATTTGGGTCGAAAAAGTCAAATTAATTTTTTTCGATTTTGGCCAAATTTAACATTGGGACCTTATGGGGAGGCAAACTTAAATTTTTTAAAATTGAATTTTTGGCCCCGTGTGCGTTGATACTATCCAATGGGAACCCCTAGAAGATACTCCCGTCGATTTTGGGGCGAAAAAGTCAAATTAATTTTTTTCGATTTTGGCCAAATTTAACATTGGGACCTTATGGGGAGGCAAACTTAATTTTTTTAAAATTGAATTTTTGGCCCCGTGTGCGTTTATATTATCCGATTGGGACCCCTAGAAGACACTCCCGTCGATTTTGGGGCGAAAAAGTCAAATTAATTTTTTTCGATTTTGGCCAAATTTAACATTGGGACCTTATGGGGAGGCAAACTTAAATTTTTTAAAATTGAATTTTTGGCCCCGTGTGCGTTGATACTATCCAATGGGAACCCCTAGAAGACACTCCCGTCGATTTTGGGGCGAAAAAGTCAAATTATTTTTTTTCGATTTTGGCCAAATTTAACATTGGGACCTTATGGGGAGGCAAACTTAAATTTTTTAAAATTGAATTTTTGGCCCCGTGTGCGTTTATATTATCCGATTGGGACCCCTAGAAGACACTCCCGTCGATTTTGGGGCGAAAAAGTCAAATTAATTTTTTTCGATTTTGGCCAAATTTAACATTGGGACCTTATGGGGAGGCAAACTTAAATTTTTTAAAATTGAATTTTTGGCCCCGTGTGCGTTGATACTATCCAATGGGAACCCCTAGAAGACACTCCCGTCGATTTTGGGGCGAAAAAGTCAAATTATTTTTTTTCGATTTTGGCCAAATTTAACATTGGGACCTTATGGGGAGGCAAACTTAAATTTTTTTTAATTGAATTTTTGGCCCCGTGTGCGCCGATACTATCCAATAGGAACCACTAATAGTATATTACACCATAAGGGCAGAAAGTATGAAATTCCTGCACTGCGCGCGATGATGCCCGAGGCGAAGCCGAGGGCATCATGGCGCGCAGTTCAGGGCTTTCAAACTTCTGCCCGTGTGGTGTATACTATTTTTCTTTATAGCCGGTCGAAAGTACGAAAATTCATAATTTGTGTTATAGATACTGATGCCTGCCCCGACATTTGCAGCACGAGCGAAGCGAGTGCTGCTGGTCGGGGGCAGGCATAACATAAAAAAGAAATGTCATCCCATTTGAACACTGCAGATTTTTTCGGCTTGTAACCTTTGGAATTATTTTTTATCATAATTTTCAAATTTTGAAATTTGCTAATATCGACATTATCTCTCGTGTTCAATGTTTTTTTCAGCATCGACCGAATGCTCCACAGTGTTGAAGGTCTCAGCTTCTTACTCAAGTCTTTGAAATATATCACTAAATTAGCTTCATCTGACTGTGACAAAGAATTTTGATGTTCCATTTGCCATTTTTTATAAGTATCGTAAACTAATTTATAGCGATCAGCTGACCTCTTTGGCAATGTTTCTGTCTCGATTATCAATCGTGCTTCTGCATCAAAATCCCTCAGAAGCTCCTCCTCGTCCATCGACTCATCACTGGACGTCATTGCCTTAATTAATATTTTTTTTTATATTTCATTAATTGCAAAGAAGTCGTTTTGAGGTTACATTTGACATTATCGTAGATAGGTGATGACTAGTGACTGACAGCAGTCCCACGCACCGATGCGCGGAAAAAAAAATTTCGTCCCGCTGTTGTAGATGGCGTACGCGTCGTTTCATCGATGCACGAATCTTAGACTTTCTGCTTCGAAATCGATGACGAATATACGTACTTTCGACCGAGGTATAAAGAAAAAGGTATTTCCGTCGAATTTGAGTCGAAAAAGTCAAATTAATTTTTTTCGATTTTGGCCAAATTTAACATTGGGCTCTTATGGGGAGGCAAACTTAAATTTTTTAAAACTGAATTTTTGGCCCCGTGTGCACTGATACTATCCAATGGGAACCCCTAGAAGACACTCCCGTCGATTTTGGGTCGAAAAAGTCAAATTAATTTTTTTCGATTTTGGCCAAATTTAACATTGGGCTCTTATGGGGAGGCAAACTTAAATTTTTTAAAATTGAATTTTTGGCCCCGTGTGCACTGATACTATCCAATGGGAACCCCTAGAAGATACTCCCGTCGATTTTGGGGCGAAAAAGTCAAATTAATTTTTTTCGATTTTGGCCAAATTTAACATTGGGACCTTATGGGGAGGCAAACTTAAATTTTTTAAAATTGAATTTTTGGCCCCGTGTGCGTTTATATTATCCGATTGGGACCCCTAGAAGACACTCCCGTCGATTTTGGGGCGAAAAAGTCAAATTAATTTTTTTCGATTTTGGCCAAATTTAACATTGGGACCTTATGGGGAGGCAAACTTAAATTTTTTAAAATTGAATTTTTGGCCCCGTGTGCGTTGATACTATCCAATGGGAACCCCTGGAAGACACTCCCGTCGATTTTGGGGCGAAAAAGTCAAATTATTTTTTTTCGATTTTGGCCAAATTTAACATTGGGGCCTTATGGGGAGGCAAACTTAAATTTTTTTTTAATTGAATTTTTAGCCCCGTGTGCGCCGATACTATCCAATAGGAACCACTAAAAGGTATTTCCGTCGAATTTGAGTCGAAAAAGTCAAATTAATTTTTTTCGATTTTGGCCAAATTTAACATTGGGCTCTTATGGGGAGGCAAACTTAAATTTTTTAAAACTGAATTTTTGGCCCCGTGTGCACTGATACTATCCAATGGGAACCCCTAGAAGACACTCCCGTCGATTTTGGGTCGAAAAAGTCAAATTAATTTTTTTCGATTTTGGCCAAATTTAACATTGGGACCTTATGGGGAGGCAAACTTAAATTTTTTAAAATTGAATTTTTGGCCCCGTGTGCGTTGATACTATCCAATGGGAACCCCTAGAAGACACTCCCGTCGATTTTGGGGCGAAAAAGTCAAATTAATTTTTTTCGATTTTGGCCAAATTTAACATTGGGGCCTTATAGGGAGGCAAACTTAAATTTTTTTTAATTGAATTTTTGGCCCCGTGTGCGCCGATACTATCCAATAGGAACCACTAAAAGGTATTTCCGTCGAATTTGAGTCGAAAAAGTCAAATTAATTTTTTTCGATTTTGGCCAAATTTAACATTGGGCTCTTATGGGGAGGCAAACTTAAATTTTTTAAAATTGAATTTTTGGCCCCGTGTGCACTGATACTATCCAATGGGAACCCCTAGAAGATACTCCCGTCGATTTTGGGGCGAAAAAGTCAAATTAATTTTTTTCGATTTTGGCCAAATTTAACATTGGGACCTTATGGGGAGGCAAACTTAAATTTTTTAAAATTGAATTTTCGGCCCCGTGTGCGTTTATATTATCCGATTGGGACCCCTAGAAGACACTCCCGTCGATTTTGGGGCGAAAAAGTCAAATTAATTTTTTTCGATTTTGGCCAAATTTAACATTGGGACCTTATGGGGAGGCAAACTTAAATTTTTTAAAATTGAATTTTTGGCCCCGTGTGCGTTTATATTATCCGATTGGGACCCCTAGAAGACACTCCCGTCGATTTTGGGGCGAAAAAGTCAAATTAATTTTTTTCGATTTTGGCCAAATTTAACATTGGGACCTTATGGGGAGGCAAACTTAATTTTTTTAAAATCGAATTTTTGGCCCCGCGCGAGTTCATATTATCCAATTGGGACCCCTAGAAGACATTCCCGTCCATTTTGCATCGAAAAAGTCAAATTAATTTTTTTCGATTTTGGCCAAATTTAACATTGGGACCTTATGGGGAGGCAAACTTAAATTTTTTAAAATTGAATTTTTGGCCCCGTGTGCGTTTATATTATCCGATTGGGACCCCTAGAAGACACTCCCGTCGATTTTGGGGCGAAAAAGTCAAATTAATTTTTTTCGATTTTGGCCAAATTTAACATTGGGACCTTATGGGGAGGCAAACTTAAATTTTTTAAAATTGAATTTTTGGCCCCGTGTGCGTTGATACTATCCAATGGGAACCCCTGGAAGACACTCCCGTCGATTTTGGGGCGAAAAAGTCAAATTATTTTTTTTCGATTTTGGCCAAATTTAACATTGGGGCCTTATGGGGAGGCAAACTTAAATTTTTTTTTAATTGAATTTTTAGCCCCGTGTGCGCCGATACTATCCAATAGGAACCACTAAAAGGTATTTCCGTCGAATTTGAGTCGAAAAAGTCAAATTAATTTTTTTCGATTTTGGCCAAATTTAACATTGGGCTCTTATGGGGAGGCAAACTTAAATTTTTTAAAACTGAATTTTTGGCCCCGTGTGCACTGATACTATCCAATGGGAACCCCTAGAAGACACTCCCGTCGATTTTGGGTCGAAAAAGTCAAATTAATTTTTTTCGATTTTGGCCAAATTTAACATTGGGACCTTATGGGGAGGCAAACTTAAATTTTTTAAAATTGAATTTTTGGCCCCGTGTGCGTTGATACTATCCAATGGGAACCCCTAGAAGACACTCCCGTCGATTTTGGGGCGAAAAAGTCAAATTAATTTTTTTCGATTTTGGCCAAATTTAACATTGGGGCCTTATAGGGAGGCAAACTTAAATTTTTTTTAATTGAATTTTTGGCCCCGTGTGCGCCGATACTATCCAATAGGAACCACTAAAAGGTATTTCCGTCGAATTTGAGTCGAAAAAGTCAAATTAATTTTTTTCGATTTTGGCCAAATTTAACATTGGGCTCTTATGGGGAGGCAAACTTAAATTTTTTAAAATTGAATTTTTGGCCCCGTGTGCACTGATACTATCCAATGGGAACCCCTAGAAGATACTCCCGTCGATTTTGGGGCGAAAAAGTCAAATTAATTTTTTTCGATTTTGGCCAAATTTAAAATTGGGACCTTATGGGGAGGCAAACTTAAATTTTTTAAAATTGAATTTTCGGCCCCGTGTGCGTTTATATTATCCGATTGGGACCCCTAGAAGACACTCCCGTCGATTTTGGGGCGAAAAAGTCAAATTAATTTTTTTCGATTTTGGCCAAATTTAACATTGGGACCTTATGGGGAGGCAAACTTAAATTTTTTAAAATTGAATTTTTGGCCCCGTGTGCGTTTATATTATCCGATTGGGACCCCTAGAAGACACTCCCGTCGATTTTGGGGCGAAAAAGTCAAATTAATTTTTTTCGATTTTGGCCAAATTTAACATTGGGACCTTATGGGGAGGCAAACTTAATTTTTTTAAAATCGAATTTTTGGCCCCGCGCGAGTTCATATTATCCAATTGGGACCCCTAGAAGACATTCCCGTCCATTTTGCATCGAAAAAGTCAAATTAATTTTTTTCGATTTTGGCCAAATTTAACATTGGGACCTTATGGGGAGGCAAACTTAAATTTTTTAAAATTGAATTTTTGGCCCCGTGTGCGTTTATATTATCCGATTGGGACCCCTAGAAGACACTCCCGTCGATTTTGGGGCGAAAAAGTCAAATTAATTTTTTTCGATTTTGGCCAAATTTAACATTGGGACCTTATGGGGAGGCAAACTTAAATTTTTTAAAATTGAATTTTTGGCCCCGTGTGCGTTGATACTATCCAATGGGAACCCCTGGAAGACACTCCCGTCGATTTTGGGGCGAAAAAGTCAAATTATTTTTTTTCGATTTTGGCCAAATTTAACATTGGGGCCTTATGGGGAGGCAAACTTAAATTTTTTTTTAATTGAATTTTTAGCCCCGTGTGCGCCGATACTATCCAATAGGAACCACTAAAAGGTATTTCCGTCGAATTTGAGTCGAAAAAGTCAAATTAATTTTTTTCGATTTTGGCCAAATTTAACATTGGGCTCTTATGGGGAGGCAAACTTAAATTTTTTAAAACTGAATTTTTGGCCCCGTGTGCACTGATACTATCCAATGGGAACCCCTAGAAGACACTCCCGTCGATTTTGGGTCGAAAAAGTCAAATTAATTTTTTTCGATTTTGGCCAAATTTAACATTGGGACCTTATGGGGAGGCAAACTTAAATTTTTTAAAATTGAATTTTTGGCCCCGTGTGCGTTGATACTATCCAATGGGAACCCCTAGAAGACACTCCCGTCGATTTTGGGGCGAAAAAGTCAAATTAATTTTTTTCGATTTTGGCCAAATTTAACATTGGGGCCTTATAGGGAGGCAAACTTAAATTTTTTTTAATTGAATTTTTGGCCCCGTGTGCGCCGATACTATCCAATAGGAACCACTAAAAGGTATTTCCGTCGAATTTGAGTCGAAAAAGTCAAATTAATTTTTTTCGATTTTGGCCAAATTTAACATTGGGCTCTTATGGGGAGGCAAACTTAAATTTTTTAAAATTGAATTTTTGGCCCCGTGTGCACTGATACTATCCAATGGGAACCCCTAGAAGATACTCCCGTCGATTTTGGGGCGAAAAAGTCAAATTAATTTTTTTCGATTTTGGCCAAATTTAAAATTGGGACCTTATGGGGAGGCAAACTTAAATTTTTTAAAATTGAATTTTCGGCCCCGTGTGCGTTTATATTATCCGATTGGGACCCCTAGAAGACACTCCCGTCGATTTTGGGGCGAAAAAGTCAAATTAATTTTTTTCGATTTTGGCCAAATTTAACATTGGGACCTTATGGGGAGGCAAACTTAAATTTTTTAAAATTGAATTTTTGGCCCCGTGTGCGTTTATATTATCCGATTGGGACCCCTAGAAGACACTCCCGTCGATTTTGGGGCGAAAAAGTCAAATTAATTTTTTTCGATTTTGGCCAAATTTAACATTGGGACCTTATGGGGAGGCAAACTTAATTTTTTTAAAATCGAATTTTTGGCCCCGCGCGAGTTCATATTATCCAATTGGGACCCCTAGAAGACATTCCCGTCCATTTTGCATCGAAAAAGTCAAATTAATTTTTTTCGATTTTGGCCAAATTTAACATTGGGACCTTATGGGGAGGCAAACTTAAATTTTTTAAAATTGAATTTTTGGCCCCGTGTGCGTTTATATTATCCGATTGGGACCCCTAGAAGACACTCCCGTCGATTTTGGGGCGAAAAAGTCAAATTAATTTTTTTCGATTTTGGCCAAATTTAACATTGGGACCTTATGGGGAGGCAAACTTAATTTTTTTAAAATTGAATTTTTGGCCCCGTGTGCGTTGATACTATCCAATGGGAACCCCTAGAAGATACTCCCGTCGATTTTGGGTCGAAAAAGTCAAATTAATTTTTTTCGATTTTGGCCAAATTTAACATTGGGACCTTATGGGGAGGCAAACTTAAATTTTTTTAAATTGAATTTTTGGCCCCGTGTGCATTTATATTATCCGATTGGGACCCCTAGAAGACACTCCCGTCGATTTTGGGGCGAAAAAGTCAAATTAATTTTTTTCGATTTTGGCCAAATTTAACATTGGGACCTTATGGGGAGGCAAACTTAAATTTTTTAAAATTGAATTTTTGGCCCCGTGTGCGTTGATACTATCCAATGGGAACCCCTAGAAGACACTCCCGTCGATTTTGGGGCGAAAAAGTCAAATTAATTTTTTTCGATTTTGGCCAAATTTAACATTGGGGCCTTATAGGGAGGCAAACTTAAATTTTTTTTAATTGAATTTTTGGCCCCGTGTGCGCCGATACTATCCAATAGGAACCACTAAAAGGTATTTCCGTCGAATTTGAGTCGAAAAAGTCAAATTAATTTTTTTCGATTTTGGCCAAATTTAACATTGGGCTCTTATGGGGAGGCAAACTTAATTTTTTTAAAATCGAATTTTTGGCCCCGCGCGAGTTCATATTATCCAATTGGGACCCCTAGAAGACATTCCCGTCCATTTTGCATCGAAAAAGTCAAATTAATTTTTTTCGATTTTGGCCAAATTTAACATTGGGACCTTATGGGGAGGCAAACTTAAATTTTTTAAAATTGAATTTTTGGCCCCGTGTGCGTTTATATTATCCGATTGGGACCCCTAGAAGACACTCCCGTCGATTTTGGGGCGAAAAAGTCAAATTAATTTTTTTCGATTTTGGCCAAATTTAACATTGGGACCTTATGGGGAGGCAAACTTAATTTTTTTAAAATCGAATTTTTGGCCCCGCGCGAGTTCATATTATCCAATTGGGACCCCTAGAAGACATTCCCGTCCATTTTGCATCGAAAAAGTCAAATTAATTTTTTTCGATTTTGGCCAAATTTAACATTGGGACCTTATGGGGAGGCAAACTTAAATTTTTTAAAATTGAATTTTTGGCCCCGTGTGCGTTGATACTATCCAATGGGAACCCCTAGAAGACACTCCCGTCGATTTTGGGGCGAAAAAGTCAAATTAATTTTTTTCGATTTTGGCCAAATTTAACATTGGGACCTTATGGGGAGGCAAACTTAATTTTTTTAAAATCGAATTTTTGGCCCCGCGCGAGTTTATATTATCCAATTGGGACCCCTAGAAGACATTCCCGTCCATTTTGGATCGAAAAAGTCAAATTAATTTTTTTCGATTTTGGCCAAATTTAACATTGGGGCCTTATGGGGAGGCAAACTTAAATTTTTCAAAATTGAATTTTTGGCCCCGCGCGCGTTTATATTATCCAATTGGGACCCCTAGAAGACACTCCCGTCGATTTTGGGTCGAAAAAGTCAAATTAATTTTTTTCGATTTTGGCCAAATTTAACATTGGGACCTTATGGGGAGGCAAACTTAATTTTTTTAAAATCGAATTTTTGGCCCCGCGCGCGTTTATATTATCCAATTGGGACCCCTAGAAGACACTCCCGTCGATTTTGGGTCGAAAAAGTCAAATTAATTTTTTTCGATTTTGGCCAAATTTAACATTGGGACCTTATGGGGAGGCAAACTTAATTTTTTTTAAATCGAATTTTTGGCCCCGCGCGCGTTTATATTATCCAATTGGGACCCCTAGAAGACACTCCCGTCGATTTTGGGTCGAAAAAGTCAAATTAATTTTTTTCGATTTTGGCCAAATTTAACATTGGGACCTTATGGGGAGGCAAACTTAATTTTTTTAAAATCGAATTTTTGGCCCCGCGCGAGTTCATATTATCCAATTGGGACCCCTAGAAGACATTCCCGTCCATTTTGCATCGAAAAAGTCAAATTAATTTTTTTCGATTTTGGCCAAATTTAACATTGGGGCCTTATGGGGAGGCAAACTTAAATTTTTTAAAATTGAATTTTTGGCCCCGTGTGTGTTGATATTATCCGATTGGGACCCCTAGAAGACACTCCCGTCGATTTTGGATCGAAAAAGTCAAATTAATTTTTTCCGATTTTGGCCAAAGTTAACATTGGGCTGTTATGGGGAGGCAAACTTAATTTTTTTAAAATCGAATTTTTGGCCCCGCGCGAGTTTATATTATCCAATTGGGACCCCTAGAAGACATTCCCGTCGATTTTGGATCGAAAAAGTCAAATTAATTTTTTTCGATTTTGGCCAAATTTAACATTGGGGCCTTATGGGGAGGCAAACTTAAATTTTTTAAAATTGAATTTTTGGCCCCGCGCGCGTTTATATTATCCAATTGGGACCCCTAGAAGACACTCCCGTCGATTTTGGGTCGAAAAAGTCAAATTAATTTTTTTCGATTTTGGCCAAATTTAACATTGGGACCTTATGGGGAGGCAAACTTAATTTTTTTTAAATCGAATTTTTGGCCCCGCGCGAGTTTATATTATCCAATTGGGACCCCTAGAAGACACTCCCGTCGATTTTGGGTCGAAAAAGTCAAATTAATTTTTTTCGATTTTGGCCAAATTTAACATTGGGACCTTATGGGGAGGCAAACTTAATTTTTTTAAAATCGAATTTTTGGCCCCGCGCGCGTTTATATTATCCAATTGGGACTCCTAGAAGACACTCCCGTCGATTTTGGGTCGAAAAAGTCAAATTAATTTTTTTCGATTTTGGCCAAATTTAACATTGGGACCTTATGGGGAGGCAAACTTAATTTTTTTAAAATCGAATTTTTGGCCCCGCGCGAGTTTATATTATCCAATTGGGACCCCTAGAAGACATTCCCGTCCATTTTGGATCGAAAAAGTCAAATTAATTTTTTTCGATTTTGGCCAAATTTAACATTGGGGCCTTATGGGGAGGCAAACTTAAATTTTTTAAAATTGAATTTTTGGCCCCGTGTGCGCTGATACTATCCAATAGGAACCCCTAAAAGATATTTCCGTCGAATTTGGGTCGAAAAAGTCAAATTAATTTTTTTCGATTTTGGCCAAATTTAACATTGGGACCTTATGGGGAGGCAAACTTAAATTTTTTAAAATTGAATTTTTGGCCCCGTGTGCGTTTATATTATCCGATTGGGACCCCTAGAAGACACTCCCGTCGATTTTGGGGCGAAAAAGTCAAATTAATTTTTTTCGATTTTGGCCAAATTTAACATTGGGCTCTTATGGGGAGGCAAACTTAATTTTTTTAAAATCGAATTTTTGGTCCCGCGCGAGTTTATATTATCCAATTGGGACCCCTAGAAGACTCTCCCGTCGATTTTGGGGCGAAAAAGTCAAATTATTTTTTTTCGATTTTGGCCAAATTTAACATTGGGACCTTATGGGGAGGCAAACTTAAATTTTTTAAAATTGAATTTTTGGCCCCGTGTGCGTTGATACTATCCAATGGGAACCCCTAGAAGACACTCCCGTCGATTTTGGGGCGAAAAAGTCAAATTATTTTTTTTCGATTTTGGCCAAATTTAACATTGGGGCCTTATGGGGAGGCAAACTTAAATTTTTTTTAATTGAATTTTTGGCCCCGTGTGCGCCGATACTATCCAATAGGAACCACTAAAAGGTATTTCCGTCGAATTTGAGTCGAAAAAGTCAAATTAATTTTTTTCGATTTTGGCCAAATTTAACATTGGGCTCTTATGGGGAGGCAAACTTAAATTTTTTAAAACTGAATTTTTGGCCCCGTGTGCGTTGATACTATCCAATGGGAACCCCTAGAAGATACTCCCGTCGATTTTGGGGCGAAAAAGTCAAATTAATTTTTTTCGATTTTGGCCAAATTTAACATTGGGACCTTATGGGGAGGCAAACTTAATTTTTTTAAAATTGAATTTTTGGCCCCGTGTGCGTTGATACTATCCAATGGGAACCCCTAGAAGATACTCCCGTCGATTTTGGGGCGAAAAAGTCAAATTAATTTTTTTCGATTTTGGCCAAATTTAACATTGGGGCCTTATGGGGAGGCAAACTTAAATTTTTTTTAATTGAATTTTTGGCCCCGTGTGCGCCGATACTATCCAATAGGAACCACTAAAAGGTATTTCCGTCGAATTTGAGTCGAAAAAGTCAAATTAATTTTTTTCGATTTTGGCCAAATTTAATATTGGGCTCTTATGGGGAGGCAAACTTAAATTTTTTAAAATTGAATTTTTGGCCCCGTGTGCACTGATACTATCCAATGGGAACCCCTAGAAGACACTCCCGTCGATTTTGGGGCGAAAAAGTCAAATTAATTTTTTTCGATTTTGGCCAAATTTAACATTGGGGCCTTATAGGGAGGCAAACTTAAATTTTTTTTAATTGAATTTTTGGCCCCGTGTGCGCCGATACTATCCAATAGGAACCACTAAAAGGTATTTCCGTCGAATTTGAGTCGAAAAAGTCAAATTAATTTTTTTCGATTTTGGCCAAATTTAACATTGGGCTCTTATGGGGAGGCAAACTTAAATTTTTTAAAACTGAATTTTTGGCCCCGTGTGCACTGATACTATCCAATGGGAACCCCTAGAAGACACTCCCGTCGATTTTGGGTCGAAAAAGTCAAATTAATTTTTTTCGATTTTGGCCAAATTTAACATTGGGCTCTTATGGGGAGGCAAACTTAAATTTTTTAAAATTGAATTTTTGGCCCCGTGTGCACTGATACTATCCAATGGGAACCCCTAGAAGATACTCCCGTCGATTTTGGGGCGAAAAAGTCAAATTAATTTTTTTCGATTTTGGCCAAATTTAACATTGGGACCTTATGGGGAGGCAAACTTAAATTTTTTAAAATTGAATTTTTGGCCCCGTGTGCGTTTATATTATCCGATTGGGACCCCTAGAAGACACTCCCGTCGATTTTGGGGCGAAAAAGTCAAATTAATTTTTTTCGATTTTGGCCAAATTTAACATTGGGGCCTTATGGGGAGGCAAACTTAAATTTTTTTTTAATTGAATTTTTAGCCCCGTGTGCGCCGATACTATCCAATAGGAACCACTAAAAGGTATTTCCGTCGAATTTGAGTCGAAAAAGTCAAATTAATTTTTTTCGATTTTGGCCAAATTTAACATTGGGCTCTTATGGGGAGGCAAACTTAAATTTTTTAAAACTGAATTTTTGGCCCCGTGTGCACTGATACTATCCAATGGGAACCCCTAGAAGACACTCCCGTCGATTTTGGGTCGAAAAAGTCAAATTAATTTTTTTCGATTTTGGCCAAATTTAACATTGGGACCTTATGGGGAGGCAAACTTAAATTTTTTAAAATTGAATTTTTGGCCCCGTGTGCGTTGATACTATCCAATGGGAACCCCTAGAAGACACTCCCGTCGATTTTGGGGCGAAAAAGTCAAATTAATTTTTTTCGATTTTGGCCAAATTTAACATTGGGGCCTTATAGGGAGGCAAACTTAAATTTTTTTTAATTGAATTTTTGGCCCCGTGTGCGCCGATACTATCCAATAGGAACCACTAAAAGGTATTTCCGTCGAATTTGAGTCGAAAAAGTCAAATTAATTTTTTTCGATTTTGGCCAAATTTAACATTGGGCTCTTATGGGGAGGCAAACTTAAATTTTTTAAAATTGAATTTTTGGCCCCGTGTGCACTGATACTATCCAATGGGAACCCCTAGAAGATACTCCCGTCGATTTTGGGGCGAAAAAGTCAAATTAATTTTTTTCGATTTTGGCCAAATTTAACATTGGGACCTTATGGGGAGGCAAACTTAAATTTTTTAAAATTGAATTTTTGGCCCCGTGTGCGTTTATATTATCCGATTGGGACCCCTAGAAGACACTCCCGTCGATTTTGGGGCGAAAAAGTCAAATTAATTTTTTTCGATTTTGGCCAAATTTAACATTGGGACCTTATGGGGAGGCAAACTTAATTTTTTTAAAATTGAATTTTTGGCCCCGTGTGCGTTGATACTATCCAATGGGAACCCCTAGAAGATACTCCCGTCGATTTTGGGGCGAAAAAGTCAAATTATTTTTTTTCGATTTTGGCCAAATTTAACATTGGGACCTTATGGGGAGGCAAACTTAATTTTTTTAAAATCGAATTTTTGGCCCCGCGCGAGTTTATATTATCCAATTGGGACCCCTAGAAGACATTCCCGTCCATTTTGGATCGAAAAAGTCAAATTAATTTTTTTCGATTTTGGCCAAATTTAACATTGGGGCCTTATGGGGAGGCAAACTTAAATTTTTTAAAATCGAATTTTTGGCCCCGTGTGTGTTGATATTATCCGATTGGGACCCCTAGAAGACACTCCCGTCGATTTTGGATCGAAAAAGTCAAAATAATTTTTTTCGATTTTGGCCAAATTTAACATTGGGACCTTATGGGGAGGCAAACTTAAATTTTTTAAAATTGAATTTTTGGCCCCGTGTGCGTTTATATTATCCGATTGGGACCCCTAGAAGACACTCCCGTCGATTTTGGGGCGAAAAAGTCAAATTAATTTTTTTCGATTTTGGCCAAATTTAACATTGGGACCTTATGGGGAGGCAAACTTAATTTTTTTAAAATTGAATTTTTGGCCCCGTGTGCGTTGATACTATCCAATGGGAACCCCTAGAAGATACTCCCGTCGATTTTGGGTCGAAAAAGTCAAATTAATTTTTTTCGATTTTGGCCAAATTTAACATTGGGACCTTATGGGGAGGCAAACTTAAATTTTTTTAAATTGAATTTTTGGCCCCGTGTGCGTTTATATTATCCGATTGGGACCCCTAGAAGACACTCCCGTCGATTTTGGGGCGAAAAAGTCAAATTAATTTTTTTCGATTTTGGCCAAATTTAACATTGGGACCTTATGGGGAGGCAAACTTAAATTTTTTAAAATTGAATTTTTGGCCCCGTGTGCGTTGATACTATCCAATGGGAACCCCTAGAAGACACTCCCGTCGATTTTGGGGCGAAAAAGTCAAATTAATTTTTTTCGATTTTGGCCAAATTTAACATTGGGGCCTTATAGGGAGGCAAACTTAAATTTTTTTTAATTGAATTTTTGGCCCCGTGTGCGCCGATACTATCCAATAGGAACCACTAAAAGGTATTTCCGTCGAATTTGAGTCGAAAAAGTCAAATTAATTTTTTTCGATTTTGGCCAAATTTAACATTGGGCTCTTATGGGGAGGCAAACTTAATTTTTTTAAAATCGAATTTTTGGCCCCGCGCGAGTTCATATTATCCAATTGGGACCCCTAGAAGACATTCCCGTCCATTTTGCATCGAAAAAGTCAAATTAATTTTTTTCGATTTTGGCCAAATTTAACATTGGGACCTTATGGGGAGGCAAACTTAAATTTTTTAAAATTGAATTTTTGGCCCCGTGTGCGTTTATATTATCCGATTGGGACCCCTAGAAGACACTCCCGTCGATTTTGGGGCGAAAAAGTCAAATTAATTTTTTTCGATTTTGGCCAAATTTAACATTGGGACCTTATGGGGAGGCAAACTTAATTTTTTTAAAATCGAATTTTTGGCCCCGCGCGAGTTCATATTATCCAATTGGGACCCCTAGAAGACATTCCCGTCCATTTTGCATCGAAAAAGTCAAATTAATTTTTTTCGATTTTGGCCAAATTTAACATTGGGACCTTATGGGGAGGCAAACTTAAATTTTTTAAAATTGAATTTTTGGCCCCGTGTGCGTTGATACTATCCAATGGGAACCCCTAGAAGACACTCCCGTCGATTTTGGGGCGAAAAAGTCAAATTAATTTTTTTCGATTTTGGCCAAATTTAACATTGGGACCTTATGGGGAGGCAAACTTAATTTTTTTAAAATCGAATTTTTGGCCCCGCGCGAGTTTATATTATCCAATTGGGACCCCTAGAAGACATTCCCGTCCATTTTGGATCGAAAAAGTCAAATTAATTTTTTTCGATTTTGGCCAAATTTAACATTGGGGCCTTATGGGGAGGCAAACTTAAATTTTTTAAAATTGAATTTTTGGCCCCGCGCGCGTTTATATTATCCAATTGGGACCCCTAGAAGACACTCCCGTCGATTTTGGGTCGAAAAAGTCAAATTAATTTTTTTCGATTTTGGCCAAATTTAACATTGGGACCTTATGGGGAGGCAAACTTAATTTTTTTAAAATCGAATTTTTGGCCCCGCGCGCGTTTATATTATCCAATTGGGACCCCTAGAAGACACTCCCGTCGATTTTGGGTCGAAAAAGTCAAATTAATTTTTTTCGATTTTGGCCAAATTTAACATTGGGACCTTATGGGGAGGCAAACTTAATTTTTTTTAAATCGAATTTTTGGCCCCGCGCGCGTTTATATTATCCAATTGGGACCCCTAGAAGACACTCCCGTCGATTTTGGGTCGAAAAAGTCAAATTAATTTTTTTCGATTTTGGCCAAATTTAACATTGGGACCTTATGGGGAGGCAAACTTAATTTTTTTAAAATCGAATTTTTGGCCCCGCGCGAGTTCATATTATCCAATTGGGACCCCTAGAAGACATTCCCGTCCATTTTGCATCGAAAAAGTCAAATTAATTTTTTTCGATTTTGGCCAAATTTAACATTGGGGCCTTATGGGGAGGCAAACTTAAATTTTTTAAAATTGAATTTTTGGCCCCGTGTGTGTTGATATTATCCGATTGGGACCCCTAGAAGACACTCCCGTCGATTTTGGATCGAAAAAGTCAAATTAATTTTTTCCGATTTTGGCCAAAGTTAACATTGGGCTGTTATGGGGAGGCAAACTTAATTTTTTTAAAATCGAATTTTTGGCCCCGCGCGAGTTTATATTATCCAATTGGGACCCCTAGAAGACATTCCCGTCGATTTTGGATCGAAAAAGTCAAATTAATTTTTTTCGATTTTGGCCAAATTTAACATTGGGGCCTTATGGGGAGGCAAACTTAAATTTTTTAAAATTGAATTTTTGGCCCCGCGCGCGTTTATATTATCCAATTGGGACCCCTAGAAGACACTCCCGTCGATTTTGGGTCGAAAAAGTCAAATTAATTTTTTTCGATTTTGGCCAAATTTAACATTGGGACCTTATGGGGAGGCAAACTTAATTTTTTTTAAATCGAATTTTTGGCCCCGCGCGAGTTTATATTATCCAATTGGGACCCCTAGAAGACACTCCCGTCGATTTTGGGTCGAAAAAGTCAAATTAATTTTTTTCGATTTTGGCCAAATTTAACATTGGGACCTTATGGGGAGGCAAACTTAATTTTTTTAAAATCGAATTTTTGGCCCCGCGCGCGTTTATATTATCCAATTGGGACTCCTAGAAGACACTCCCGTCGATTTTGGGTCGAAAAAGTCAAATTAATTTTTTTCGATTTTGGCCAAATTTAACATTGGGACCTTATGGGGAGGCAAACTTAATTTTTTTAAAATCGAATTTTTGGCCCCGCGCGAGTTTATATTATCCAATTGGGACCCCTAGAAGACATTCCCGTCCATTTTGGATCGAAAAAGTCAAATTAATTTTTTTCGATTTTGGCCAAATTTAACATTGGGGCCTTATGGGGAGGCAAACTTAATTTTTTTAAAATTGAATTTTTGGCCCCGTGTGCGTTGATACTATCCAATGGGAACCCCTAGAAGATACTCCCGTCGATTTTGGGGCGAAAAAGTCAAATTAATTTTTTTCGATTTTGGCCAAATTTAACATTGGGGCCTTATGGGGAGGCAAACTTAAATTTTTTTTAATTGAATTTTTGGCCCCGTGTGCGCCGATACTATCCAATAGGAACCACTAAAAGGTATTTCCGTCGAATTTGAGTCGAAAAAGTCAAATTAATTTTTTTCGATTTTGGCCAAATTTAATATTGGGCTCTTATGGGGAGGCAAACTTAAATTTTTTAAAATTGAATTTTTGGCCCCGTGTGCACTGATACTATCCAATGGGAACCCCTAGAAGACACTCCCGTCGATTTTGGGGCGAAAAAGTCAAATTAATTTTTTTCGATTTTGGCCAAATTTAACATTGGGGCCTTATAGGGAGGCAAACTTAAATTTTTTTTAATTGAATTTTTGGCCCCGTGTGCGCCGATACTATCCAATAGGAACCACTAAAAGGTATTTCCGTCGAATTTGAGTCGAAAAAGTCAAATTAATTTTTTTCGATTTTGGCCAAATTTAACATTGGGCTCTTATGGGGAGGCAAACTTAAATTTTTTAAAACTGAATTTTTGGCCCCGTGTGCACTGATACTATCCAATGGGAACCCCTAGAAGACACTCCCGTCGATTTTGGGTCGAAAAAGTCAAATTAATTTTTTTCGATTTTGGCCAAATTTAACATTGGGCTCTTATGGGGAGGCAAACTTAAATTTTTTAAAATTGAATTTTTGGCCCCGTGTGCACTGATACTATCCAATGGGAACCCCTAGAAGATACTCCCGTCGATTTTGGGGCGAAAAAGTCAAATTAATTTTTTTCGATTTTGGCCAAATTTAACATTGGGACCTTATGGGGAGGCAAACTTAAATTTTTTAAAATTGAATTTTTGGCCCCGTGTGCGTTTATATTATCCGATTGGGACCCCTAGAAGACACTCCCGTCGATTTTGGGGCGAAAAAGTCAAATTAATTTTTTTCGATTTTGGCCAAATTTAACATTGGGGCCTTATGGGGAGGCAAACTTAAATTTTTTTTTAATTGAATTTTTAGCCCCGTGTGCGCCGATACTATCCAATAGGAACCACTAAAAGGTATTTCCGTCGAATTTGAGTCGAAAAAGTCAAATTAATTTTTTTCGATTTTGGCCAAATTTAACATTGGGCTCTTATGGGGAGGCAAACTTAAATTTTTTAAAACTGAATTTTTGGCCCCGTGTGCACTGATACTATCCAATGGGAACCCCTAGAAGACACTCCCGTCGATTTTGGGTCGAAAAAGTCAAATTAATTTTTTTCGATTTTGGCCAAATTTAACATTGGGACCTTATGGGGAGGCAAACTTAAATTTTTTAAAATTGAATTTTTGGCCCCGTGTGCGTTGATACTATCCAATGGGAACCCCTAGAAGACACTCCCGTCGATTTTGGGGCGAAAAAGTCAAATTAATTTTTTTCGATTTTGGCCAAATTTAACATTGGGGCCTTATAGGGAGGCAAACTTAAATTTTTTTTAATTGAATTTTTGGCCCCGTGTGCGCCGATACTATCCAATAGGAACCACTAAAAGGTATTTCCGTCGAATTTGAGTCGAAAAAGTCAAATTAATTTTTTTCGATTTTGGCCAAATTTAACATTGGGCTCTTATGGGGAGGCAAACTTAAATTTTTTAAAATTGAATTTTTGGCCCCGTGTGCACTGATACTATCCAATGGGAACCCCTAGAAGATACTCCCGTCGATTTTGGGGCGAAAAAGTCAAATTAATTTTTTTCGATTTTGGCCAAATTTAACATTGGGACCTTATGGGGAGGCAAACTTAAATTTTTTAAAATTGAATTTTTGGCCCCGTGTGCGTTTATATTATCCGATTGGGACCCCTAGAAGACACTCCCGTCGATTTTGGGGCGAAAAAGTCAAATTAATTTTTTTCGATTTTGGCCAAATTTAACATTGGGACCTTATGGGGAGGCAAACTTAATTTTTTTAAAATCGAATTTTTGGCCCCGCGCGAGTTTATATTATCCAATTGGGACCCCTAGAAGACATTCCCGTCCATTTTGGATCGAAAAAGTCAAATTAATTTTTTTCGATTTTGGCCAAATTTAACATTGGGGCCTTATGGGGAGGCAAACTTAAATTTTTTAAAATCGAATTTTTGGCCCCGTGTGTGTTGATATTATCCGATTGGGACCCCTAGAAGACACTCCCGTCGATTTTGGATCGAAAAAGTCAAAATAATTTTTTTCGATTTTGGCCAAATTTAACATTGGGACCTTATGGGGAGGCAAACTTAAATTTTTTAAAATTGAATTTTTGGCCCCGTGTGCGTTTATATTATCCGATTGGGACCCCTAGAAGACACTCCCGTCGATTTTGGGGCGAAAAAGTCAAATTAATTTTTTTCGATTTTGGCCAAATTTAACATTGGGACCTTATGGGGAGGCAAACTTAATTTTTTTAAAATTGAATTTTTGGCCCCGTGTGCGTTGATACTATCCAATGGGAACCCCTAGAAGATACTCCCGTCGATTTTGGGTCGAAAAAGTCAAATTAATTTTTTTCGATTTTGGCCAAATTTAACATTGGGACCTTATGGGGAGGCAAACTTAAATTTTTTTAAATTGAATTTTTGGCCCCGTGTGCGTTTATATTATCCGATTGGGACCCCTAGAAGACACTCCCGTCGATTTTGGGGCGAAAAAGTCAAATTAATTTTTTTCGATTTTGGCCAAATTTAACATTGGGACCTTATGGGGAGGCAAACTTAAATTTTTTAAAATTGAATTTTTGGCCCCGTGTGCGTTGATACTATCCAATGGGAACCCCTAGAAGACACTCCCGTCGATTTTGGGGCGAAAAAGTCAAATTAATTTTTTTCGATTTTGGCCAAATTTAACATTGGGGCCTTATAGGGAGGCAAACTTAAATTTTTTTTAATTGAATTTTTGGCCCCGTGTGCGCCGATACTATCCAATAGGAACCACTAAAAGGTATTTCCGTCGAATTTGAGTCGAAAAAGTCAAATTAATTTTTTTCGATTTTGGCCAAATTTAACATTGGGCTCTTATGGGGAGGCAAACTTAATTTTTTTAAAATCGAATTTTTGGCCCCGCGCGAGTTCATATTATCCAATTGGGACCCCTAGAAGACATTCCCGTCCATTTTGCATCGAAAAAGTCAAATTAATTTTTTTCGATTTTGGCCAAATTTAACATTGGGACCTTATGGGGAGGCAAACTTAAATTTTTTAAAATTGAATTTTTGGCCCCGTGTGCGTTTATATTATCCGATTGGGACCCCTAGAAGACACTCCCGTCGATTTTGGGGCGAAAAAGTCAAATTAATTTTTTTCGATTTTGGCCAAATTTAACATTGGGACCTTATGGGGAGGCAAACTTAATGTTTTAAAATCGAATTTTTGGCCCCGCGCGAGTTCATATTATCCAATTGGGACCCCTAGAAGACATTCCCGTCCATTTTGCATCGAAAAAGTCAAATTAATTTTTTTCGATTTTGGCCAAATTTAACATTGGGACCTTATGGGGAGGCAAACTTAAATTTTTTAAAATTGAATTTTTGGCCCCGTGTGCGTTGATACTATCCAATGGGAACCCCTAGAAGACACTCCCGTCGATTTTGGGGCGAAAAAGTCAAATTAATTTTTTTCGATTTTGGCCAAATTTAACATTGGGACCTTATGGGGAGGCAAACTTAATTTTTTTAAAATCGAATTTTTGGCCCCGCGCGAGTTTATATTATCCAATTGGGACCCCTAGAAGACATTCCCGTCCATTTTGGATCGAAAAAGTCAAATTAATTTTTTTCGATTTTGGCCAAATTTAACATTGGGGCCTTATGGGGAGGCAAACTTAAATTTTTTAAAATTGAATTTTTGGCCCCGCGCGCGTTTATATTATCCAATTGGGACCCCTAGAAGACACTCCCGTCGATTTTGGGTCGAAAAAGTCAAATTAATTTTTTTCGATTTTGGCCAAATTTAACATTGGGACCTTATGGGGAGGCAAACTTAATTTTTTTAAAATCGAATTTTTGGCCCCGCGCGCGTTTATATTATCCAATTGGGACCCCTAGAAGACACTCCCGTCGATTTTGGGTCGAAAAAGTCAAATTAATTTTTTTCGATTTTGGCCAAATTTAACATTGGGACCTTATGGGGAGGCAAACTTAATTTTTTTTAAATCGAATTTTTGGCCCCGCGCGCGTTTATATTATCCAATTGGGACCCCTAGAAGACACTCCCGTCGATTTTGGGTCGAAAAAGTCAAATTAATTTTTTTCGATTTTGGCCAAATTTAACATTGGGACCTTATGGGGAGGCAAACTTAATTTTTTTAAAATCGAATTTTTGGCCCCGCGCGAGTTCATATTATCCAATTGGGACCCCTAGAAGACATTCCCGTCCATTTTGCATCGAAAAAGTCAAATTAATTTTTTTCGATTTTGGCCAAATTTAACATTGGGGCCTTATGGGGAGGCAAACTTAAATTTTTTAAAATTGAATTTTTGGCCCCGTGTGTGTTGATATTATCCGATTGGGACCCCTAGAAGACACTCCCGTCGATTTTGGATCGAAAAAGTCAAATTAATTTTTTCCGATTTTGGCCAAAGTTAACATTGGGCTGTTATGGGGAGGCAAACTTAATTTTTTTAAAATCGAATTTTTGGCCCCGCGCGAGTTTATATTATCCAATTGGGACCCCTAGAAGACATTCCCGTCGATTTTGGATCGAAAAAGTCAAATTAATTTTTTTCGATTTTGGCCAAATTTAACATTGGGGCCTTATGGGGAGGCAAACTTAAATTTTTTAAAATTGAATTTTTGGCCCCGCGCGCGTTTATATTATCCAATTGGGACCCCTAGAAGACACTCCCGTCGATTTTGGGTCGAAAAAGTCAAATTAATTTTTTTCGATTTTGGCCAAATTTAACATTGGGACCTTATGGGGAGGCAAACTTAATTTTTTTTAAATCGAATTTTTGGCCCCGCGCGAGTTTATATTATCCAATTGGGACCCCTAGAAGACACTCCCGTCGATTTTGGGTCGAAAAAGTCAAATTAATTTTTTTCGATTTTGGCCAAATTTAACATTGGGACCTTATGGGGAGGCAAACTTAATTTTTTTAAAATCGAATTTTTGGCCCCGCGCGCGTTTATATTATCCAATTGGGACTCCTAGAAGACACTCCCGTCGATTTTGGGTCGAAAAAGTCAAATTAATTTTTTTCGATTTTGGTCAAATTTAACATTGGGACCTTATGGGGAGGCAAACTTAATTTTTTTAAAATCGAATTTTTGGCCCCGCGCGAGTTTATATTATCCAATTGGGACCCCTAGAAGACATTCCCGTCCATTTTGGATCGAAAAAGTCAAATTAATTTTTTTCGATTTTGGCCAAATTTAACATTGGGGCCTTATGGGGAGGCAAACTTAAATTTTTTAAAATTGAATTTTTGGCCCCGTGTGCGCTGATACTATCCAATAGGAACCCCTAAAAGATATTTCCGTCGAATTTGGGTCGAAAAAGTCAAATTAATTTTTTTCGATTTTGGCCAAATTTAACATTGGGACCTTATGGGGAGGCAAACTTAAATTTTTTTAAATTGAATTTTTGGCCCCGTGTGCGCTGATACTATCCAATAGGAACCCCTAAAAGATATTTCCGTCGATTTTGGGGCGAAAAAGTCAAATTAATTTTTTTCGATTTTGGCCAAATTTAACATTGGGGCCTTATGGGGAGGCAAACTTAAATTTTTTTTAATTGAATTTTTGGCCCCGTGTGCGCCGATACTATCCAATAGGAACCACTAAAAGGTATTTCCGTCGAATTTGAGTCGAAAAAGTCAAATTAATTTTTTTCGATTTTGGCCAAATTTAATATTGGGCTCTTATGGGGAGGCAAACTTAAATTTTTTAAAATTGAATTTTTGGCCCCGTGTGCACTGATACTATCCAATGGGAACCCCTAGAAGACACTCCCGTCGATTTTGGGGCGAAAAAGTCAAATTAATTTTTTTCGATTTTGGCCAAATTTAACATTGGGGCCTTATAGGGAGGCAAACTTAAATTTTTTTTAATTGAATTTTTGGCCCCGTGTGCGCCGATACTATCCAATAGGAACCACTAAAAGGTATTTCCGTCGAATTTGAGTCGAAAAAGTCAAATTAATTTTTTTCGATTTTGGCCAAATTTAACATTGGGCTCTTATGGGGAGGCAAACTTAATTTTTTTAAAATCGAATTTTTGGCCCCGCGCGAGTTCATATTATCCAATTGGGACCCCTAGAAGACATTCCCGTCCATTTTGCATCGAAAAAGTCAAATTAATTTTTTTCGATTTTGGCCAAATTTAACATTGGGACCTTATGGGGAGGCAAACTTAAATTTTTTAAAATTGAATTTTTGGCCCCGTGTGCGTTTATATTATCCGATTGGGACCCCTAGAAGACACTCCCGTCGATTTTGGGGCGAAAAAGTCAAATTAATTTTTTTCGATTTTGGCCAAATTTAACATTGGGACCTTATGGGGAGGCAAACTTAAATTTTTTAAAATTGAATTTTTGGCCCCGTGTGCGTTGATACTATCCAATGGGAACCCCTAGAAGACACTCCCGTCGATTTTGGGGCGAAAAAGTCAAATTAATTTTTTTCGATTTTGGCCAAATTTAACATTGGGGCCTTATAGGGAGGCAAACTTAAATTTTTTTTAATTGAATTTTTGGCCCCGTGTGCGCCGATACTATCCAATAGGAACCACTAAAAGGTATTTCCGTCGAATTTGAGTCGAAAAAGTCAAATTAATTTTTTTCGATTTTGGGAAAATTTAATATTGGGCTCTTATGGGGAGGCAAACTTAAATTTTTTTAAATTGAATTTTTGGCCCCGTGTGCACTGATACTATCCAATGGGAACCCCTAGAAGACACTCCCGTCGATTTTGGGTCGAAAAAGTCAAATTAATTTTTTTCGATTTTGGCCAAATTTAACATTGGGACCTTATGGGGAGGCAAACTTAAATTTTTTAAAATTGACTTTTTGGCCCCGTGTGCGTTGATACTATCCAATGGGAACCCCTAGAAGACACTCCCGTCGATTTTGGGGCGAAAAAGTCAAATTAATTTTTTTCGATTTTGGCCAAATTTAACATTGGGACCTTATGGGGAGGCAAACTTAAATTTTTTAAAATTGAATTTTTGGCCCCGTGTGCGTTTATATTATCCGATTGGGACCCCTAGAAGACACTCCCGTCGATTTTGGGGCGAAAAAGTCAAATTAATTTTTTTCGATTTTGGCCAAATTTAACATTGGGACCTTATGGGGAGGCAAACTTAAATTTTTTTAAATTGAATTTTTGGCCCCGTGTGCGTTTATATTATCCGATTGGGACCCCTAGAAGACACTCCCGTCGATTTTGGGGCGAAAAAGTCCAATTAATTTTTTTCGATTTTGGCCAAATTTAACATTGGGACCTTATGGGGAGGCAAACTTAAATTTTTTAAAATTGAATTTTTGGCCCCGTGTGCGTTGATACTATCCAATGGGAACCCCTAGAAGATACTCCCGTCGATTTTGGGGCGAAAAAGTCAAATTAATTTTTTTCGATTTTGGCCAAATTTAACATTGGGACCTTATGGGGAGGCAAACTTAAATTTTTTTAAATTGAATTTTTGGCCCCGTGTGCGCCGATACTCTCCAATAGGAACCCCTAAGAGATATTTCCGTCGATTTTGGGTCGAAAAAGTCAAATTAATTTTTTTCGATTTTGGCCAAATTTAACATTGGGACCTTATGGGGAGGCAAACTTAAATTTTTTAAAATTGAATTTTTGGCCCCGTGTGCGTTTATATTATCCGATTGGGACCCCTAGAAGACACTCCCGTCGATTTTGGGGCGAAAAAGTCAAATTAATTTTTTTCGATTTTGGCCAAATTTAACATTGGGACCTTATGGGGAGGCAAACTTAAATTTTTTAAAATTGAATTTTTGGCCCCGTGTGCGCCGATACTATCCAATAGGAACCACTAAAAGGTATTTCCGTCGAATTTGAGTCGAAAAAGTCAAATTAATTTTTTTCGATTTTGGCCAAATTTAACATTGGGCTCTTATGGGGAGGCAAACTTAAATTTTTTAAAATTGACTTTTTGGCCCCGTGTGCGTTGATACTATCCAATGGGAACCCCTAGAAGACACTCCCGTCGATTTTGGGGCGAAAAAGTCAAATTAATTTTTTTCGATTTTGGCCAAATTTAACATTGGGACCTTATGGGGAGGCAAACTTAATTTTTTTAAAATTGAATTTTTGGCCCCGTGTGCGTTTATATTATCCGATTGGGACCCCTAGAAGACACTCCCGTCGATTTTGGGGCGAAAAAGTCAAATTAATTTTTTTCGATTTTGGCCAAATTTAACATTGGGACCTTATGGGGAGGCAAACTTAATTTTTTTAAAATTGAATTTTTGGCCCCGTGTGCGTTGATACTATCCAATGGGAACCCCTAGAAGATACTCCCGTCGATTTTGGGGCGAAAAAGTCAAATTAATTTTTTTCGATTTTGGCCAAATTTAACATTGGGACCTTATGGGGAGGCAAACTTAAATTTTTTTAAATTGAATTTTTGGCCCCGTGTGCGCCGATACTCTCCAATAGGAACCCCTAAGAGATATTTCCGTCGATTTTGGGTCGAAAAAGTCAAATTAATTTTTTTCGATTTTGGCCAAATTTAACATTGGGACCTTATGGGGAGGCAAACTTAAATTTTTTAAAATTGAATTTTTGGCCCCGTGTGCGTTTATATTATCCGATTGGGACCCCTAGAAGACACTCCCGTCGATTTTGGGGCGAAAAAGTCAAATTAATTTTTTTCGATTTTGGCCAAATTTAACATTGGGACCTTATGGGGAGGCAAACTTAAATTTTTTAAAATTGAATTTTTGGCCCCGTGTGCGTTGATACTATCCAATGGGAACCCCTAGAAGACACTCCCGTCGATTTTGGGGCGAAAAAGTCAAATTATTTTTTTTCAATTTTGGCCAAATTTAACATTGGGGCCTTATGGGGAGGCAAACTTAAATTTTTTTTAATTGAATTTTTGGCCCCGTGTGCGCCGATACTATCCAATAGGAACCACTAAAAGGTATTTCCGTCGAATTTGAGTCGAAAAAGTCAAATTAATTTTTTTCGATTTTGGCCAAATTTAACATTGGGCTCTTATGGGGAGGCAAACTTAAATTTTTTAAAACTGAATTTTTGGCCCCGTGTGCACTGATACTATCCAATGGGAACCCCTAGAAGACACTCCCGTCGATTTTGGGTCGAAAAAGTCAAATTAATTTTTTTCGATTTTGGCCAAATTTAACATTGGGACCTTATGGGGAGGCAAACTTAAATTTTTTAAAATTGAATTTTTGGCCCCGTGTGCACTGATACTATCCAATGGGAACCCCTAGAAGATACTCCCGTCGATTTTGGGGCGAAAAAGTCAAATTAATTTTTTTCGATTTTGGCCAAATTTAACATTGGGACCTTATGGGGAGGCAAACTTAAATTTTTTAAAATTGAATTTTTGGCCCCGTGTGCGTTGATACTATCCAATGGGAACCCCTAGAAGACACTCCCGTCGATTTTGGGGCGAAAAAGTCAAATTATTTTTTTTCGATTTTGGCCAAATTTAACATTGGGGCCTTATGGGGAGGCAAACTTAAATTTTTTTTAATTGAATTTTTGGCCCCGTGTGCGCCGATACTATCCAATAGGAACCACTAAAAGGTATTTCCGTCGAATTTGAGTCGAAAAAGTCAAATTAATTTTTTTCGATTTTGGCCAAATTTAACATTGGGCTCTTATGGGGAGGCAAACTTAAATTTTTTAAAACTGAATTTTTGGCCCCGTGTGCACTGATACTATCCAATGGGAACCCCTAGAAGACACTCCCGTCGATTTTGGGTCGAAAAAGTCAAATTAATTTTTTTCGATTTTGGCCAAATTTAACATTGGGACCTTATGGGGAGGCAAACTTAAATTTTTTAAAATTGAATTTTTGGCCCCGTGTGCACTGATACTATCCAATGGGAACCCCTAGAAGATACTCCCGTCGATTTTGGGGCGAAAAAGTCAAATTAATTTTTTTCGATTTTGGCCAAATTTAACATTGGGACCTTATGGGGAGGCAAACTTAAATTTTTTAAAATTGAATTTTTGGCCCCGTGTGCGTTTATATTATCCGATTGGGACCCCTAGAAGACACTCCCGTCGATTTTGGGGCGAAAAAGTCAAATTAATTTTTTTCGATTTTGGCCAAATTTAACATTGGGACCTTATGGGGAGGCAAACTTAAATTTTTTAAAATTGAATTTTTGGCCCCGTGTGCGTTGATACTATCCAATGGGAACCCCTAGAAGACACTCCCGTCGATTTTGGGGCGAAAAAGTCAAATTATTTTTTTTCGATTTTGGCCAAATTTAACATTGGGGCCTTATGGGGAGGCAAACTTAAATTTTTTTTAATTGAATTTTTGGCCCCGTGTGCGCCGATACTATCCAATAGGAACCACTAAAAGGTATTTCCGTCGAATTTGAGTCGAAAAAGTCAAATTAATTTTTTTCGATTTTGGCCAAATTTAACATTGGGCTCTTATGGGGAGGCAAACTTAAATTTTTTAAAACTGAATTTTTGGCCCCGTGTGCACTGATACTATCCAATGGGAACCCCTAGAAGACACTCCCGTCGATTTTGGGTCGAAAAAGTCAAATTAATTTTTTTCGATTTTGGCCAAATTTAACATTGGGACCTTATGGGGAGGCAAACTTAAATTTTTTAAAATTGAATTTTTGGCCCCGTGTGCGTTGATACTATCCAATGGGAACCCCTAGAAGACACTCCCGTCGATTTTGGGGCGAAAAAGTCAAATTAATTTTTTTCGATTTTGGCCAAATTTGACATTGGGACCTTATGGGGAGGCAAACTTAAATTATTTAAAATCGAATTTTTGGCCCCATGTCAGTGAATATTATCCAATTCGAACCCCCAGACATTTTTGTTCTTTTTTGGTTTGAAATATAGAAATTGGAGCATTCAGTTTAAATAGAATTATTGCTGTTTTTTTACAGGTTGAATGCAAGAAAGGTCCGGCATCTGATAAGCAAGGATTCTCATCTCTAGTTCGTGAGCTTAGTGCTCAATTTAAGCCGAAAGGTCTTCTTCTATCTTCAGCGGTATCGCCTAATAAATTAGTGATAGACAAGGGTTACGATGTTCCGATACTAGCAAAACATTTGGATTGGATCGCAGTGATGACTTATGATTACCATGGCCAATGGGATAAAAAGACTGGTCATGTAGCACCTCTGTACTATCACGAATCTGATGATGCGTATTTCTTCAACGCAAATTATTCAATCAATTACTGGATTTCCAAGGGAGCACCACCGAGGAGTATTGTAATGGGTGAGTTCTCGTAAAAGTTGTAGTACACTTACATCGCGGAAACACGGAACGATCCAAGGATTTTAATATTGAACTAATAATATCTGAAAATATGGACATCGTAGTCAATTACTCAATAATGTAATCTCCCAACTGGTCCGGAAAGTATTAATATTTCAGTGTTGGTGTTCTGGTTAGTTCGATACCATCGAATTGTTCGATGTATACTCGATGGGAAAGTACTCAACCATACAAGTACTAGAACCAAGTAGACATTTTTGAGTTTAGCACGAATCCATTCTCTAAAATACTAGATCACGAAATACTGAAAGACAACAACGCTACAAGTGGAAATACGAACATACTAAATATACATGTTTTTCGCATAGGTATGCCGCTCTATGGTCAAGCCTTCTCCATAAATGACCCCAGCGCAGGTACTGGTTTGAATTCCCCAGCCAGTGGTGGCACCGCTGGAGAATTCACGAAAGCTTCAGGATTTTTAGCTTATTACGAAATTTGTGATCGAATAAAAAATCATGGGTGGAAGGCCCACCAAGATCCTCAAAGGCGAATGGGTCCATATGCTTATAAAGGTAATTAATCACGACACATTATGCATATATACCATTTCAGGTTTATACATAGTTATGCTGGCGGTGCTGTAATATTTGAAATATACCCCACATATTTTTCCTGTTTCTATTGTCTCTAATGCTTCATTGCGTGGACGATTTAATCTTTTCATGGTCGTCCTAAGGAAATGTTAAACAAAACATCAAGTAAATTGGAATTGATGAGTTTAGGTCGATGACTGAACATTTCACAACAATGGGGAGGATTTGCACATGTTTCAAGAGAAATATAAAGGCCATTTAAAGTTTCTCGTGACTATTATATAGTGGAGTCGTGCGATAACGTATCGTATACCTTTCAGGAAATCAGTGGGTTAGTTTTGATGATGCAGACATGATTCGTCAGAAAGCTCAATACGTCAGGGATATGGGCTTAGGAGGTGGAATGGTTTGGGCCTTGGACCTTGATGATTTCAAGGGACGGTGCGGAGAAGGTGAGCATCCTCTAATGCATACTTTGCAGCAAGTATTAGCAGAGCCGCCAACTGAACACGATAGACCAATCAGACCGCCTGACTTTGGTGAGAGCCTGGAGTGGTCACCAGCTCCGCCGAACAAAGCAACACAGCATGCGACTTCCGTTCACAAAGCAGATGAGTTCAAGGTTGTCTGTTATTTCACGAATTGGGCCTGGTACCGACAAGATGGTGGAAAATATCTTCCCGAGGATATTGACGCTGATTTGTGCACCCATGTGATCTACGCATTTGCGGTACTTGATGGATCAACATCCACTATCAAACCTCATGACTCTTGGGCGGATCTTGATAATAGTATGTACTCGTACGTCTATTCATTAGTCAAATTGTATTTGTAGGACTCATTGATTAAATTTGCAGAATTTTATGAACGAGTACTTGCTTACAAGGCTAAGGGAGTCAAAGTGTTGATTGGAATTGGAGGATGGAATGACTCAGCTGGTGATAAGTATAGTAAATTAGTGAATTCTGCGTCAGCAAGGTCGAGGTTCATTGCTCATGTTGTTCAATTCATCGAAAAGTATGGATTTGAAGGTCTGGATTTGGATTGGGAGTACCCAGTCTGTTGGCAGGTTGATTGCTCGAAAGGTCCAACGTCGGACAAACACAGTTTTACTGAATTCGTTCGGGAACTCAGTGAAACATTCAAGCCGAAGGGACTCCTTTTGTCAACTGCAGTTTCACCTAGTAAACGAGTCATTGATGCTGGATATGAGGTGTCAGATTTAGCCAAGTACTTCGACTGGATTTCGGTCATGACTTATGATTTTCATGGCCAGTGGGATAAGAAAACCGGTCATGTAGCGCCACTTTACGTACGTACTGACGACTGGGAGCCGACTTTCAACGCCAACTTCTCGATCAATTACTGGATTGAACTTGGAGCGCCTCCTAAGAAGCTTGTCATGGGAGCACCGCTCTATGGGCAATCTTTCAGCTTAGCCGAGCGAAGCCAGAGGGGACTAAACGCGCCCACTTACGGCGGCGGGGAGGCTGGGGAAGCTACACGCGCTAGAGGCTTTCTGTCGTATTACGAGGTGAGTTGATGGAACTAAGTCTGGAAGTATTTGTGATTCATACTCTATTAGGTCCCAAAAATGATTGATGAATTTAATTAGTCTTCCAATTTCCCAGTTTCGCGTATCCATCGCATACTTCTAATGTCATTCAAATTCCCCCAGATCTGTGAACGAACCCTGAAGAAGGGCTGGGCCGTAGTTCAGGATCCGGAAAGGCGCATTGGCCCGTACGCGTACTCGGCTGACCAATGGGTGAGTTTTGACGATGCTCATCAAATCAGATTAAAGTCCGAGTTCATCAAGAAAATGGGCTTGGGGGGTGGTATGGTATGGGCTTTGGACTTGGATGATTTCAAAAACCGTTGCGGTTGCGAGCCAAGTCCACTTTTACGAACGATGAACCGAGTACTGAGGAACTATCCAGCTGGACCTACCTGTTCTGTTACGGGAAGACCACCAATTCTGGCACCGGAGCCTTCGACTGAATCTCCAGTCCCTTCATCAACTGTTGAATCTTCAGAGGAAGATATCACACCGTCTTCGACGTACTTACCCTCAACAGTCGACGGAGAGGTAATTATAACGAGACGTTCCATGGATTTGTTTTGTTTTATTGTCCATTGCTTCGATAAATTACTTGACAGATGCTGCGAATCGAGACCTTTTATGATTAAATCTTATCATGGAAATCAATGCAATAGTATGAATTCTTATTGATATTTAATGTACATCTGATCCTATCAATGCCTGCAAAGAAAGCGAACAGAGTTGAATGACTGCACATAGCGATCTTTTTCATTATGCTTCCAACACGATATTCTACATAGTATGAACAAAATTCAGGATTGGTATATGTAATGCAATTAACATTATTTCTAGGATACAGTTGAAGTTGTAGCTGGTCCACCACCTCCAGCTGCGATTCCCATTGGAGAGTGCCAGGGGAGAATCTTCATGGCCCACAAATCCGATTGCAACAAATACTTGATATGCAATTTTGGACAGATTCAGGAGCTTTCTTGTCCTACGGGCCTCCATTGGAATAGCGATCGGTGCGATTGGCCCGAAAATAGCAAATGCAAGATGGGACATGCAGGGAATTCCGTCGAATGGAGCAATTATTTGAGATAGCCCACGTAGATTTGAAGTGGAAGGGATTTTGATTAGGCTGGATTGATTCATGTATATCCTCGAAAGCTCATTGTTTCAGCCAATAACGGGCATAGAAGACTCTTCTTTTTTTTTTTTTTAATAACATCAAGTTTCAACATTTTGTCCTCGAAATTTCGCCAAAGGCAAATAGGTACGCAGCATTTAAAACATGAAAAAACTATGGAATTTGATATCCAGTATAACATTAAATTTTTTTCTTTCACTGTTATCGGCTGGAACAAGAAAAAAATTTTAATATGCAGTCAACGCAGGTGGGATGAAAGAAAAATTAAGAAATTTTACTTTGACACTCTTCCGGCTGACATGACTCTCTGGTGATGGTTATGTCATCTGTGAAGACAGTAAGAGTACTCAATATTATGTATCTCTTTATTACAATTCATTGAATAAAACATGGATTTTTATATACAATGGTGTATTGATTGCTGCTTGTTTGATCCCGAAATCTCTTTCTAACACAACGTTCAGATGTTGAAGTTGCGTTTAAAACAAAATTGAGTGCTGTTCATTTTAGTTAAATCAAAAGCTTATTTATTGCTGAGTAAACTTGATATTTTACATTACAAAGTTGTAATAACATTGATCGTATAGATAACACGTAATCTATGAGATAATTTACAATTTTTCTTAGATGTTCATAATATTTTGGGAGTTAGTGGGGTGGAAAAAAAATTATTATTTGATCATAATTTTTGATTGAACGCAAGATATAAATGTACAAAGCCCGTTACTGAGAGGAATAACCAATTTTCAAGATTTGATTCTTTTGATTTTTATTTCATGGTTTCCCTCATAGAGGAAATGAGGGGAATAACCAATTTTCATAATTTGATTCTTTTGATTTTTATTTCATGGTTTTCTCTATAGATTTTGTATCAAGATGCCATAAGATTTCTATAGCAAATTAAAAAAACACCTATGGAAAAAATACCAATCATTCATACAATTTCTGTAGGAAGCTTATAGGATATTTTATGAAAATTCCTATAGGAATCGTATAGAAATTTTATCGCACGCGTTTACTCGCTAATCATCTTATAACTTTTTTAATGCGTTAAGATTAATCTTTTCGATTAATCCGCTTCTTTCACTGTGCAGAATTTCTCTTTTCTTTTCTATTTTTAATGCAAATGCATTACTACAGTTTTGGCACTTTAACGGATTTCGATTTAAATGCACTAGGGCCTTTTGATAAATTCTGACGAATCACCTTAGTTGAAAAATCTTCTGTCATGCGCTGTTTCTATTTTGCCACAAAAACAAATATGTTGCCAAACTCGGAATATGCAAATTAACCCAGTGGATCCGATTTTCACAACTTTCAGTATCGACTTAATCTACAGCTCGTTCATATGATACACGCTTTACCATTACTTGTTTACAGGTTTTAGTTCTTTTCGTAATTAGCGAAAATGTCATTAATTCTCAAGGCCTAACGAGGCTCTGGGGATCGGCCGATGAACATAGGCAATGTTTTTGTAATCGTCGAATGGCAAATCCGCTTTAGCAAATCGTTTTAGCGGGGTAAAGCGATGCAAAGCTGCGGACAATATTACTGGTAAAGGGAATTGTCTAAGCCTCTGCGATCCAAAAAATTAGACTTATCATCCGTTTTAATAATCTTTTTTCTCTTTCTGAATACGAATGGGGTAGTTAAGAGTACCGAAAATTTTCAAAACCGCAAATAATTAAAATCGCAAGGAATTATTTTTTTTTAACTTTCTCTCTACTTCTACATTTTCTTTTCATAATTTCTTCTTTTTTTCCATTAGACCAACTCTACACTAGAGGCTTAGATATTTCTCTCAGCTAGTACTCACAAGTGTGTTCCTGCTGAACTAACATATTTCACGATTTTCACTCTACAATCGGATCCATATTGAACCTCTTGGGCCTTGACTCACTGTGAGGAAGCTCGTTGATTAAAAAAAAACCTCTCATTACCAACTACGAGAGCTGTGCATCTACTGCATAAAATAAAGGATTCATTTACGAATTATCAACGACAGTTTATTGTTAATTCACTTTCATAATTCCAGAATTTTTACGTATTTATTTCAAGGCAAATGTTCTGTATACTGTCGATATATCATTAACTAATAGGTCTCTCTATGTTCGGCTTATCTATAAACATATTAATTTTTACTCTCGAAAAGTAGTCTTACTATATTACAGGCCACTATGAATCAACTATCGAATACTTTTCGTTGGAATGGCTTACGCAGGCTCAATAGAGCTGCGATATATAGTTCAACTCCTCTAATTTCGTCTCTAAGCATTCCCATAAAAAGTACATTAGTTTCTTAATCCGTTCCCGAACAAATGTAGTAAATGTTTCCCTGTCGAACCAAAATGTTTTTTGTCATTTTTTTGCTAAACCGTTTCATCCACGAGATAATCCTTATTTTTTCTATGCCCTCGTAAAGTCGAAATTAGAGGAGCAATTCTGTAACTTGTATTTATGTAACATTATGAGTAATTCTAAGCTCGTTTCGTTCTGACTCAAAAATATTCGTAAGTTGGTGGAAACATTGGTTCCCAACTGTTAAAAATAATTCAACGATTATCTGGGTCGACGAAAGTTGGGTGTATTTGAGTAAAAAAAAAAACATTTTAAAAATTCAGCAAATATCTAAAATTTGTGTTTTTTTTTATTGTGTATTTTTTAAAATGATTGCTTAGCCTTTTGAACAACCTTTCCCATCCAAATTTCCGATTACGCATACCATTTCTTATTTCAAATAAGCCCAAAGTTCGTATAAACCAGAGTACCTGCACTGTCGATAGAAAGCGATTCGAAGGTCTGAGCGCATTGTAAGCGCGATCTTTGACGATTGACCCTCTCCAGCTGAAGAATATTTCTGGTCCGTAGCCGAATTTTAGTCGATGTCTGCAGATCCCTCGATCGGACGGCCTTGAACTCCTTTGATGTGTTCAAACAAGCCCGAGGTCCGTATGAACCGTAACATCTCGGTTATTCGGCTTATCAGCTGCAGCCATGTTAACTTCTACCAAAGTATCCACACTATTGATAGGGCAACCTTTCAGGATTTTCTGAGCAGCGAGACTCGTGAACTGTACTTGCATATCGCTCAAACTCGGATACGAATACAGCTCTCCTCGACTCACAGTCTTCTCAAGATTCGGCTCCGAACCTTGTGGTGCTCTATGTTTCACACTCTCCAAGTTCTCAATATAGACATTGTTGAAGGATCCGCCGAAGCCGTCAAAGGATTTCGTTGGCGAAGGAGGGTTTGACGCAATGTTGTTTTTTGATCCTGGACGCAGCAAATTCCTATAACTCAGAGCATCCTTGGACAGTGACAAACTCAACTTACGCGAGTTGTTCATGGCATCATTTGTGATCTTCGTAGATGAACCAGTTATACCAGAGGTGTCATTCGTAACAGAATTCTTGTCGATATTGTTTGCAGATCCCTCGATCAAATGCGCTTGACTGTTGTTCAAACGATTTGTGAGCTTTAGCTTGTTGGGTGTTTCCTCATCAACCTTTGGTTTGTTCTCCTTATCCGATTCGGATTTGGCTTCTCTTGTTGTGTATAGAGATGAAGGTCTTTCAAGTTTGATTGGCTTCCAGTTTGAGTCTTCATTTTTCTCATCGTCTGTTTTGGTGTTCACCAGTTTCTCCTTCTCAAGCATTGCCTTGTGCACTTTTTCGCTTACTAATTCCTGTTTTTCCTTGTTGCTTGGACGGGTATCAGTTAGGTTCTTGGCTGTACCGTTTTCAAAGGTTATTACGGAACGCATTGGAGAGTTATTTTGGTGGACGTAGATTTTGGTACCTGGTGAGCCGGAAATGGTGGTGGTACTGGAAGCGTTTGAGGCCAGGGTCACGCTGCTGGAGATGGCACGTTCTGGAGGGCTTACGGGGGAAAGGTTTGTCGAGACCTGGAGCGTTATCGAATTTTGCGCTTCTTGCAATGGAGTCAAGGCACCCTGCTGGAGTATTTTCAAGGGAGAAGACTTTGCGGTGATGGTAGAGGTTTTAAGTGGGGAAGACGACAACTTTCCGCTCGAGGTCGACTTCCCAGAGGAGTGCGTTGACTGACTGGAACATGTCTTCTGCAAAATCTAGAAGGTCATAAAAAATCTTGTGGTGAATGGGAATATATTCTGAAACAGGTTTCAAGCATTTAAGAATATTTCGGACACATCAAACAATTATGAAATAACAACCTTAAACAAAATAGCGAGGAAAATTAAGGTAAAATAAATTATGTCTGAGAATTGAAGTAAGGCCCGCATACTTTGTGTTGTGGAGAGCTGTTGGAGGACTTGGTACCACTGCCAGTGGAGTCGTGGCTGGGTCTTCGAGAGCTGTGCCTGGTGCTGGACCTTCCCAGGGTGGCGGTTTTGGCGGGGCTTCCGTTAGTGGCCCTAACGGAGCCTGAGCTACCGCCGCTTCTGCTTGGCGAAGAGTTGCTCGAGTGTTTACCATTCTGGTTTTGTGCCCGCGCTTGATAAGGATCCTGACTCGCGCTTGATGGTAAAACGGACGCTCTGGAGGTGCATCGGCTGAGACTCGAACATTTAGACCTGATTGATGGATTGAATTTTATTCATCATATATTATGCTGTAAAGAATATATAATGGAGCTGGTCAAAAAGCAATGTTTTCTGATTTTTTAAATAATTACTCAATTTACAATAATTGTTTTTTACTCACAACAAAATATCTCGAAAGCGGAGGGATATAGAGTACGTACGTTTACCGAATTTTATTCCTCGCATCAAAATTCGGATTTCATGTTTTACAACTTTTTTCTAACTTTCATGATTTGAGAGTGAAATGTGGGTGACGGTATGGCGTCAGCAGTAAATAGTAATCATTCAGAAAATAATGATCATTCCAGTAAGTAGATGATGGGAAAATGACGTATAGAGTAATGTAGTGCAAGACAGAGGACTACAAACATACCTGGGAAGGGTAGAGCAAGGCGAGCGGTGGCGGCGCGAACTGCGTGGAGTTGAATTCGCCAAAAGACTCGTCGAATCGCCGCTTACTTGACGTCTGTGACGACGTGGCAGTGTCGCTGAACGGACCGAACTCGAATCGTCCCACACTTGGAAACTCGCCTGTGACTGATCCAACCCTTCCATCATCTGCAGAATTTCAAAAATTGTATTTACCAATTTCATGAATTTATGAATTTCTAGGATTACAGACGTCCTCAAAATCGTAAATAAAAACATAATTTTTAGAGCGAAATTTGGGAAATACATTTAACTTCGGAAAGGTCAACGATTGCGACATTGCAGAAATTTCGCTACTTTTGGAAATTTCAAAATCTGAAAAGCTCCAAAAATCGTATGAGAGTCGATTTCATTGGACCATCTCTGAAATGACAGTACATCATATTGGATAGAAACTAACCGACGGGCTGGCAGCTCGGGTTTGCGTTGCAACGCTATGCAGATGAACGACTCGTGGATTGAACCACTCGGTAGGCGGATACTGTGCACTGAAAGTACCCATCAACGGTGCTCCCTTCCTCCTCGTACTGCGCCGAAAGAGCCGCGATAGTAGGCCTATCTTCTCTGAAAATATCCCAGACAGGCCTTTTTAAAGAAAAACCTCATAAATTCAAATTCACGCAGTAAAATTTCCATGACTGCATAATTTTTTCACCAAATAATGATGGCATCGAGTTAGAGTGGCATGGCGGACGTTTATGAAAATTTTGTTGCAGTAGATTGTGAGATATTCGATGAAAACAACATGGTCAAGGAAATTTTACTGTGCTCAGATATGACACCTACCACCTAGGGAACGGGGAATGGATTGGCCAGATTGGTGACTAGAAACAATATTCCTCATTGTCCATTATTGAGTGAATTTTTCAGGGTGTTAAATGAGCGGTTTGGGGTTACTATTTAACCGTCACCTGGGTTAGAGCACAGAAAAAGAAGACAGGGTTGTGTAAGGGGAATGAGGAATCGCTTATTTAAATGCATTTCTCCATGAAAGTGTGAGGCTCATTTTTGAAAATTCAGCTTTGTAAGTCCCGACACATTTTCAGGAGTAAGTATGTGCGTCTCTTTCTGTATGTGTATGTGTGTTTATACGGATAACATTGTAAAAGTGGTGCAATGGTACAATCTTAGTTCAAGCGATACCGATTTCTTGATCCAAGAACTTTTTTTTCTGTGCTAATGATACAAGCCGTACAAGCCATTCCCCGTCTGGGGTAACTCACTAGTGGGACTGTGAGGCGCACTGTCGGTACTGGCATACTCGGCGCTTGATGAGGTGTCGCTTCTGTCGGGTCGTCTTGGTAATGACCGGGAACTTCCGCTTCTGTGTAATCGCCGGGCCGAGCCCCATAGACGCAAAGAATGCCGCCTCTCTAGACGTCCGGGCACAGATCTGCATCGGGCGAAGAGGACTTTGTCATTGGGATTGCCTGGAAAAACGGGAGCAATTCAATTAGCTTAGCCTGGCACCATTTCATCTCGTTTCTCCTACTTTACCATTTAATTTTCAATCAGCCATTTTTCTTGAGCTTTTGGGGGATAAGAAAATACGATTATCTGTACCTCCTTGCTGAATGATTATAGCAGATTTTATCATCAAAAAAGTTTGGGAATCGTGAAAATTTTAAGAATCTACAAACATTGTTGTCTCACAAATTTTCCACGACGTGCTGATGTTTACCGAATTTTTCCCTCATTCTTTTCAATTGTAAGTTTCACGTGGAGATGATTGAACCCTTTTCCTTATATCTAACGGTGATGACTGCTGACCGCATGACCGTACTTGTCACGTATTGATGACACGAGGGGGAAACCGGGGTACGATAAGGCACAAAAATTGGGACTAGAGTTCGAGCAATCGATGACTTGCATGCCCCGATGCAGTTATACTGAGACAACGCTCGGTTCAATTCGGGACCTGTACCTACCATGGATGCTGAGCTCACAAAATACAGTTAGTGCGGAAAGGCACAAAAGATACATCATCTCCTTACACATGTTAAAAAGCAATTTGAGTAATTTTCAAAGGTCCAAAAATTTCAAGAATGAAACACTGCCAACAATGTCATCAATTTCAATTTCAATCATCAATAATTTCATAACGTTTGCATTTCAAGAATCTCACATATTTTAAAAGCTTCAAAGGTTTAAAAAAATTTCGGCTATTTTACAAATTTCCTAGAAAATTCAAAATTGTAATAATGTGAAGATCATGAAAAACTGTTTGCTTTCCTCGATGATTTGCATGCTATAGACAACTGATTGTTCCCTCGGGACTGGAGCTAGTGTCGATGCTGCCTACGAAAAGCGTTTAGTAGAGCTGATAGATTAGCTATTGGTCACGACAACCTCTACCGTTAGCAACATGACAGGGTGACACGTCGGGCCAAGGATCAGCTGTCACGTGCTTGTCTCCACCTAGCGCATCCTCAACTATTTTCATTCTCACGCTAACTTCATCACATAATAACATCCACCGAACGATTTGAAAAGTAAATTTATGCAATCTCATCCTTACTTATCACACACGAAAGCGATAGAAAAATAATATTGTTAAACAAATTTACATCTCACGCGAATTTCATGCGTTTCGGCAAACTGACATCTAGTGTTACCCGAGGAATTGAGACTGCTTACACGCATAAAAATTTATGACAAAAACGCGTTTTGTTTCCAAATATAGTTGATCGTTTTATAGGGTTGTCGACCGTATTCCCTGAGGTCTTTACCCTCTCAAGGATTTCCAATGTATTTTTCTTATTAACCCCAAAGAATTTATTCCGTCGGTTTTTGAAGACGACGCCTACACATTGAATGCAATAATTTTCCTGTGCTCGATTGTAGGAACAAGTGTGCAATAAATTGCGAATTTTTATGAAACTATGGTGTAGTTAAAGCGGGAAGACAGGGAGTATCGGCATTACAAGGGAGAATGGGGCGTGGGTTTATTACAGAGTCATGGGGTGTGGGGGGGCATTTTAACAGGGCAACCGGACAGTGGTTCTAAAGCAAATGGGGATACGGCAGCTTCCCAATCCCAAGTAGCGCGCATGGTGAATATCCCCAAGGACAGCAACAACATAAATGGGAATCTTTGTGTCTGGGGCGGAAATACTTGACAGGCTGAAGCAGCTTTCATGATTTTGTGACATCAATGGCGCCAATGGGTGTATCGGGTTGGAATAATTGTTGATTCAATCTTTTGAAAATTTTAAAAATTGGAAATTTTTCAATTTGAAATGTGACGTTTAACATTTGCAATCTGAAATTTGGAGATTGAAGTTTTGAGACGTTGTATAAATTGAACAGATTAAATGAAATCGGACAGGTTAGATTGCTCGAAAAATGAGGAAAGTTGTAACCCACCTCCACAAATGACGTCAGCGAGGTTCGTCTGTACAGCTTGATGCGTCACATTTCCATCTCTGAGGGTGAGCATTTCACCATGAACAAGTGCCATAGCTTCGTCATTACTCATCAACATACTCCCTTGCCCCCTGCAGCTTCCAACATCCCTAGAATTTCGTCTGGACCCCCCAGAGTCCCTCCTCAGTCTTCTACATTGAGGCAAATTAAAAATTTAGTGGGTGAAAGTTATTCTAAGTCCTCCGCTGACGCACTTTTTACGAAGGACTCACATCAAGCTCTCAAATTCAGATTTTCGATAAATACAATTTTAAGCAAGATGCCCTGAGTCATCTCCAATGTTTCGAGTGACTCCATTGGTGCGGATAACTCAAATTAATCAGAGCATTGGATTTTCTTATTTTTACTGAGTTCTTTGATGATTTCAGTCTCGTCAGTACAGTTTTTAATACCTTGACTTTTCGAACTTAAGTCTTTTAACAACCTGTGACTCGAGTTACGTCTTTCAAACGACGTGCACCAATGCTCTTGTATGATTTAAGCCATGTCTTTGGAATACGTTAGGTCAGGTCTATTACTCAAGCCTATCAATCACTTGAGTTTAATAATTTAAATTATGTCAACTCAAGTCTTGCGAATGATTTAGTTCATTCTTTTGGGTGGCTCAACATAACTTGTCTCAATAACTTACGTCAGATCTGTTGAATGACTCAAGTCAAGTCTTGATTGTTCCAGTTAAGCCATACCAGTGACTTATGTCAAGTATTTCGGAAGACTCAAGTCACGTCATTTGAATGCTGAAGTCAACTCTTATGAATGACTCAAGCCAAGTATTGTGACAGACTCAAGTCGGGATCCCGAAGTACTCGAGTTAAGTGGAAGTTATGTTAAAAAAACAGAGAAAAAACCTTGTTTCTGGTGTCACGACAAAGTAGCCTTGGGACGTGTGATATATCTTTCGCTCTTGCATGAGCTTGGCTAATGCATCGTATACCAGATCGCGTCCAGGTCGTTGCATTGTCGGGAAGGCATTCCGAAGAGCTGAACGCAAGGTGTCTAGGGTAGCTGCTTGACGTTGAGATGTCAACTCCAAAATCGCCCAGCACAAGGCCTCTGGGAGTGGTGTAAATTGACCTTGGGAAACTGGAGCTACTAAACAATCTTCAATGTCACCTGAAAAAATAATTAAAATATTTGTCATTAGTCATTCGAAAATTTGAAAAAAATTCAAAAGCTTTGAAACCAATATGAAAATTTCAAAATTTATACAATTTGCTTTAATTCCTTTTAGAATATTACGAATTCGGAAAAACAAGAAAATTCCCTTGATTTGGAAAAATTGAGATTATTTTCAAGCACGAACTTCGTTCCTGTATAATTTTTACCAGAATTTTACGACTTTTTTTTAGTGCTCCAACTCCCTTAATATTCGTCGTGATGCACTACATATATATGTCTCGATCTCCGACTCGTTCTTGCATGGCTGGACCCATGTCATAGTCAGCCTTCGGTAACTCTATCCCACAACGATACTCTTGTGTTTTACTATTGGATATAAAGCCGCGCTAGTCTCATTTCCCTTCAGAATTCTCCAATACATAAATATAGACACAGTCGGAACATGGTGACGAAAGGAGAGATGTATTGAACGAAATACGAAACCTGGATACGGAATTAGAAAGGTGACAGCTGATATTGCACTAGGCGTAACATAGTCACTGTGAGATATGTATTAATTTTGATTGAGGTATTTAGAGAATGATTAAGGGGTAACATCAAATGCTTTGAGTCGTTCGAATGACTCAAGTCTTATGAGTGAGTCAAATTACAATAACTTCCCTAAATCGAGGAGTTAAAAAAACATCAAGTGAGAATTCTGAATTATATCAATAGAAAAATTTTGGGTGTACATTTTTTTAGTGACATTTAATAATAAATATAGTTTTATCAATTGTAACTGTGAATGGAATATATGGGATATACGGAATCTAATATTAATTTCGATTTTGGCATTTAGAAAATGATTATGACATGCTAGATATAGCGGATACGGCCGAATGGAACAATGTATCCATTTCTTTCGACACATATTGCGTCGTTCGATAATTCGTAACGTAATTGACTAATTAGGGAGCACTGTTGATTAATCGAATTGGAGAAATCGGTGCATGGGGGGTCGACGTCGTTTCTTAATTTTATAAAGAGTATTACCGCACTTGAGCGTACGAAAAGCAATTATTACCTCAATTTTATAGTTACAAAGAGCATATTAATAGAATTAGACAAGCAGCCAATGAGGAGAGATGCAATTTTTTCATGCTCAGGATTGTTTACAATTTTTTGGAATGGATGAGAAAGAAAATGGAAAAATGTAAATTTCACGAATGTGAGGAAATGGAGATTTGCAAAGTTGAAAGATTGAATATTTAAGAGAATAACAAATTTTGAAAAGTCCAAATTTAGAGACATTGGAAAAAGCGATGTAAACATTAGCAATGATAAATGACACTTTTTTGCATTGGATGTCTTGGAAATGGCTCGCCATGCTCGCGAAATGAAGAAATCGACGAGACCTGCTTTTATTATCAACTGCGTTCCATCGAGGGTGAAAATCCGGTATAAATTTGCCCTGGAGCAAATGCTCTCAGCGGTATGCGTGAGACACAGAAAACTCGAGTGTCTCGGGCCCACGGTTATAGTCACCCATTTTTAAAATAAGACTACACGCATGCAATTACGCGGCTAAGAGATATAGGATGTACAGAAAACCCATCGGGTGTTCACTTTTCTGAGAACAACCACTTGCGGCTGCGCACTAACAGAGAAGACACCGAAAGAGAGTGAAAAAAAATTTATAGCATATATGTAGAAGCCACAAAAAGGCCATTCTCGTGCAACTCAATTCTTAATTAATTATTACAAAATTTATGGTATGTAAAGATACAGCGATCATCCTAAAAAAAGAGATTAGTTTCTCCTTTTTTATCTGTTTTTTTTTTCCTATTCCAGATCGTTTAATTTTTCGGAATTTCCAAATTGTTTCTCAATTTGAGAACCTTTCTCTTTTTCATTTCATCCAAATCGTTCAATACGTTTTTTCTATTAAACAATTGTTCAATTTCGTTGTAATAGAATTATGTTTTTGACTCGGTCAAGTCCTTTACGTTTTTAATGTCTGTACGTATTTTTGTATTGCCCATGAAAGTTATTTCTTAATTCGGGAATTTGTTTTCTAACCACAAGTGAAATAAAGGGGAGTAATTTCAACGGTCTGATGAAAATACCCCGAAACAGTCTCATTTTCTGGTACTTATTCGTCAGATCACGTTTTCGGAGGACGTCGTATGCTTGGACCCCACGGGAAAGCGTATGGATTTATTCCTGGGAGTCTTGTCTCAAAATTCCGGCCAAAGAATACAAAAGTTTGAACGTGAAAGGAATATTTTCTCAATAAATAAATGAAAATAGGAGCATAAAAAAAATCGCTGGATCTTTAAATTTGCGAACGCGATAGTCCACCCACTTCAAAAATTTTCCGACTTGTCTATTTAACTCTACTCCATTTGATGGAATTTTAGAGGTACTCCCTGTTGCATGGGCAATCATTTAGGATTTATGAATCATATCGCAATATGTAATTTTTAAACTTACCATTATTTTCCACATTCTCCGAAATTCCAAGATTTTCAAAATTTTTAAATTTTCACACTCTATCAAAATTTGTCGAAAATTTACAAATTTGGTAATTGTTGCAATCCATTGATTTTCCTTAATACTCACTTATAAATATATGAGCATATTGGCTTATCTGGATAACGGATGCGAGACATCATTATCGTCGACCATGAACATCCAATATTCATGTCGAATAGTCATGTTACCCCGCGAGTTCAATCTAATCACGTACGCGGGGCATGTTACATCGGCGTTTGCATTATCTCATGTAACGCGAATTATGCATTTCGCATTTATAATAGAGTAGTGAGGGCAATTAATCGAGTGGGCATTAGAGAATATGACTATTAATGAATATGGACGAGCTTACCGCCATGAGGGCCTAATGCAAGTGTCATTCGGGCCTTCAGTAACTCTCTACTGTGAACGAAGAAACTCCAGCTTACATCTGTTGAATTGTGAGCCCAAGTATTTTCAATTTCTGAAATATTCGCCATGTTTCAAAGCCCACACACACACACATAGCTGGGGCATTGGCGTAGTGGATCGCGTCACATGAAGAAATATTTTTTCTCATGGCTTGCAACTGCTAGCAGGAATATTCCGTTTCCTGTCGGCGAGCGCAAGGCCGGGCGAGAACCTAACCCAACGCAACGAGGAGGGGCGTTCCAACATAGGCGCCCGCCGTCGGAAGACAAGGGTCGCTAAAGGCTTACAAATGGGGAGTACAAGAGAGAGAGAGAGACGGAGGAAAAAATATACACACACACATCCCTTTCGAAATAGCCTTCCTGAAGTTTGCTGGAAATACCTTGAAACGTGGATATCCGAATTTGGAGGCAAATCAATGACTCCTTCTAACGGAAAGTTAACGAAATTAAACAATAAAATTGCATCGGCTGACAGTTGAGAGACTTAAATAAATAAACGTTACGAGTTGCTGGATTTTATGGATAATCAGGAGGAATTGACGGCTCGATCATTATATACGCGAGAATGCGTAGTAGGTGCAGCTTATGCCATTTACATTTGAGTGTAAACGATGGCATGAGAAGACATTCCAATTCAGCTGGGAATAAGAGTTTTATGAGCTTTACAGCGATCTCGTGGGATTATGACGACTTATTTTTTGTTTGAAATTTCAATTCGCTGGAAAACACTTTTTTGTGGTTTAAAATTAAGATACATCACTTTCCAAATAAAAATTTTCAAAATGATTTATTGTAAAAAAAAAGTCCGTTCACCCCACTCCTACCGCTCTATCTAGGTGGCGCCTGGCAACGCTGGCTATAATCATCCAAGTAGATCGAACGTGAAACTCCACTCATTCGTGGTAGATAACGCTTGATTTCAACTGAAATTATTTTCATCCTGATAAAGTATATTCTCGGTTACGTCCTCCTTATGCAATGAGAATCCACTCCGAATTGATACTTAGTTGTTATTTCATAAAGTTTGTTAAATTATGGTCTGGCGTGAAATTTTATGCAGTCATCAAGCCCACAAGAAATAGCCAAATGATTCATGTCAATTACTGTGCAATATTTGCAATGAAAAACCAACATAAATTACGTCAAAATACAGTATAATTTTTCAATTATTTTTTTAACAAATATTCAATTTGCCCAATTTGTAAGTGTAATCTAAGAACGTCATTGAGAATTTTCTTTTGCACCTTCAGTTGTTGTAAGGCTTTATTTCAAAGTTGTGGCAACAACAATTTTGCAATGTTACGTGAAGCTATTTACTTTCCTCGAAAGGGAAAGTGTCAAATCCATGGAATTTTCATTTTTATCACCTTTTTGACACCTGACATTCTAGGAGGGCGGGCCGGGGCAGAAACACATTGCAGCCGCAAGTTGGCAATGACTACATTGGAAAAAGGTTATGATAATTCTTTACAATTGTTAATGTGTGCAATGAAAAAGGGCGTAAATGGGGCCCTCGCGTGGGTGGCCAAGTTTTCTCGCGTAGTTACGCATGAATCGATTCGTTGGACATGTGGTATCACTGTCCTGCCGCCTTCCTCCCCCTATTCATTCTTCTATCTGCCAATAAATATCCCTGCGATGGCAAACGGATATTTATCGTATTTCCAGTACATATAATTTATCCCGAAGATATTCCGCGTATTTATTGCTGCTCTATTGGTGTATCATTACGTTTTATTTTCTCCGACTGTTCGAAATTCAATAAAATAGCGCTAATACAGGGTTCTATTTGTCCCGTTAAGACGACCATGAATCAGTGGCTTTTTCTCAATTTTTTTCAACGTTTTGAAAATGTTCGAAAGGATTTGCATTTCGAAACTGTGAAACATCTGGAAACTTTCGGGAAATTTGCGTACTAATTCTAGGAGAGTTCTAAGAGTTTCCACAGTATTCGAATTTTGAGAAGTTCGGAAATTTATAGGAAATTCATGCATTTACGATTTCTAGTTTCAAGGAATGCTCATGGAATGAATTATAACTAGACCGTTTAGATTTAAAAAATTTAACCCCATCATTAAATAAAAAAACAAAGGAATTTCGGAGTGCTTGATTTAAATTCTACAACTACTCTCAATCTCTCTATCCAATTGCAACCATAGCAAATATATCGTATGTCGCATTTTCTCTGAATATTTACGATAAAAACACGTCGATTTAGTTGAATGTCCTTCTTTATTTGTTTCATTTCCGATCACTGAACGCAAATAACATTTATTTACTAGCTTTCATTATTTTTAAAAATATTTTAAACCGATAATTTTCTCATATTTATGCTCAACTAACATTGAAGCGTGGTGCCTGTATTTTTATTCGAAGTTTATGGCAAGGACATGGAAATTAAGTTATATGTCTCACGCATTTTTATCCATTTTGAACCATTTAGCGAAGATAATATTTGTTCATTTTACATATTTGCTATTCACGATTTTATATTCTCGTTGATATCCACTGAAAGCAGGCCTGAGGGAAATCATTAGGGCGATAAGTCCAGCACTCAATCGATCTGACTTCTTCCATAGGTGTTTTTCTATATATATATATTGAGTCTATACGTATTTCACGCCAGATGTAGAGTGGTATTTGTCCGACGATTGGATTGCGCAATTATTAATCGGGAAAGGTGATTTGACTTTAATGCCGTTGACACAAAACTCGTTATGGTCCATGGGGTGTTCATGATCGCTCATGAAACTTAAAGTGCCTGCATTTTTCTTCCACATTAAAAATCCATGAGTTATGTTATTGAAGTGCAATAATGCCAGTGTCGAGTTTCATGTGCAAATGGAATCGCTGGAAAAAAGTCAAACATAATTGGTTACGACTGCTGCAAAATCTCGAGTTGAGATGCTTCGGAAAATAATGGCCGATGGTGCGCGTAAAAGTTACATCAGCGCCACCTGCCATACTCAGGAGTAAGCGAGGCAAGAGAGGACTATAAATACATTTAAAGCGCTATGATCCTTATGCAACTTAAAAGAGTGTGCATTTGGAAATGCGACATTTTCAAATGTCCAAAACTTTCGAATGCTGTGGACTTTTTGACTTGCAGAAATTTAATTTTTGAATCCTCTCAAATTTTCAAATTACTGAAAATTTTGAGATTGCTTACTTTTATTCTCAAGATTTTCGGAGCCGTTAAAATTTCAAGAGTTTCAGAGTGGGAGTTTTTATTAGTTTAAAGGAGTTTAAATAGGTTTGAAAGATTTCCGAAATCGAGCACGTCAAAAGTTTCAAACTGTCTCTATATTTTCCTATATTGAAGATGCATGGGTTATGTTATTGCCGTGGAATAATGCCACGCTTGAGTTTCATATACGAGTGGAATTGCTGGGAAAAAGTCCAACGTAATTGTTTACGACTGTTACCAGCTCTCGAGGCGAGATGTATTGGTAAAAATGGTGGACAGTGGGCGCGAAAGCAGTGTCCGCGCCACCTGCCCATTCTCATATGAAAAAGAATACAGAATGCGCATAAATCAACTCAGAGCTGTCGAATTACAAATCAATTTTAAACGGTCATATTGTTACAGAGTGGACGTTTTTTTGTTACTACAATTTCTTTTTCATTTTCAAAATTCGTTGTTAACAAATAAATATATTGTTAACATTTATGTAATTATTTTTATATACGTGAAAATTTCCAAAGTATTAGTGATATTCACAATTTGATAAAGAACGAAAATGAGGCAAATCGCAAGCGGGTTGATAAGAAGAATTGAAAAGATGAAACATTTCCAAAATTTCAATAAAAGACAAAGTTCCCGATTAAAAAAAAACATTATATGTGAAAATCGTTAAATATTTTATTCGTCTTACCTAGGCTGAGATGGTTTCTCATTCAAAAATGAATTGACTAAGGAGAAAGGGAGAATCTGTAACGATCTTTATCTATTGCAATGCAGTCAACTGATGTCGATCGGCCGATAAGCAGACTTGTGCAAAGAAGGCTTAAGAAAAAGGGAAGAATCGCGGTTGATCGACAAAGAAAAAATTGAGGTTAATCGGGTGAACAAAAACGAAATTCCCACTGAATTAAATAGGGAGCTTACAGATTTTATTTATGGGGTATACAACTTATGGGCGATGAAAATTAGTAAAAACAATTATGCAACTTCCAAAAACCACATTGTTCAGACAGATTTCACTTTCTTTTCGAGAGTTCAAAATTTTGGAATGTTTGAAACTAGAAGGAATACAATTAGTGAAATCCGCGATGCTTTCCCTATATTAAAAACTGATGTAAGTGCATAGTGAAATGGTAAAGCAGCTTAGTTTTCCACGAAATATCTAAGAATCAGAGGGAAATTGAGTAATATGCATATGAACATTTTTTGGAGAGCTTATTTTTCTCTACAGAAAGTTCGTTATATGGCTCGAAATTTTTTCCATATGGCTTAACTTTTGAGATATGCATCGAAAGCAGTCTGAAGGTACGTTGATCTATCTCATTTTACCTTCAATAGAGGAATGTTCCGCGTGGGAGAGTCTGATCTCGTTTCCGTGGTGTATTCGTGGATTAGCGCACATAAATTCAATCTCGAGGAAAAATGTTGAACGGAAAAAACATCATCACCCGGGTATAATAGTACGTTGCACAATTTCCATGGAGTCTCCAATTCGCGAATAGAAGGGAAAGGAGCCACTGTTGCTATTCTACAGCCACGCCCAAGTGTACTAGCATCCGATCTGGTGAAACGAGCTGTTCATCTTGTATCGTCATGTTGGCTAGACGTATTTGACTCTAATGATCTATTCATTTGACATTTATTGGCTAGATGTATTATTATATTCAATAAGGCCGTTTTTCAAACGCTCTACTTTCTTATCCATAGAAAAATTTAGGTGAAAATATTCAAGAATTATCACTGCGAGTACAATTCAGCACATACATGTGTGTGTATGTGTACGTGTAAATAATATCAGGCAACGTACAGGCAACGTAGATGTGAATGAATTTCGGATGCCGTGAATGCAGGACATATATTTTGTTGAATACAATTTCCATTCTTTATAACGCGCTATTGCTTGAATGGTTGGAGATATACAGAAGAATCCTCAGTGACCATTTGTTTTCGTCGTGTAGCGTTTAAGTTCCTGGAAATTTTCATCTGAGAAAGTGAGCAATCAAAATCTGTCGCAAGGAAATCTCGACTCGCGAACGTGAGAGGTGTTGAGGGTCTTTGCTATCCCATCTCCATCAGAACGAATTATATATCCCATTGAATTCCGCAAGTTGCTCATTTCACTTGGATCGAAAAAATTGATGCAAGTTGCCTTTGCCCGCGAGTGCTACACACGTTCGAAAGAAAAAGTGAAAAAAAATTGAGAGATGGAGGGATAATACCTGGTATCGTCTGGTGGATAGGCGATATCGCGTTAGACTTCGCGAAAGTGCAAGTATTCGGAAAGGCAAATAGGGAAGTATGGAAAAGGGGCGATCAATCGTGTGGAAACACCACCGGAAGTGGGAGGATTCAGAGGCAGTGAGTAATTGTATTCAATAACAGGTCACACGGACTTATTTTTACAGTGTTGCACGTAAATTCTCACTTCCTATCTTTGAGACAATGAGAGTGCGACACGCAAGAGTTTTTTTTATCATTCCAAGCACACTCAGAGAATTCCTGCCCATTCTAAGATTTGTGCAATTTTTGAAAAGTTTTTTGAGCTTTCTGAAATTTGGAAAATTTTTGTTCTTTTCTTCAATGTTTTCCAAGTATTCCATTTTTTTGAATTTCTTTATTTTGGAAGTTATTTTTACAAATGCGATATTTTACAGAGCAAGAATATCAGCAACCTCTCAGCGATTTCAACAAGAACGTCACATGGAACTCACGGGGATGTCGCGTCAGTCTCCCCACTTGCTTCTGCACCAGGGACGTTGTAGAAATCTCGCAAGGAAGTCGCAGCATATAAAATTTCTAAATTCTTGAAAACCTCAATACTTTATTTTTTTTCCTCCACAATAAAGCTTTCTCTCACAGCAAAAATGAATGAAATAAAATAAAATGATTCAAATGTTAGGTGGTTGTGGCAATTATTCGTGCAAGTAGCGTTCGATTGCTGTAGAACAGACCGAGATTGAATTGTGAATCGTAATGCAACATGGCAAGGGAATCCTGATGTGGCCAATAACTATAGAGATATATGGGCTTATATGACTCCAGCTGCGACTTGTGTGGGCGTGTGGTGCCTCCTCGGATCGATAAAAGGCAACAAACTGCGGTATTGGGCGCAGGGTGGAAAGAGGGTGGGCGGCCGGGGGGATGAGACGGATGCTGGGAATCGGGCAAAGGCTATTACGGAAAAAACATTGTCAAATTTATTAAGGTGTTTTTCAACTATTTTGCAGAATGTTAGAAACGGGAATTTGCACTATATCGACAATTCCAAATGTTCCCGGGCACAATTCAAATGTTTTCCATGTTAGGAAGTTTTAAAGATTGTAACGGGACGTAAATTTAAACAGCTGACAAATTCAATTTTTACAATTCTCGAAGGAAAATTCTGAGGATTCAAAAACTTTTCGAACATAAGGAGGGAATTGAAAAGTGTCAAATTTCTAAAGTGAAAAATTTCAAATAATTTTTCTTAAATTTTAAGCAATTTGAGGAATTGCAGAAAATCTGTGAATTTTGTAGCAATCACTCAAATTTTCAAATGTTCAAAATCTCGAAAGTGTTAAAAATTGAAAAAAAAAATTAACGTTTAAAAAATTTGAAAAAAACTCGTAATTAAATGGAAAAAGGGATTTGATGTACAATTGTGGGTGAGGCGGATGTAGGGTGGAGTCCGTTATGGGGTAAGAAACGGACTAAAGATAGGAGATCACGTATAGGATTTACGTAGACCCGGTTCCCATGGAAGAGGGAGGGAGGAGAGGGTGGAGGGGTAGGGGTGGGGAAGGAAGAGTCAAATAGGAAGGGAAGTTGCCTCAAAGGTCTTGTTACGAGTCTGGGTGATGTTGCCATTTCCCATGCACAAAAGCCGTTCGGAAGGTCAGCCCATGCCGACACCACAGATGATGCTGATAAGAAACTTATCTGGTGCTCCTGAGACGTTTGCCGAGACTTTCGCGAGAATACGGGTGTTAGTGGTATCCAATGCGGATTCCATGGACAAAAAAATTATGCACATCTTGCAAACTTTCTCAAAAATTTCAAATCGTTGACTTTGGAGTTTTTCACGTTTTTGGCATTGCCCCTTTTACTGGAGATTAACAGATTCTGTAATTCTGTTGCTTTTTAAAACCTCTAAGCTGTGGAAAAATGCAAAACTTTAGCATTTTATACATTTTTAATGTTTTTCATTTTTTCTAAAATTAAATGCATTATTTTTTTTTTCAATCTTTGAGACAACTTATACAATTTTTAAAATTTCCTGAAAAATGCACAACTGATTTCCAGATTTTGAATTTTTTTATTTTGAAACATAGAAATTTCTAAATCTTCAAATTAAGAACTTTGGAAGCTTTTAAAAATTGCGGATATTCCAAAAAAAATTAACAATTCAAGAGATGTTGATTGCTTTGAAGCGGCAATAACTGAAAATGCCGGAAGACCCGTTTTGCCCCGATCTTCTAAGATTTAGATCGACGTTCAATTTTTGTTTAGCACTGGAAATTGCAGTGGTCATGCTCTAATCTGGAACTCTGAGATGGTGGAACCGCGATTCTTCAGTGTTGAACGATAAACTCAACCGCACTTTCGCACGATTGGCCATGCCGATAAGAATCAGCACTTTCGCGCTCTGGTGAAATTCCTGTTAGAGTTTTGTCTCCAAGCACTTGAACAAAAGGAGATCAAAGAAGGTCGGTGTCAAGATCATTGATCGCATGCAAGAATACTTCATTCGAAAAATCCCAAAAACTTGGCAAAGTCGGACAATTTAAAACATCTTAAAAACATGAAAAATGTGAGGAATTTGCCGATTTTCACAATTTTTAGCTATTTTAAAATTATGAGAGAACAAGAAATCCAATACATTATAATATTTTAACTCAAAATTACCGGATTTTGATAATCGTAATAATTATAGAAAAAAATCTTGCATCAAACACATGAAGGTTAAAAAAATGAAAAATATCAAGTGGGAAAAATGTTGAAAATTTGGAGAAATTGGAAAAAATGTTGGTCAGACATCGGAAGAGATTCAATGTTAAATTATGCCAGACTGAAATTGGCCGATTGAGAGTGGGCGGTTGTGGCTTTCCCGGTTTTCGATAACAGGTAACTATCACATTTATACAAAGTGGCATTTATGGACGTAGGCTGTGTAATACACGAGAGACAAAGAGACTGGGTGCAATGATAGAAAGGTGCAGCTAATAATAGACTTCAACAGGGAGCTGCTAGCAGGTGGGTTTCATATCGTGACCTCGGGTCAGGATGAAAAGGGACTTTTCCACTATTTATCATACCAAGCCCCAAAATTTTCGAAACATTTTCATTCTTCAAAACTCTCCGATTGTTCCCAAATAGTTTAAACTTGAATTTTTCAATTTGGTTTAATTTCCAAAACTGTGAACAAGTTACCATAGTTTTGACATTTTTCGAGTTCCCATTGCGGAATTATTGCCACGAGCAAGTAAATTCAAATATTTATTCGGAATATATAAAAAGTCGAAATAAGGAACATTTATTTAATCTAAGAAATTGTGAATTTTCATTCAATCTTTAAATTACAAAAAATTGTCATGGCTAAAACAGAACTCTACATTGCCGACAGATGTAGCGTTTCATATAGAAATATTTTCCTATATTACTACAAAATTCTGATCACCTACAAGAAAATATTTAAACAAATTCATTAGTCTCATTTTAATCTTAACCGATTCATTTCGCTGGCGATGTCACCGAGTCTACGGAATTATTTATGTGCCACGGCTCGTGAAACAAGCGACCTTATCAGGAATCGTTAACCGTTTGCCGACAGAGAACACTCGTTTGCATGTGGCGGGCATATGTGACTTGCGGAGGCAATGCTCCGGAATTGGATCGCTGACTCCAAAGATTCTTCCAATTCACTCGTGGGGCTTTAATTGTTCTAAACATGACAATTGAATTGTACACAGTCAACCTGGAAACACCAATGTTATCGGCCTCTTTCATCCGTCAAGGCTCCTTCATATTTCGCCAATCGCAACTTCTTGTCGCTGTTCACCTTGCACAGTCCGCTCTTGTACTCACTTTCCCAATCAGCGTATGCAGTTTCTTTTTTATTTTTAATACCTTCGGATTCCTTCAAATTCGGAAAATTTTCGTCCCTTTTAGAATTTTTATCTAACTGCTAGTAGACCAGCCACTATTAGTTGAGTTTCTTTTCATTTACGCTAAAATCATTTTCCTATTGCCAGAGAACACCTACTAAGTGATGACAAATGGGAGTGGATACCGCTAAACCGCCCATTGCAATGATACTTAACAATCTATTGGGACAGTCCACCAATTAGCCGTCGACATTAGCAACAATGTCGTGTACTGAAATTACCGAGGAAAATCGATGACAATGAGGTCGTAACCATTGCCATTGACTCGTAAATGGGGTAATAAAATTCCTCGATGGAATGTCCTTAGCTGTCCGTAAAAAAATGCTTTGGAAATACCATTACCGCTGTCATCACAGATATGAGTAGCCCTAGTGATCAGAAACTATCTATTTATTTCAAATATTCACAAGTTTTGAAGCATTCGAAAAAAAATTCGGTAAAAAAATCCGAGTGGGAGGAGCCCTATTTTGGGGGTGACTATTTTGGGGGTCGAAAATTTTGATTTTACCGATTCTAAATAGAGGGACTCTTCCGCTAGTGAATTGCAAACACCGGGATACTCACAGGATACTTCTCATGTATCCCTTCTCAGCTCATTGAGCCGAGATTAAAGTTTGATTACTCAATTTGGCATGATTTTGAATGAAAAATATGGATATACATCAAGCTTCGGGGTATGCAAGGAGAATAAAAACTGCTGGTGTTGGACTCAAGGAAAAGGTGTGGTGTCAGCTAGTGAGGCACAAATACGTGCCAACACTATCGGGATTTATGCACTGCCGGGTCGATCAATACCACCTAGATTGGCCAAACAGTCAGGTATTTTGTTTGTAACACGAGTGTCTGATAAAAATGGAAGTAATGCTGAAGTAAGTGCAATTTGGATTATGCAATTCGGCTGGTGGTAAGATTTTAATGGCTTGCAGACAATTGTTACGTACTTTTGGGTACAAGCAATCACGGAAATAGTCTATCCCGGAAATTTCAGCAGAATTCAAAATTACGGGAATTTTTAAAATTGAAGAGATTTCACAAATTGGAGCAATTGGCAAATTTACGAAGATCTGTCGAACTTCAAAGTGGTGAATCCATTTAAAAAATTGTCAATTTCCTGGGAAGGATTAAATAAGTCAAAAATGTTTTCAAAGGTCCCGAAAATTTTGGAAAAATTCGAAATAAATTGGCACAACTTTCTTTGGTATCACGAATCTTCCATAAAGCTGAACACAAAGTCTCGTAGCTCCAATTTGCCTTATGCAATTTGGTATTTTAACGGTGCCCCGCCAATAGTTACGTACTTTCGGCCAAGTAATCACTCTGCTGTGCATTGAAATAAACGACTCTTGTTCCCAGGACACCCAGCTGCGATTTTCAATTGAATTTCACGATTTGGTTTACATTGGTTTCATTGGGATACATCGGACTTCGTTATCGTGGCGACTCAACTCAGCTCTCTCGGTAGTCTCATGTCAAATGTAGTGGCAGGAGTGGAGATTTGTGAGTCCAATGGGTCCTTTGAGTGGGCCCGATTCCATTTTCCCACGTGCACATACAAGTAGCCGTGAGCGAGTCACTTGAACTCCGCCCACTTAAACTCTCTGGGTCACCGTATCATCGGTTCACCAGGTACTGATGATCTCTCTACCAACCAATGAAGCAAAGTTGATTCGCTCTGCACTCCGGAAGCTCTGTGAGCTCCTACTCTATGTAAATTTCATGTAAATCTCGCAACCTCTTGAACGAAGCATCACGAAAAGTGGCTTGGATTTTTTTTTGCGACGATTCATTGTTTCTGAATCGACTAACGACTTTCTAAAATTTTGCCGACTTTAGAAAAACATTTCTACAATCTCCCATCATTCGTTCATTTACAGAAAAAATCTGATAGACTGTAACGCTTCGGAAACGTTACATGGCCCGGGGAAAGAGGACTCTGCTGTACCAAAATGGAGAAATTGTACAAAATTGGGAAGAATCTGAAAGTTCTGCTGAGACAATTTGGGAAAATTGTGGAAATTTTGGGAGAATGTTTGGAAATGGAAAGGAAATTTTGATTGAGGATGATGGTATTGTGATTGTTGTGGCTATGGGATCCGGGTCGGTGTTATACTCAAGCAAAGATCCGGAATTCATTCTTCCTGTTGTCTCTAATGATCCTCGGTTAGGATACTGGGAAAAACATTCAGCTAAATGTTCTGATTCTTCTTCTTCATTTCTTCTGGCGATGAAATCGCCACGCTGTGTCGCTGAGTGAAAACCGAGGCGTTTAACCTACTTTATGATGTAGTGAACTCGTAGATTCGATGGGGGGAAGGCGAAACCGAGGCGTGATGTCTTAGCTGTCGCTATCGAAGTATGAAAATTCGGATTTATGAATGAAAGGGGAAAATTAAGCGGCCCACACGAGATATAACTCGTGTTTGTAGATTAGTTTCATTGGCATTTAAAACATACTGCGGGACTTTTTTAAATTGGCCCTGAAATTTTCATGAAATTCTGAAATTTGGAAAAATTTAGGAATCCTTCTTTGAAATTCTTAAAGAAATCTTTCAAATAGGTTAAAAGTGTTGAACAACTTCACAAACTGGAAAAAAAAATTAAAATTTGGGACACTTCCCATTTCAAACATTTCAACAAAAGGACAATAAAAAAATGTTGGATAATCTCAGCACTGCGTCACCAACGTTGGGGGAATGCAAAAAACAAGTTAGAAAACATCACAACCTCGGAAAAATACTCGACACTCAGCTTTTCAATCAACTCTATTTACATTGCACTCCATTCCACGCATGTCCAGTAAATTTAAAATATCTTGGCCTATCACTGTCGCAATGCAAACTGAAAAAAAGGCGAATTTATGTCGAGTTAACGCGTGGGCGGACACTGTTATGCGTTTTCGATATGGCCGTTGGGTTCCAGCTTCCTACCTATATATCGCATTCGCACCTGGCAGCGAAAAGTTCATTAACGAGTTGATTTTCACTCCAGATACTTGTCCAGTCTTTCATAAATTCTTACTTTATTCATGCATGTATTTTTCCCATACAAAAATATAGGCAATTCTTTAAACTTGTACAACTGACAAAAAGACGTTAGCAATTATAATTTAACCATGCTAGCTGGGGTAGTGGAATTCGTGAAGGGTGCATCAATAACTTCCGGATTTACTCTTTTTGCCAACATGGTTATTTTCCCGTCACAAACGGAACTTTTTCTAGTATTTTCGGTCTAATGCTGTTGGGCTCAGCTTTAGAGATCGGAAGAATGTGTATCGATCCAGTCATACAGCATCACGATCGGATAATTCGTTGATGAGAAACATCGGTGGGGCAAACCCTTGACTTTCCATACAACATGGTTGCACACACACACACACACACGCATTCACACATATGCATATATATATCATTTTGGTGATATTCAAACAAACTTTGTTTTTCTTTTAATTTCAGAAACTTCAGCATTCTATTAATATCGTAAAAATTAAATAGCCTTAAAGACCGCGAAATATCTCAGGTTTTATCACCAATTAGTTTATATGAGTCCACGAGGGAAATTGATATAAGAGACTTCCGGTACCGGGGGCGATCCGTCAGACTTGATTAAAAGAAAAAATGGCTTCCTGACTCGAAATTGCGTGGGTGTCAAGCGTTGAAAATCGAGTTAATGGAGTCTTGGAAGTGAAACCCTCGTTCCTCAATTGCCGTTTTATTGATTTGTTTGTTTGATTCGGCGATTTGTTTATGGAATTTCAGCAATTTGCCTAGGTCAATAAAGCCAATAAAATTATGGTTTTTATGGAAAGCCGATGGATCAAAGGTGGTTTGAGCGCTTATTAACTTTCCATCGACATATTCGAGAGTTTAGAGTTTAATGAGCGATACAATGATATTATTGGGTTTTTCGATTACAGGAGAATGCTGATTTGATATTAATTACATTGAGAAAGTTCTCGGATGGTCAATCGCGTGAAATTATGATTCGACGCGTAACAGGGATTAGAAATTAAGGCAAACGTGAGAAATCTATTGACTTATAAAATTATTCATTTTTTTCTTATCACTTTTCACGTTTTCCATTTAGTTTTCAGCTTTGCAACTCAAAATTTTCCCAATTTTTTTTACAAATTTTTGACCTAGGCCTTAGTCTCTAATTTCTCGGATTTTTCAAATGGTTAAAACTGTTGAGTTTTCTGATTCTCCATATCTTCAAATCATGCGAATTTATCTTTGAACTTTGAGCAGCCAATGGGATTCTTTCATACGTGTAGCAGAGTCGCGGGCAGAAGGAGATGAATACGCTACTCACGACCTTCTTCTTCCGATCACGAGCCCTGGCATATGGATAGGGATGGGGCCGGGTCACAAGGTAACTGCGACACTAGGGTTCACTAGGTTCAGTAGAAAATAAAAGGGATCTGAATTAATGCAGAGCAGCAGATACGTGGGAATCTCCACGATATGAGAAACGTCTGACGACATGTTTTGGGGTGAATAGAAAAAATCGAATAAGGAAAGCTCAACAGCTTGTGAGGATTCAATAATTTCAACACATTCGAGAACATTAAAAACTTCACAAGTTGCAATACCAAAGTTGAAATGAGGAAAAACCTCCAAATTTTTTGTACAACTAAAAAATATCCAGGAATTCCAGAAATTTTGAATTTCATAAATTTCAAGCATGTCACAAATTTCAATAAGATATGTATTTTTTTCAATTTTTCAATCACCAAAATCTTAACAAATTGGAAAAACTGAAAAGAAATAATATATTGTAAAAATTGTGAGAATTAGGTAATGGAATGGTGTGCACTTCAATCAATTCCCACAGTTATAGTCAATTATTAATAATTATTCAACGGAATTATCACGTTCACGACGAGACAGTTTTATACCTCAGAAATGATCTGACGAAACCCTTCACTCGTATCGTCCTGGGAATATCGTATCTCCGTATACGACGTCATTGAGTTCGAATTCAATAAAACTCAGTACACGGTATTACAATCGGATCTGTCCCAATTGCATGAGGCGCGGCGTTTGCATTTGAAAAACGTCTCTCGTTGTTTCACGATACTTCGTGATTCAGTGAACCCCCGCCTGGGCTTCCAATTAAAATAACACCCCGCGTCCCATACAGCTCATTTTACTCGTAATGATCTCGACTTTTTCCTACGTCACTCGTTCTGAGAATTGTCCAACCTCAATTCATCGAATTGATTGCACAAAATACTGGATTTTTGAGTTTAGCGTTCGATTACCCGGTTTAGCGCACAATCGAGTCCTCATATTCACAGAAGGTGGGTATAAATAATTTGATAATTGTGCCGTGACGGATTATACCCTTCAACCAAATTTTCTTTGGATCCCGTGGCCTTGCGGAGGTTAATCCGACACCTCGAGACACCTGCATGTCAATGCGGGCTGGTGGTGAGTGTGTGAGGTTTGCCATTTGCTTTATTTAGACTCGTCAGCACGTCTCATCCGCTCCGAGACGAGCAAATGCGAGAAAGTTGCGGCGAATATGTTATTCCATGAAATGACGAATTTTGGAATATATTTTTTGTCCATAAGAAATTTATTGAAACGTTGAATATTTTGACGATTTAAGTGTAAGCCATTTTGCATGGAAAATTAATTTCTAATTCTTGATTGACAGTGTAATCTGGCACAATCTTCTATTTCTGAGCATCAAGTGGCATTCATAGCTCCCCAGAGCCGCCTCTTGAGTCCCATGGGATAATAATTATAGTGTAGCGTTCATCAAGGCGAATCAACGCGTCTTTATTCCAATTTTTTCGCATATTCAATACCCCAAGGGCTGGGCTGAATAGAAATGCCTCGATTGCTCATCGGCAACCGGTCGGCATTAATCGCGCATGGCCAATCAGACGCACCTAATGATAGTAAAGGCGGTATAGGAGAAAAAAAATGATAAAAAATGGCATTTCAGCTGGTAATTCCCAAAGCGTCAAGTGCTCCAGCATTGTTCTCACCATCAGTATGCGGTGTCACGGGCCCTAACGAGCCCAGTTAGCAAATAACATTACTTGGTGCTATACGCTACCGCGGATTGTTAGATGAGAGAGAACTTTTGGAATAGCTCAAAAAAGGAGGTTGAAAATTTTTGGAAAAGGTTCATTTAATTTCGAAAAAGATTAATTTGAAATTTCTTGAAATTTCCGAACATTTCAGTATGAGAACGTTAGAAAAATGAAGTCAGGCAACTTTTAGACTGAACCAACCATGTTTTTTTTTCTTTTTTTTAATTAAAGAATTCTCGGACTGTTCTTGACCCTCGTGATCCTGAGTTTCATTTTCATTTTCAACAAATTCGATTTGTGAATCTACCCTCGTTATCCGGTTAAATCTCAGTAAATCGGAGATACCTGCCATTGGCATTTCACGGTGATCAATAATTTGATTTATTGATCAATCAGACTTCAATTGCGGGATAATCGTTCAATCATCCCCCCACAATTGTAATTTAAAAAATGAGACCGCAGAACGAGAATTTATTAATTATAAAAAAAAAATTTTTGTAATCAAAAGAATCAATTTATCGTTATTGCATGATTGTCATCTTTTTCTCTCTAATTTTTATATTTTCTCTTATTTATGAATTTTTTGAAACTTTGTGTTTAGAAAATTATGATTTTGTTTACGTTTTTCAAATTTATGAATTTTTGAAAAGTTCGAATATTCCAAATTTGTGACACACATAAGCTTGCAAAAGGAGAAAATTATGGATGTAGCTGTTGACGCGACTAATTCCATTACAACGAACGATAATTTAATGCAAATGAATTTCCCACAATTTTTGCCACTAATTTGCCACGTGGGTGTAACATTTGCCAGCCAACTCATCAAGCGCTCGTCTCTGATGTGCAATTGTGCAAAACGACTTAGCTCTACGTAATCTAACGGACTCCCCCAGCATTTAGCCATGTAAATTCCTATACAAGTCTCGCGGAAGTCGTGAGATACGCGCGCATACATATCTAGCGTTCAAAATGTGTTATGCCTCCTGACCCAGTGACACCCAATGAGCTAAACATTATTAGAAAAGTACCAACGCCTCTAAAATTGCCAACTGAGGGTTCAAGTTTGAAATTCCCAAGATGCTGATGCTAATTTCTCGGTTTAGTCATCAATTTTTTTTCAGCACTTTCTTCTCATCTTAAATCGCCTGCATATATTCTCCTGGATCCATTTTAGAAGATGAAAGTTTGACAATTTCGAAAATTTGGGACATTTTATGAACTTCAGAGAGTTTCAAAAGTTCCGAAGCTTCCAACCTTTGAGAACCTTGAAAATTCCTTATTTGGATCTAGTCCTCAGGGGCTATTTGCCCTGAGGTACTAATGAACAGCTTCGTATTCACACGTAACCAATTTTTCTGTATCTGCGTGGAAAAAATGCAGAGAAATAAATAAATGACTCAATCAGACGTGACTGAGTGAATCGGAGAAATTTCTTTGATTGAAATGAATGAACTCTGGCCCATATTGCATCAGGGGGGCTGTAGGGAGCCCGCGAGTTACTTCTCACGAGTGAATCGAGCGCGAATGAGGAGGAAAAAATTGAGTGACTGGCCAGAGGCGTACACGCGCCCCGCCCGGGCCTCTCTCACGTTTATGAACATGGGGGTCGCGTGTCCGAGTGAAAGAAGGCGAGGACCTCCATAACCTCCAGGGATTTTTGCGCATTTTCACGCGGGGAGGACGAGCGCCGTATCCATATATGTTATATGCGCAACTCACGCGCGAGAGGATTGCCGTGGGCGTGGTAGCGCTCCAACGTGTAATTGAATGAGCGGGAACACGGTCAAATTCACGCACTTATGGGGCTTTTTAATTGATTTTTCATTTCTTGAGTTGATTTTTTCACATTTTACAACAACTTCTGAAAAGTTGCGAATGTTGGAAATATTAGGCGATCTTGAACTATTGAAAATACATTGAAATCTCCAAATTTTGTAATATTTTTTTCAATTGGTTTCCTTATTTCCTAGCTCTCTAAATGAAAATTTACAATCCTTAATATGTGTGCATTAATCCCCGTTTTACTTGTTTTAAAATTTATTAAATCGCCGTTTCATGATCTTAGGCAATAATCATTATGTCATTGAGTCGCAGCTGTGTAGAAATGATTTGATTGGATTTGTAGGCCTTTGACATTATGATAGATATTGCAGAGTGATTGGTGTGATTAGTAGATTATATTTGATTGGCTTCTCATTAAAATGAAATCGGAGAATCACAATTTACGTACAAGTTTACTGGAATATCTAGATTTTTATGTCTAATTGTGTTGCAATTGTTCAGGCTGTTAGCGGTTCAGGAGATTTTGAACAAGTTTTCCGAAGTTTAGAAAATTTCAAAAGTGCATATTAGAAAAATTGATTTCAAAATTGTTAAAGTTTAGAAATTGAAAAAAATATGGCATTTTTTTTAGATAGTGGAAGTTGACAAAATTCTGACGTTATTTCAATTTGTATGGTTAATTTTTTTTCTTCAACGTTTAAAATTATCTAAATGATTTTATTGGATTTATAGGCCGGGACATGATATATAACGCATGATCGGTGTGATTAGTCAATTGGGTTCGATTAAATCTCGGCGCTTTCGAGCTTCTCATTAAAATGAAATCGAAGGATCAGAAGATATAAAACGTCTTTTTGTCGTATCACGCGGACTGGTTGTGATAGTTGATTTTATGAGAAATTTCATCCTGGATGGAGATTGATAATGAGAATGTCTCGGAGAAATTGACTATGTTTAAGGATGTCATGGAAAAAAACCGAAATTTGGAAAAGTTCCGCCGGAAATTAGAGAATATGCAAAAAAAAAAATACAATTGAGATTTCAAAATACTAAAATACAAAAAAAAACGGATAGACAAATGTATAAATCCTGTTTCAAATTATTTGCAAATTCATTCTAGTCGACATTTTGAAACCTATAACGCCCACACACAACCGATTGCAATATAGTATTATTGAGTGAGCACATATTGATTGAAAAAAAACCAAATCCCGAGCAATCGATCAATTACGCGCGTCAACGCCACGGGCTAAAAATACCTCCGACCAATGAAAACCGAATTTTTTCGCGGAAAAGGCGCGATTGCGTGACGAGACGCATGTGTATGTGTGTGTCTATTCAATCGACATAATCGTTTTGAGGGTGAAATTTGCAAAGGAGTAGGAGAAGGTGCTGCTATGATTTATAAACGCGCTCTAGGTCGTGAGAGATCGTGTTATGGTCTCAGCACCGCCATTTTCCCAATTTTCGATCAATTTATTTTTCTGCGCAATCGCGCTAATTGGAACATATGGAATTTTGAACGTAAGCCCGAGGAGTTCTTAAGTTTCAAATAGTCACCTTTCCCAAAAATCCTAAAATTGTCAAAAATAATCAACTTTAATCAAATTCAAATATCCGGCGATGTATGAACCATTGCGAGATTTTGCAATGTTCTGGATTTATACTATATTTTCATTTTTCTCCCCGAGTTGAAACATAAATTGCATGGCACAGTGCTTGATGATGCGACCGATGAGGTCGGAGGGACGTGATAATAGGAGGTTGCACGAAGAGGTTGGAAAGTCTGGAAAATTTGTTAGTTTGTAAAAAATTTCACAATTTTTGTCAGTTTTGGAAGTCACAAGAATTTTGAAGTTTGAAATCCACGTGGAAGGGCGCAGAATATTAAAATCGAGTATATCAATTTAGAAATTTTCAAAGCCTTTAAAATTGCCGAAGAAATTAATCAGGACAAGTTAGGTTTCCCATTTCGTCATAGAAATGAGTTTATACACACGTGAGTGTTATATGTGGTTAATTGCCGCGGGGTGAATTCTGTTCCTGTCTCGCTGGCCAAAGAAATGAAAAGAAAATGATAAAAACATGGTGCAACACGTGGAAATCGGCGCATTCCGGTTCCAAGTGGGTAATTCACTGGGTGGTCGGACACGGGATCAGCGCTTGCGGAGGCGGATATTATAGAAAAATTAGGAAAAAATAAAGGAAAGGAAATTGATATTTTTTACATACTGGACATTTCGCTAGAATACTAATGCAACAAATGATAAAGATTTTTCAAGGTCCATGACATTCCAAGTGATGAGATTTCACGCATTTTCACAATGTTTCAGATTTTTCTTAAACAATGGAATGTTGAATATATTCAAAACTTTTTTAATTTGTAAAAATTTGGAATTCTCCGAAATACATGATAACAAATTTTCACAAATTCAGAAATTGCGAAAATTAGTGGAATCATGAATGTTTGAGATGGCATGATAATTACACTGAGAACGTCAACTTTTACATCTATAAAACATTGTCTTTATCTTTCCGCGCTAATGACGGGCCTCCGACTCATTTGTTGCATGTATTCTCAACGAAATGGCGAGGTGTCTCATTAATCAGTGCCGTTGTCGACGACTGTCCGTCATGCTTTCTTAAGATTAGCCTACATCTGCGGGACGGTTGTGATGTTCCGGAGCGACCATTCCACAGTAGAATTGATCGTATCCATTTCGAAAAATTAAAACAAATTTTAAAGACTTTAACGAATAAATATTTCACATTGGCACAAAATTCAAAAATTAAGAGTGCCAAAAATTGAAGTAACTTTGATGTCAAAAGTATCTGAGATTGACAAACAATTTCCAATTTTTTTCTGTCTTTTCTGTTCATGAATTTTTAACATGTCAAAAACTTAAAAAATTGGACAAGTTTCATACGAAGGTCCATTAATTTCGACAGCAATAAGGCGCGTTTGTAATTACTCCCGACGTCCTTGTCTTCAGACGCTTGATAATTGTCTTTTAGAAAATATTCCGTGACAGGGGGAAGGTCCGAGCGCGAGCTTCAGACCTGTCTCGAGAAATTACCGGGGATAAGAATCTCGCGTAACGAGATACAAGAAAGGGCGACAGCGTTCAAAAATCGAACTAGTGGAGATAATGAGTGTATCTCCTCATTGGGGACGTATAAAAAAAACTTCCCTATGTCCATATTTCTCTTTATCCTGTGTTCAGAAATACGATGATCAACAACGGTGATCGGTGGGTGGCCAGTGAGCTTTTTCAGGAGCTCAAGAGTAGCTACCGTGGCCAGGTCCAAAGAGTGGGACGGGAAAAAGTACATATTTTGAAAAAAACTTGGAAAAAAGCAAGTCAGATGAAAAGCTTCTGTTCTGTTCTCTGTAAAGACACCAACGTATTCAGCCCTCTATATACTTGTTGTTAATGATAGACCGGAAAAGGGACCCAAAATTCCAAATACCTTGACAAAGGAAATGGTGCACAAACAATAGCAGTCGAAAAATGTAATTCATAGTTCATAAGGCATTGCGCTATAGAGGGGGGAGGCTCGAGTGCGAGCTTCAGGCCTGTCCGGAGAAATGACCGGGGATAAGAATCTCGCGTAACAAGATACAAGGAATGGGGGACAGCATCCTTTGAGATAATGAGAATGAGAATTCCCCATTTTTGTGGCAACTATCGTTGGCCAGCACTTGAAAGCACCACTTCGGGCAATAAAAATGTTTATACTGCGATAAATTTATTTGCCCAGCGCTCTATTATTTACGTTCAATGCAGTCGCGCACCTCAAAACATTTTGTTGCTGAGTCATGTAAGAGATAAGAGAGAATTTAGTGAGTCAAAAGTGTTCTCAAGTGACTGTAACAACTGGTCGTTCAATAGAATAAAAAAAATGGTCGTCTTGGCATACGGATTGAAACATTTCCCAATGAGATTCGCGTGTGGGAAAAGGTGCGGATTGCCCACGCGCGAAAAGCGCGGAGGTGGTGCTCCATGTATATAGGATTATGACGGGGCGTGGCGAGATGAGAAAGACATTTGTCTCAAGAGCGCATATGAAAAAATTGGTATTGACATTAACCGAAACAATTGGGAAGTTGAAAAACAGATTAAAAGAAAAAAAAATACTTCATGTTAAATAAATTTCAAGAAAACAATTGAGTTTCAAATATTTGGGGGGGGGGGGGAAATAAAAAATACAACACGGTTGTTTTGATTTTCATGCATAAAGAAAAGCAAAATGAAAGCATCGTGATTTTGAATTTACCTCAAGAAACAGCCACTGTTGTGTAAAAATGGTGAGACTCCTTGTCTCAATGACATTGCCTACAAAAAAAAATAGGGAAAACATTTTTTATAAAACTGCTTGCTTACGGGATATTTGACTTTTGGATAAATTTGGAAGAAATAGGAATGAATGAGAAATATACTGAATCGGGTTTGGAGGTATGGCCGTGACGGGTCAGACTTACTAAGACCGCTTGCTAAATTTTTAAATCCAGATCTAAGTGAGAGTTTCAAACTCTCGATTTTTACCATCGCCAAGGTGACAAGGACGCGTAGAAGGACGATGACCGGTTTAGCGACTCCATCCTTTCATCCCCAGGCACTAACATCAAGAAAAGCCTCGGAACATCAAGGGGATTTAATAAACACGCCGCCAGCTCTCTTCTTAGCGTCTTTATTCTGTGAATTTGCATAATTTTCGGATAACTTGGATCATTAGAGTCTCGCAATTTGTTATACGTGAACAACAAAAGATGACAACATTTTTTTCGGCACAGAGAGAGTTTTTTCTGAACAATTTGAAGGAAACTCAAAAGTTTTTGAATCCTCAGACCAACATACATTCGAAAAATGCAAAAATTTTAAAACATTTAACTACTGTAAATTTGGTTAATTTGTGGCGAATGTTGATCAAGACAAGGCAACGGTTTTCATCCAAGCGTGACTGAATCAACATACATACATGTAACACGATGCGCTCGTTGATCAAAAGGTATTCAATCGCCGACGTGTTATATACCTCTATGGAAGTGGTACATTGGTTTCTACAGCCGTTCAGAACAGTATGCACTCTTTACAATATTGAGACCTAGAGTGAATGAGCCGAGTATGACTCATCAGGGCCATATGAATAACTTGTCGATTTGGTATTGTCTTCCAGCATTTATTGTGTCTCCCGAAATGTCCCCAAAAACTCCAACTTATTTTATACTATCAGAGTAACATTATTTTTACTTGTTTTTTGACAAAATTTCACAGGCGTTCCACACATAAATTATTCAAATACCGAGTCCGCCCCTAAACACTAAGTGCTTGACTTCCATCGACAAAGAATTTGGCAAATAACATCCCGTTTGAAACAGAAAGATTCCATAAAACTGCGGTTATTTAAAAAATTCGCTAGTTTCAAACCGATGAAAAATATTAAGCTTCGGAATATTTGGATAATGGGTGGAAATAAATAAAGAACTCGAATGAGTGGTAAGAGATGTATATAGTTAACACGTTGCGCTCGTCGATCAAAGTGTATCCAAGTGCCGACGTGTTATATACATGTATACAAGCGGGGCTTTGGTAGGATTCTGCGCCCGTTGAGAATTCTCAGCTCGTTTGCCTCTAGTCAACTCGGCCCCTCGATCATCTCTGCACAATAAAAGCCGAGCCTGAGTTAGAAGTCGTGAGACGCCAATCCAACAGGTGACTATCGATGCCGCGAGATGCGTCGATGCTTCGATGCTTCGTTAGTTGGGCCTAGGGCTCATGTACAACACCTCGGGCTTTCATAAAATTGTAACGTACGACATCCTCCATCGATCAGGCTAATTGGAAGGGCTGAGAATTCCTACATCAATGATCTTGGGAAACTGCCCTGAACACTTTACATTTTCTAAAAGTGGCAACTTGTCCAGAGTTCCGATCTGTTTCAAATTTTCCAGACTTTTTCCAAATTTTACTATTATTTGCTATTTTTAGTCGATTCCTTCCTAATACAGATCGGAAGGATTTTTCTCACAGGCTTATAAAACTTTATAATTATTGTAAATCCTATTGCAATACCCTTCACCTGTAATGAGGTACATAGATGTAGGAACTTGGTATCCGAGAAATTCCCATCTATCCTTCAATCACTGGAAGCAATTTTTTTTTCAGCATCACGACTCCCTATCATATTTCACGGATAAACTTTGATTTGCTGGGTGGTACGGTAGTGTCTGAGTGGAGTTAGTGAGTAAATTGATATTACCGAATCTATGTACGTATCTCACATACTTTGTCAAGTACATGATAGATATCTAGACATTCAGACACTTAACATCCTAGCAAACACCTTCCGCTTTTTTATCAGCTGATGAAATTGAATAAAAATTGGAAAATTTATAAAATTTCAAAAAAGTTCATAGCAATCAAAAATATTGTAGAAAAGTGTATGTAGAAGAAACAAAGAAAATGCACCATTCGCGGATCAAGGAACATGAAATAGATGACAACCACAATCCTCGAAATAATATGGACGTTGCGAAAATGTGAATGGAAAAAATCTACCACATACTAACTCATACACTTATGCATAGAGCCATCCACTTTGAAATGGTCAGACGTGATCCCCAACACGTGTAAAAATCAGGGAAACCTCCTTTTTCATTCTCAGAAGTGTTACAATAGCTTCCCCTCGAGGAAAACATCTTCCAATTTCTTAAAAATTTTAAACCCACAATTGTTGGAGGTTTCAAACCTGCAACTCTAAATTTTATAAAGGTATAAAACCCGAGGTTGTATTGACTAAATTGTTGGTGAATTCTTGAAGTACCTGAACACGTGTGAACACATTTTCCTCTATTTTGCTCCTCTCAGTGCTGCACGTACATAGGGTAGTTTAAATAGCTGCATACGAAATTTTTCTTATCCTCACCTACTCCATTCTCGGACACTCGATAATACAACATTGGGCTTGGCGTGCGCCAACCTGGAGATAATGTAATCTACACTAGGTAGGCGCAAGATTATGCATCCGAAGATTCACGAAGAAGATTCACGTGATCTATGGACCACGATGGGGCCTATACTCTTCGCAAATTCCCGGTACGCTACTGTGAGCTTTCCTCTCAAATGCATTCTTTTTCATTTGCTATTCCCTGTGGTACATTGTTGAATAAATTGTGAGCATCGTGAGTTCGAATCTAAGTTTGCATAATACATGTTCTCTAGCGTCACTTAAAATGCCAGACATGGGTGTATAGGATATAGATTGGATGCTGGGAGAATTCTTTTGACGATGATTAAATTCCCATTCATGGAGAAGCTATTCTATTGGAAAAAATGATAGGCTTCTTCAGGTACACAATGAAGTCATAAACAGAATGCAAAAATCATAGCAATTTCCATAATCGCGACACTGCAAACACTGGTGACAAATTTTACTGCGATTCATCAACATATTCTTCCTGTAGCAGTCACACTTCCCAATATTCCAGCAAGGTGGAATGGTCGCCAGCAACATTGTTTTGGGAAACTAGTGAGTATTTGTAGATTCTCATTAGACTCAGTTTGAAGATCAAATATGTAGATTCACCATAGCGCAGTTTTGTGAATATTCATTTGTAAAAAAAATCATTGATTACCATCATGTTGCTTCTAAAAATCATTGAAATTGATAGTGCAAGCTGCCTACTCCATATGAACGACGAAACACGATAGCAAGTCGTGTCTTAAAAAGGGGCTGCCGTGATTGAAGGATAGCTGAGAATATCTCGGACAGCACTCCATCCTCGAGCCCATGTTCCTCATCACGGGTGAAGGGTGTTGCTGTAGTATTTGCAGTGTTTATGACGCGTAGGAGTTCAAGCGAGGTCCAGCACCATCGTGATGACTGCAAGTGATGTATATAGGATGGAGAAAGGGTGAAAAATGCCATGGGTGGAATCCCGCGGATGAGTGGGAGTGTTATCTGGAACGGGCCAGTTCCCATGAACTCCTCCGTCTACATTTGACTCTCGATTGCCCCAATTGCAGCATTTACACCTAAAATACCCGATCCCCATTCAAATTTATTCCACCCATTGACAAGCTGCAACATATCGCCAATTCAATTCAATAAATTCAGTCAATTCACCTCAAGTTTCACCCATTATCACTTGTTCCTTTTTTTTTCATTTCAGCATCATTGGCTCTTGTATCCCTGTACTTCATTCAGAAATTGGATTAATAACTAGCATAAATTGTTTATGACGAAACACAACGGCTTAATATCAAAACCTTTCGCCGATCGGGTGTGGCGAGAAGTGCCTCCATTATGATCGATTTCGGAAATGTTCTTTCTCGTTGCCAGTCCCACCTGTGGATACTTGTGCTTTCACTTCCAACGATCAATTGTGAATAAGTGCTAACCTTACTTTGTTCAATCGATTCGTCCAGTTGCTGCTGATCATGAGATTGAACCCAAGAACTTCGAAGAACCTTTCCGATTATTTCGTATCATGTCGACTCAATATTATGAAATTAGGAAATACCATGAATGACTAATTGCCTTGATTAGAATTTAAATTTCTCGATTTGATTTTGACGACTTGCTGTAGCAATACATGAGCCTTGAAGATACTTGGCAATTAGGCAAAATGTTGGCTAATTTGATAGAGCCATTCTGAGTTGTATCCATTCAGTAATGGAACACATTGCTAATGGCTTGCCATTGAATTCTTCCGCATAGGATTTTAAAATGCCCGCACATTTAGCTGATAATTGCACTGAACAGGCTAGAAGAGCTTCATGCACACATGAAGTTCAGTCACAACTCGAAGAGGTACAATGAGTTCCCTCGAGATTCTTCTATGGTGTATAACAGCAGAATCAAAGCTATTTTCTCACAGTTGCAATTTACCAAGTTTAGCCCGGCCAAACCCATTGCTACCCTGAAAGAAGTTACTTCGTGCGACGAAAGTCGGCTAGAAAATTGCCGATTATCGTTAAGATAACGATAAATGCATGCGCGGCATCGTATAAAGTTACTCGGTCAACTTACATACGTATAACGAGTTAAATAGGACCTCCACCAGTGGACAGGGATGATCCGCAGATGGTTATAATTCTTTAAAAATGAGAGGTTCTCACAGGCCTTCGAGGAGTTGCACGGGGTAAGTGCCTCGTGATCGTATACTAAAACCTCTCAACTACAACAATGCCGATGTGTGGGTTTGAATGTCGTTCAATGGCAGTCATTTACCGCACGTGGAAACACTCATCCCATTAAGTCATTATGGTTCAACTTTTCCCAATTCTCAATGATGCTCTTATCCTCTTCATGATGATAAAACGTGACAATGTGATGTACATGGATAATCATCGATTTAAGGATTTTATGCTTTCGTATGTTGTGGGAATCACGAATGTCCTTTACATGTCGAGATATATAATTTAAATTTACTACAGATGTTCCACAAATAGGCTGCAAGCATCCTTCACATCTTCTGTTACGAGACGTAAAATACCAATGTTCTTCGAATGTTTGCCGTCTAATTGCCACTTTCGTGATACATCCTCTTCTATTTCCAAATTTCAACGAGCTGAAAGTGTCTAATGATTCACGAATTTGTTCATCCATATGTTGTAGGAAGAAAAATTGAGGCCTCATGTCGACGTGACGTTTCAGTAGAATTGTGATGTCTGCAGATTGATTGCGGAGCCTCCGTCCTCCGTATTCGATGATTATGGTTTTCATGGATCTTTTTGCCTGTTCGATGTAGACAATTTCGTCAAGACAATTCTGTGATCCTTACGTATGAGTTAAGTTGTGTGTGAAAATGATCAAATGGCGCCAAACTAAATATCCTCATGATGGTCTTCCATCTTCAGATGGAACACGTGCTAACAATCATTGCATTTGCATGGACGATCTACCACTTAATTCTCGTCTACACGTTCTGTGAAGTACTTGATGCGACATGACGCGGTATGCCACGCGATTAGAGCCCTGCCACAAGTCACCTTCATTCACTTGGTGGGCGTGACCGAAGGAGGTCCGGGATTAATTTATTAGCTGGGTGGCAATTATCCGTTACTCAACAGCAGTGTATTGCTGTTTCGCTAGTTGCAGTAGTGTTGGATCTCATGTCTTCGGTTTTCCATCAGCACACGGATATACAGGATGCTTCAAAATCACTTTCTCAAAAGTCTGCAGGGAAGCAATAAAACGATGGGAATGTCTCGACGTCTACACTGGATTTTGGAGAAATATCCCACATCCTAGAAGAGATGTAAAAGTTTGTTGTGGTACTCACCTATCTTTGTAAAAAATTCGATACGCAATTTTTGCTGTTTTCCCCAAGTTTTGAAAGATTCACCGACGAAGGAGAAGGGAGATAAATCCAGTTGGTGAATACTTTCTTAGCCACCAACAATTATTCTTTTAAAAGAGCTTTGTAATTTATTTCCCTGTATTCATTTACACTAGAAGATATTGAAAGTGCTGTTGAAACATCCTGTATAGGATAAGTTTCGACGCTTGTGGGCTTGGGTGCAAGCCCGTCGGCTATCGGCGATCCAACTATTGGCTACTGGTATTCAAAGATGGTTTAATTACGGAGTTTGATGAGCAGTTTGTGCTGTACTGCTTATCAGATTGCCGAAGTTCAATTGGGGAATTTATTAATCTAAGGCGGATCTCATTACAATTCGCTGTAATTATTTATTGTTACGGGTCGATGAATTCAGCACAACCTCGTGACATGAGTTATTTCAATTTAATCAGCTTTTGTGGTTTCCGTTTTCTGCAGACTTTGCAAATAGAAGAAATTATATGAATTTAGCTAGGTCGTCCAATGACTACGTACTGTAATTTATCAGTGTGGTTGTTTAACCGTTTCTCCGCGTTTTTTTTCATTACTAAAGTGTATGATTTTCTGCGCTATGTTACCCTTATCCATGCTATTTTCTCATGTTTTTAGTCTATTCTCCTTCCATTCTCGTTGCGTATGGTGTACATGTTTCATTGAAAATTTCATAGTTCATAATCAAAATATTTTACGTACACTAATCCCTGAATACACAGTGCACAGCGTTCGATCCTTAGTCGTTGTGTGCTCTATCTATTGAGAAATCGAGGAATCGAAAGGATTGGAGAAATTTTTGCAGCAGGAAATTTTCTTTCGGGAAATTATGACTGCAAAATTTCGTCCAGGCAAAATATGTTCGGGTAGCAATTTTTTTTGGTTCCAACAATTGTTTTCCCATCAATTTGCATGAGTCGCGTGGCTGAACGCCCGGGAAGATGTGCACAGGCCACTTAACATGGATGACGAGAAGAAAAGACAGCAATTTTCACCGGAGGGGGTCGGGCACTCGACTCCTAGATAGGGAAATCGCGGCCTGTCAACGTTTAAGCGTGAGATACTCCTTTGGAGGACGTGGCCTCGGCCTCGGGCGACTACTCTCAACCATCGCGATTACTTCCCACAGGTAATACTTGTCCCAGTGAATAATATCAACTATCTTGACTTCAAAATCATGTTTATGTTGTTATTTTTTATGGTGGTTTTTTTTTTTGACGGTTATTCCCTCATTTTAGTAGATAATGGACGAAACATTTTGTAATGGAGTCACGTGCCCCGAGGTGGTACACATCGCCGTTTTTTGATAAGGGAAATATTAAGACTTTCTAAAAACGCAATTAAATTTCGTGAATTTTGGGGCAAAATGTACAAAACTTAAACACCTTCCAAAAGTTCCAAAAATTTAAGAATCAAATTTTTCAAAATTGAATATATTTATGGTAATTTCGACATTTTCAGACCTTGCGGACATTCAAACACAAATTAATAATTAAAAACAACAGGAACTTGGTAATGTAAACAGAATTGATACTGAAAGATTTGAATAATTTGGATAAATAATAATATTCGTTTTCTGATAATGAAACATAAAGATAGAGGCTTTCTAAAAGCCGCAATTAAATTTCACAAGAATGGACAGCTCATTTATCGTTACGAAATTGGATATTAAGGAGTTTTTAATGCTAGGTTGGAAGTGGATATTGAAGAAAAAATAAGGTTGAGTTATGGCTCTGACAATGAATTTTGTGAAGTAGGTGGCTATAGTTTCGGATGTCGAATATCGCGCTTCTCCATGATACAATGCATAAGTAGGTATTTCCAAGACTTGGACATTTATTACAAATGAAAAATTCGCAAAAAAATTTCAAATTTAAAAAACATGAAAAGTTGAGAGAGCAAATAAAATAATTAGAGATGCTTGAAAAATTTGAAAACTCCCATGAAATTTCAAGTTTAAAAAAATTCTAAAATCGGAAAAAAAGAATTAATTCAAAAATGTCAAATAAAATCGCCAAGATTTTAACGCTCTTGGAAATTTAAAAATTGTTTTAAAAAATACACTAATTCGAATTTTTATAATCTCTATTTTCTGCTCAATTGGTAATACGAAATCTCGGGTGGATCTCGCGGATTCCCATGTTCCCTTATTTATCGTTATTTATCCTTTTAATCAGTGTCAGTACACGGCTATCTGATTCTGAGCTACGGTTGCCCCACCAGTTCAACCCATCATCGTTTTCCTGCCGTTAAACTGCCTCAATGCCGACCAGTACAGATCCTGTCAAAGATGGATTTACGAGATGCGAAAACTTACCCAGGCACACAAGCCCCCAAGTTGAGAGAATGAACGTGCAACGTAACTCTATTCCTTGAGAATAGGTTCGGTACCGAGACCATCTCGCTTTGAAGTCGTCGAACATCTTCAAATTTTTGACTCGTTTGAAATTTCAGAATTTTTTGATATTCATGAAATGAGTTTTTTCCTTTACTGAAATTCTCATTTTTATTTTCATATGTAGGAACAACATATTTCCTCAATGAACAACATCATTCTCTTAAAGCTTGAAAAGCCCCGATTATCGATAGTGCGAATTGCGCGGGATGACAAATTGCGGGGCAATTAAGCGCCGCGGTAACGAGGCTCTCTGAGCAGACGTACGTAAACCGTAAAGAGCCTCCGTAAACAGCGGTTTAGCCAAGTTAATTGTCGTAGCAACAGCAGTAGCTCATAATGCACTCAGGTGTGATGTTTCACACGCGTGAGATAACTATATTAATGGCGAAGGGGGGAGGGGAGGGAGATCGTCGACTCAAGCTCGTATGTTACTCACTGTGCCAAGGATACTCGTGCTATTACAAACGGGAAATGTTCATGTCGCTTTAGCCGGCTAATCAATCTCGTGCGATGCGAGCTATTCTGACCTCTGATTTCTGTTATTCACCTTTAAGCAGGCTAAACCCTCGACTCAACAAGTGGTGCGAGGACTTGGCCATTTGGAATTTCTACTGAAAACCATATTTTTTGTACGAGACTTGCTTAAGCATTCAATTACAATGTCTTAAGCATCCTCAAGTGCGTGTCGGGAAAAATGTTATCAGATATTATTTGTAGAAAATTAATTTCGGACAAGAAGATATTTGGGGAATTCCTCTTGAGTGACTCACTTGCGAGAGAGATCGAGAACTTCACTAAAAGAATATATTCTACGGTTTCAGTGTCAACGTTTCTCCTATTTGCAATGTATGATCGAACTAAATTGAAGAAAATTTCGAAAGGAAGCATGTGTCATTAGTTTAAACTACATCCCACCAATTTTGCTTATCAGTTAGTTGAGAAACTCTTACGAATGATTTTGTATATTTTTCTTTCGTATGTTGCCCATCAATTGAGAAGTTTGGCGAGTTCTAAGACAGGTGCATCAATCCTTCGAATTGTAAAAGCTTTTTCTGTAGCAAGTTTGTTTGGGCTCTTGAGATTCGTTTGAGGTTCGTAACTTGACAGAGCATCTGGGAGTCTAGACTATTTCATCAATCACTAATAAAAAAAATTGGTCCGTGTGTGGGAACAATGACGGGGAAATTGGAGATTGTGAGTGGTGCGGAAGTGCACGATATGAAGGAAATAAACGGCGTGAATTTGATGAAGAGTTAAAGATTTTAAGCAAGGTGCAAATTTTATCACCATATATTGTTCTCAGAATTTTATCGTCTTTTTTATAGTGTGGAGGCGCCCTTAACATTTTTTTTATAACCCGCATATGTCGCCCGAGACCATGAAATATTTACGACGAGTGAAACATTTTTTTCAGCTCGGCCACAACATTTATTTGAATAGAAAGTATGACATATGTATCGAGCAGTAATTTATAACTCATCGATAAGGAGATGTTAAAGTAACCAGGTTAATTACAGAGTTTCACGATTCGAAGGGGTTTACGCCAAGTGCAAAGGAACACTTAGCCTGCAAATGGTATAATTAGTAATTAATATTATCCCGCTTTTACACTTTTTGCGGGGTGGAGCTACCCACATGGAAAAATGCATATCCTAAGGCTATTTATATTTCATATACTGCATTGGCCCAGTTTATAGAAGAATTATATGTATATAATTTTGAATAAAGTTAAGTCTATAAATGTTATATTTTTCTGTATTTCACAAAACTCATGAATTCCCCAAAATTTGAGAATTTTCCTATTTGGTGCATATCATATATCTTCCTTATATATACATTCATTGGGGTTTGAAGTGGGGACTAGGGAAAGGATGCAAATGGCGCGAAAAACTTGATGGAAAAAATTCGTGTTAACGAGCGAGAATTTGTCTGGAAGGGGCACGTGGGTGGATAAATGAAGAGATGAAACCACATGTTGACTTGGAATTCTTGATAGCAGCGTTTCTACGTGGGTGAGGAAGAAGTGCATGTTGCGCAAAGGAAAAAGTGGCGCGAAATACAAAATTATGTTGAATCTTTTTTGTGTGTCGTAATTGTATCCTGACATAAATACTCAAATCAATTTAGTTGTCATGAAAACATGATCATGGGACCATTTCCAACAGAATTTATTCTTCATAAGTGCTGTTCTCAAAATCATAAAAACAAGTCGATATTAACTTTTTAACAAAAATTGGAATTCGTGGATTTCTTGACAATTGTTAAACACCAGGACAATTTGAAAAAAATTCAGTATTAAATGGTTTTTTTAATTGCGAAAATTCGGAAGTTCTTGTAATTGTCAAACTTCATTGCAATGTTCTAAATCTTGAAAATTTCCGAAAATTTTACAAAATTCCGAAGATTCTCAAAATATTTCAAACTGCGTCAATTTTTTTGAATAACCCAATTGTTTTAGACTTATCTTCATTTTAATTCTTCCCGCCTTTAGCAATAGAAAAATGAATCCCTGAGGATAAAAAAAATCCGAACACCCCCGAACTTGAATATTCATAACTCACCGAGACACGTGATGGCATGATCAGCCGGTGGTCTCAGTACATTACGCGACCAGGCAGCTCGAAGTACTTCTAGCGCACACGGTGGGCCCCCCACCATCAAAACACCGGGTGACACATGCCCCTTGTACCTTAATTGCCTCGTAGCGTCGACTAAAGCTGCATTCCACCAGCACTTGGAATTAGCCTCCAAGAAACTCTGCAACAGAATAAGAGAAAAAAACTAATGAAAAAATGGGCTAAGTGAATTTTTGTGTTTCTGTGAATCTCAACCCCTCAAATGTCTCTTACCAACATTCTGGATTTGTCCACAAACACACATATACACAGGATGCATTCTTTTGAGAGTAAAAAAAATCCACAACTCCCCCTATCGGCAAGATAATAAATGAAATCTATTGTCAAGTAATGGGAAGGAGAAGAGGACGGAGTAAAACAAAAAATATGATTTTCTTTTGAAGGAACGATTTGTATCTAAGACTTTTTATCTTGTTTCTAATGGCTTGGGATAGAGTGTCATAAATAATCAAACGAAATAAACACAAAATTGACACATTTTTTTCGGTACCGACACGAATGCACGCATATGGCTATACAGGTGTACGCATTCACAGACACCCGCAGTCACAGATCCCCACCCATGCAGTCGTCCGCCCAGTCACCCACCCACCCACTCACACACATACATATGCGCACAAAAATATATTGCTACCCATTTCTCATCAAAAGGACTCACTGAATTGATTCTTCATTGCCACAATTTATCATTTTGCGCTAGGTGAAAGTGAGGAATGCACATTAGCTTTCCCTGGTCGTTTTATGTGTCTCTGGGAGTTCCAGCGATTTACCCGATGAAATACGACGGTGGGATAAGTGTTTACCGCTTGGGGAGGACCCTCAGTGTGCTTTTTTTGCCCCGAGTACCACCACCTTGACTGCCGTTACGACCCTCTCTGTTTGTCGGGTCGTTATTACGGACTAGGGTGGAAACAGTCAAACGATGCCACATGAAATGAAGATATAAATCTTTGATGTCATTATCAGTTGAAAATATGAATTTTCCTCGGTGAAGCGATGGAAATTGAACAAGTTCGTAAGTTATGTTAATTACCGAATCCCCTTAAGTTCTTTTCGAGTTTCATAAAAAAAGCATTTTTTATTTTTGGTAAAAGAACATGTATTGGGCAATATATAGGTTTGTAGTGAAATAATTTTGTCAATCTAAGGCAACCCGATGACATTCCCCTGCTCTCTATTTCCCCTTTTTTACCATTTTTATGACCGGTACGCGGGAATCGATTTACTATTCTAAATTACTAAGTCCATAATCAGCGGCTTTCCCCGGTTATAATCCGAAAGCTCTACACTAATTTATCAAATGGAAAATAGTAGTGTTAAAGATACATGCTGGATATAGCGGTGATGAAAATTTATGGGCCAAGAGAGTGAGCTGGACGACTCAGTACTCGAATAATAGGGTTAATTTGTATATGCAATGGATACGGCTGGCCAATACGCGGATATCGCACACGCATGCGTCAAATGGGACTCATTTGCACGTGGGAATGCGAATTGTAGGTCGGGGTTTTGGAAAATTTTTCATCAAATGTACTGAAGTTTCTAAACTTTCGAATATTTCCAATTTTCCACATATCGTGAATTTCTCAAATTTTCCAATTACTAAATATCTTTTGAATTAAGAAAAATGAATAAAACTGTCCCCAAATTGAGAAGGTTGAAAAATTGAAAAAACACCTTGAAACATTGCCTTTGTTAAATGGCCGACGCCCTGAATGACTCAATGGACCACAGTCAATCCCCGGGGAGTCTGCCTCTTCTTTTTTCTCCATTGCCTTAACCCCAGGAGCTCCGCATCTCCAGACTCTTGATGTGTCCACAACCCCGAGGGATTATTATTGCGAAAGCATTTACCGTGAAGAAAAATATAACCCGAGGGGCATTTCCAGAAGTCGCTTGGCTCTCAAATGAAAATATTGCAATGTTATTCAATCTGATTAGCCAATGTCTTCCCTTTTTTGTTGATTGACTCCCTGGAAATGGCGGATTAAACGTTATTCCTTGAAATATTCAATCAATTATCTCCATTTTCAGAAAAAATGAAGTTAATTAAAGACGTGGAGGCTCTTTTTCAATTTTTAAAATTTTTAGAATTTTTGCCAATTTTTCAAGGTTTGGAATTTCAAAAATCTCCAAAGTTTTGCAATAATTACATCTCTCGGAGAAACAACGAATGTAGCAACACTATCGAAAGGGATAAAATAAGATTGCATGAGGAATACAAAATGAAAAAAATCATAACTCAATCATTGGATATTTGGAAAATCTCCTTCAGCAACAAAAGAAAAGATGGCCCATTTTTTCGTATCCGAAGCACCACTCAATCATGAACGTCAAAAACACTTGGATTGAATCGATTCGCCTCCCTCGTTACGCATGTGCAGAAGTCACTGAAAAGCGTTAGACTTCTTTGAAGACGTATCGATTGCAGGGGAACCCCTCGACATCCCCCAAAACGCTGTTCTTGACAACATTTGAAATATACCTGCTCACACGAACCGTCTCAACACCTCATACTCTCAATTTTACTTTATATAGAGTTTAAATTTTTTCCTCAAATTTGCGAGTCGAGTCCTGGCAGTTTTATACAGGGGCCTTATTCTTAAATTGAAAAAAGGGACTATCGTTACGCAGAGACGATTTAAAGATGAACCAGAGAACTCTGTCGATTATGGATTAATTCGAGAAAATCTAAATTTTTATCGAGTTCTCCAAACATGTAAAACATCTAAAATAGAAATTCAAAAAATCACTGACATCGAAAAACTACAAAAAAAAACTCTGAATCACTCAACACAAGTTGTCTCCACTAATTGATACGTAATTTATGGCCTTAAAATAAATACGCTGTTTGCCACATAACAAAGCGTTCCCGTTGGTAAACAATTTGTTCTATGGTGGTGAAAAACAATCTAACGGTAGGCGCCGTAAATTCCAACCCGTAAATGGGAATTTCTCATTCCGTAAATTAAAACATCGGGACGACTCAATTATATAACGCGAAATTAGCCAAGTCTTACCTCTGCTACATTTTAACGATGCAATAAAATTGCGAAGATGGTTAAATTAATGGTTTATAATTGCGTGGAGTTACGGATGAAAGTGGACATTTACGATTGAGGTAATAATGTTAATGAAAATATAATTCTGTCTCAACCTCAGCCCGCTCAGCTCCACACACCCCGTTTCAACGATTACTCAGTGGAAGGCACGAATGTGGAAACTCCATGTAGAGGCCCATAACCAGGCAAAAGGTTCTGACAAAGGTGTCACAGCAGTTCCTGCAAGATCAGCCGGCTCTACGACCAAGTTTTACTTGGTTTCTCTTAGGTCTTTGACAACTGCAGTATAGTTTGGGAAATTACATTAATAATAAGAAAACAATAAGAACGATTATATAATTCGGCCTCAAGTGTTGGCTCGAATGTATTTTTCGCGACTGGTTGACAAGTACTCCTTCGTTACTGGTTGTCGACATGTTTTTCCTTCCTGTAACCTTCCAAAAGTGAAGAAAGCATCGAAATGTAGATATTTCTGAATTTTTTCAAAAGAATTGGAAATTACAAAAAAAAAATTCATTTTAAGAATTTTTCAACGACGAATAAATTGAAAGCTCAAATAATATTAGAATAGCCAAAGCTTACAAATTTTGAAAAATTCCAAAAGCCGGTTTAAATGGTAATTGTGCGCGTGAAAGAGCGCGAGTGCATATTGCATAATAATTAGCGGCACACGGCAACGACCGTAGAGTATCCAAGTGTCTGAGTGGCTGTATATGCGATGGTACTCGGCAAGTTCATTGCCAGCTACACACCAGCGTAAAATTCAGTGTGACAGGTTGGGAGGCTTGAATATATTGGCCGAGTGATATATTGCTCACGCGGGTCTACCGGTATTCCAATGGGATTTTCATGGAAATGTTTTCGATTATTGACGATGAGGAAGGCCTGAAAGTGGACACAAACGTAAAAGAAAACTCACAAATTGATCCCTACAATATCTTAAATTACCATTTTGAGATACTAAAATGCTCGAGACAATAATTAATATAGCGGTTATCTAGATGATCTCGGCAATCGCATAATGTTGATTGAAAACCTATTGCGATGCTCTGGATTTCTGTTTTATATATTTTTCAAAGGACTAAAAAAATCGGGAAAATGGTAATACTCCGGCCATTCATTGGTATTGATGATAGTTCCGTATATCCCAAATTTTGAGGAAATCCCATTATTAGTTTTTGTGAAATAACCATTGGTCTTCAGCTAGTTTATTGCGCATATCTCAATCAAAATGATTGAGTACTTAAAATTGCCGAAATGATTGAACTACAATTTTCAATCCTTAGCTAAGCAATAATTATCCATTGTTTCAACTCCTGTTTCATATCAGCCTGTCATCACAAAAGCTGAATGGCTCCTTGCTCCAAATTCATTGAATCAATCGTGCAATGCGCAACGGCACGAGTCCAACAAACGCGCGCATTTATTAGCCTCGGCAATTTCGATAATTAAGCGATTGTGCAGTCATGCGCAAAAGACGTTGGCAATTGAAATTCTTCACAACGATAAATAATGTCGATGATGAAAGGACATCCTTGGCAATCGGAATTCACATTTTTTTCAATTTTCCAAAGTACTTCCGGATTATGCCGGAAGTTTCTGGAATATTTCCATTTTTTGTTTCAATTTTTTCTTGAGAATATTTCCAAATCTTTGCAATACCTAGGAAATTTGGTTAATTCTAAAAGAGAGGTAGAGCGCTACAACAGTGAACTCGACTCGAAAAAATTATGAAAAAAAAAAGTCTAGAGCAGTTTGTCTAATTTTTTTTCTCCAGTTCAATGTATTGGCATTTTTTTCCGCATGAAAAAGTATTAATAAAGTTGAAGAAGGGGGCAGGAGGACGGCACATCTCCGTACCCAGTGATCTGCAATATCTGACTGGAAACTCGGTTGGCCACGATTGGCCACTACAAGTGGATGCGGACGCACTTGTCAAGACCGTAAAAGTAGACACCTCCTTATAACGTATATACAGGGTAAGTACATCGCTAGATCGAGTACTGCCCACGTCCGGGATACCTGCGTACCGCTCATGTATTAGCATATAAATTATGTTATCGTGATTTATGCTTCGGGCATTTTCGAGCAAAACGCAGTGTGTTACGGTTGTATCGGCGACGTGGATAAGGGGGTTGGCTCCAATGCTGATTAAACTACGGGTGGGTTCTAGGACATGATAAGGTGGCCATGATGCCTAAGACCGAGGCCCAAGGCTACTGAGGTGTCAGTGACGAATGTCGCGCCATCATCGGCACTCTTTATCACGCCAAATAATTTCAATTGCTGCGTAAATGAAGTCTGAGTGGTTGGAATTCCGATACCTCCTACATATACTCTCGAGGGTTTTTCCCTCAAATTTGCGATCGCAGAGTATATTCCATTCTTATCATTGAAATTCTCAATTGACTAAACTGTTGGATGCTCTCATCATGAATTCATCCAATGAAATTTCCCTGTCAGATTCCTAATAAAAATATTATTAATATTATTAAATAAATTAAGTATTATTAATTAAACGAACTTTGAAAATTAAATCATTATTTGTTGTCGTCATAAGTCACTCGGCGTGAAATATTAATCCTCGAAATAAATGATCATTGATAGTGCTGTCAGTGAAATAATTTGTCATATCGTCTAAACAAAAAGCAAAATCAGTTTATCACTGACTGTTTTATGCATTATCCAGGATAGGAGTGAAAGTGCTGCAAATGCATCAGGAGCATTCAAGCCAGTGGTTAACGTCAATGGGTCAGAGGCCGACGTTTGTGTTAAATTTTCTACCGAAACTTTTTATTGGCGGATTGTGACGACATTTGTGTAATGGAAATTCCCCATTATTATCACTCGGTTTGGAAAAATCAACCATTTCTTTACTGAACGTTTTATCAATGCAATCGTATGAAATTTTTGTGACCTATGAGAAAATTGTAAAAATTATATAAACCACGAAATTAACTGTTTTCCAATTTCAAAGGCTAACCAATGAACGCTCTGGAATGCCAAGTTAAAAAGCAAATTAAATAACTAAAAATTCCAAAATAAACAGCTCGTGAAAAAATCAACAATTCAAAAAATGTAATTCTTGAAAAAAAATCACATCCAAAGACGGTCAATGTATAATTCAAACCACATACATAATGAATTAGATACAATGTTTCATAGAGCATTCGAGAACATTGTACTTCATTGGAGTTGGCGTTATCAGAACCGGAAAATATCGAATAACGAATTATGTCGTAGGTAATAAAGTCAATATGAGTATCGCGTGCAAACGAGAAAACGTCAAAACATTAACATTAACCTTTGGAGAGTATGGGAATAAAACGGGGCAAATGAAAATAAATTTTGCTTTTTCAGATCGACTTGTTTATCAGGTCCTATGACGAATGTAACTAGATGGGAAAGCCGCCCCCAGGACAAGAAAGTTGGATAAGGGATGTTTGCAATAAAATACGTTGTTACGATCCACATCGCCTTGAGAATGTCATAGAAACTTTGAGGGGGGGTTTTTTTTTCAAGAGATGGGCGGAGGAAATGGATTTTTCAACGGCCAAAACTATTGATTTTGGGAATTTTCAAATGGTGAAGTGAGATTGAAAAAATCAAAGAGCATTTTGGAAATTGCTTCCTTCAAAATTCCAAAGATGCAAAGAAACAATGTGGCCCCTCCCATCTGTACTCCCTATGACTATTGCTTCCTTATATATTAAGATCGATATCGCCTTAACGAGGCAATTTCACTGTTCCGTTTACGACTGTCTAACTCGACGATTGGTCGAACTGTCATCGGCTGTTGTGGGAAAAATGGGGAGAGCCTGTGCAAGCCGATCTCATCCCGTGGGATAAAATCCTTGATTGGCTTGGGCGACACAAGGACCCTCTCATCGCCAATATTAACTCCGTATCCTCAATGACTCTGCGCATCGACCGCAAATCCCAGCCCACTTTATCAGATGATGTGTTTGGACGAGCGAATGAATGTTAAATAATTCGCATTGTTAATTTCTTTTGCGATTAACCCGATGAGATGCACTCCATGAATACCGGGGCTTAATTGTTATCGAGTGATTTATTGACTAAGAGATCAAGCCAATTGATAAACCAGAAACATTAATCATTCCTTATCCATTGGCTCTATTGCTATTTAATTTCTTTTAATTCGCAATCTACCTTCCTAATTTGTGTTAATTTTCCAGGCACTTGGCAATTTTTCAAACTCTTGAAACTCTTCGTATGTTTTGAAGTGAAAATTTTTGAAACTTCTAGATTTTCCTTTTCTCAAGGGCTTAGAAATATCTTTGAAATGTTCCCAATTTCCGATGTTTCGAAATAAAATGAAAATTGAAGAACCTGAATTAATTTGAAATGCATGAGCTTGAATGTTGAAATCACCATGATCGTTTATCGGTCTTTCGAGCGCGCGAAATCCCCGGAAAATCGCCCGAGGTACGACTGCATTGGCTCGCTCAGGTTTCACGCACGCACGGCTAGCTCAGCGTGCTATCATCCCGTGGCTTCGTATTTTTACTGTTAATAAAAAAAAGAATGAAGGAAACGCATTGGCGAGGTTAGCCACCGGGCGAAATGCCTGGCGCTACGTTTCTCGGTGATTTTGATAAGAAAAACCGCGAATGAAGCGGGAAAAAAGGGCGGAGGAAAAAATTCAGTAAAAGAGTGAAAATGCCGAGGTGGATGGAAGATAAAGAAGGTGAGGCGTCTCCTTCGGGCCAACACGAGTCAGATACAAACCAAAAAATACGAACCTGAATTCCCTTACGCGGTAAATCCGCGAATTGCCGAGTCGAGACCGCCGTTGGCGACGCGAATTCTATTTCTACGCACCATGACTGCGTAGACGCATTTACAGTCACGCTATTTTCATTGGTTGTAGAAGCATTTCAATTCATAAGAATGATTTTATGATATCGAAAATATGAACAAGTTGGAGTCATTGATCAAATTTAGGAAGCAAAATGTGAAATTGCCAAATCGGAAAATTTCGACCTTTTACAGAGTTACAAAAATTTAAGAAATTAAAAGAATAAAAAATTTAAGAAATTAAAAGAATAAAAAATTTAAGAAATTAAAAGAGAAAAGTTATTATTTCTGATGCTTGGAAAATTTTGAACTTTGAAAAAAATGGAAATATACCAGAATTAATAACTCTTCATAAATTTCGAGGACTTAAAAAAAAATAATGCCTAATTATTCGAGAGATTGCAACAAATTGGGAGAAAAAAAATCAAAAGTTCGGGAACGAACGTAAATTCCGAAATTATTAGCACATAAAAAGTTAGGCCGGACGGAAGGGTAACTTGACGCGTGGGACGGGCAGGCTTCCATCAGGAGCGTCCAAAGCCTTACCCAGTGTTTAGTAATACGATGGCTTAAATGGCGAACGTCGGCCCCAGCGGCACGGATGGGTCACCAGCGCTCCGTGGAGAGTAGAAGTGAGAGGGACGCAGGGAAACCCACACACATGAACTGACAGATGCAGCGCGCAAATGTCATCAATCTCAGACCTTTGATTTTCGAAGTCATTACAATGACTTTTCCAATGTGCAAGTTAAAAATTTGAAACTCCACCCGAGAGTATATCTGCAAGTTTCACTTCTGTTGCTCTTACAACTAGCCACCCATTTTTCTGTTGCCAATCAAAGGAATCAGCATAACACACGATCCCCGCGGGGAAAGTATCCCAAGCGGTTTTGACATTATCCGCGAGTTTGTTACGCACTTGAGTTGAAAGCCAATCTACTTGAGCCCTGCGTTTTTTCGCAAAAGCGAATAGCCCAGGAATGGGTGAATGTTAGAACTGTCAATCCAATTCGCAAGTACATGCGTTCATTAGTTGGACTTTAGATGGGTTTTGCAAACAGTTTATTTTCGTGATAATATTTTCTACTCTATGGGAAATGCGCACAGTTCCGGGTAAATGAAAACTTGAAACTTGTGAGATGGGAATTTCTAGAGTTTGAATAAATTGGAGGACGCCTCATGGCGCGGGAGACAGGGGGGAGGGGAGAACTATAAATTACTGTACTATGGGAATATGAAGCGGTCGATGTAGATGATGGGTAATGAGCAAAAATCGCTTCACGGAAGTACGAAAGTGTTTATTTATTCAAAAATTTTGATTTTCTCGATATTCCTTAAATCTTTTTTTGATCTTTTAACGCTTCTGTTCCTGGAGTATATGGGGATTTGTGGATGGTGCACCTATGTCGCTACAGGCGGCTCGTTTATGAGCGATCTCGCGCTCGTCAGACAATCCAAACAAATTCTCGCTCACCCCGCTATGTTAACTTAGGAACCCAAGCAGCAGCACTAACACTCTTAAATCTTTTGATTGTGAGACAAATTTTAATTTCTGGAAACTTTTCGAATTCAGAAAAACAGTATAATTAAATCAATTCAAAAAGATAAAAGGACAATTTCAGACAACGAAAAGTCAAATTCTTTAATTTGTTGCAATTTTTTAAATAATTTGAACCTCTAATATGCTGAAATTTGCTTTCTTTTTTCTCTCATGGAACCGCTTAAATTTATGAAAACTTCAAAAATCTTGGAAATTTTGAACATTTCAATATCTGTTAAATTTTTGGACCTCCTGAGATGCATTTGCGAGAAGTTGAATACATTAATAGTAATAACAGTTGGAAGGGGCACTATAAATTATAGCGCTATGAGGATATGAAGTGGTCTATGTAAATGATGGGTAATAAGCAAAAAACCATTTCACGGAGTTACGAACGTGTTTGGGTAGTTTTATCGTTCATGATCTTCACAAGTATGAAATTGGTAGAGGTTACGAAACTTTGCGATTTGTGAAACGAGTAGAATTTGAATAAATTTTCCATTCTTGAAATAGGTGAAAATTTCGAGAATTTGGAAATGAGTTTTTCTCCTGCTGAATGTTTTTTTTTTCATCATTGAGAATGTTTTCCCAATTATTGAAATATTTGAAATTGTTGAAACAGTTGGAATTCTTAATTATTCTGAAATTTGTCATTTCTTGGTGAAATTCAAATGTTAAATATGAATTGTCTAGAGTTTCAATAAATAGTTGGAATCGTTAGGAGGCTATAAATTATTGTATGATGGGGATATAAAGTGGCCGATGTTAATGGGAGATTTGAGAGATTCTCGCGGAGTAACGAGCAAAAAATTATTTCACGGAGTTGCAGACGTGTTTCCGCATTTTTCTAGTAAACTCAAGGAAGGAAAATTGTGGGCGTATATTTAACGTTTTACTTTTCAAAATTTCCGGAAATATGTTGTCTAATTTTTCTTGAATTCCTGAAACTTTCAAACTGTGCAGCTTTATAAAAATTTCCAACATGTTTTTTTTCTCCAATGTTAATTATTTCTAATCCCTCCGCGATTTTTAGAATTTTTAGGCTTTTCTCAAATTGAATGTTCTCAAAATGTCAAAACTCTGCATAAATCCAAAAAAATTCCTCCACAAAAAATGATTATTATTATTCTTGTATTTTATTTTGATTTTATAAATTGGTAAAACCATCATCCGTAAGAGTTATTCTTAGATCGTCGAGACGTTTACCATCCTCGACCATGTAAATATGACTTTACCCGGTTGTATCCTTATCGACCATGAAAGAGAAACGGTATACGTTGTAACAGTAAACGGCATTACACTTTATTACCCGGTTCAATGACAGTCCTTTAATATTTAACTAACTGCCCGGTCAAGTGTCTGCACATGTGTTAAACCGTTATCTCGGGCAGTGTTATCACAAATATTTTAAACCATCCTTCAATTTTATTCTCCCCTCCGTCGAAAAAGGTTCTCCATGATTTATTGGGCATTATTACAGATCGTTGCAACAATAAGTCGATAAATCTCATGATTTCCGTCAAATTTATAACATGGCCTTGGAAATGAGGAAGAGTTTTCGAAGTTTCAAAGAATGTGTCAATTCCAAAAATATGAAAAACATCTCGTGAAGGCATACCAATTATCTGATCAATGTCAACAAAATTCAAAAATTTCAAAAACAAGACATGTCAATATACTCTCCTCTTCGCAAGTTGCCTCCATAAATTATGAGATATTATCACACATTATTGAAACAATAAGGATTCGACAAATCCTATAATTTAAGAGCATGCGGGAAATTTATGAGAACGTGGAAAACAATGCAGTCATAAATAAGACACGTGCGTGAAGAGTTGATAAAAAATTTGAGACTTTCCGAATTTCCAAGGATTCTAGAAATGCGCAGAGTTCATACCTCGAAGAGGAGCAAGAACATTTTTTAAACTTTCAGTCAACTTGTTGTTGCTCAACATGTCTGCTGAGCAGTTCGATTTAGAAAAAAAACATAAAACTTTTTCGATTGCAAATTGAATTCTCCATAAAAAATATCATATAACATTTTTGTGTTCCTCCATTTGCTAACGAGATATTTTTTTTTTCAATCTCAAGAATCGGCTTATCTAATTTCAATGAGAGGGTTATTGGCACGATCCATCGAGGGCCGTACTTACATCTCGTTTATGTAATTAATATTTCGGAGCCTATGTGGGTCAAGGAGCACATATCGGTAATTTTTCCCAGGCTTGCAGAATTCAGTAGGTTATTGATTACAAGAGGAATGCCATTGTTTGAAGATCTTATCGATTCAGCAGTTGGTAACAACGAGGCTCCATTTTTTCGGGGATTTTAGAAAATGATGTCAGGTGGGCCAACTGCTTCTCTCGCTCCATTCAATGAGTGTCCTACATTTCTTATCATTGGAAACTATAGTCGGGAGGTATAATTTGCTGGTAACCCTTCGGTACTCGCGTACGCGGCACAGTGCCGCTAGATTTCGTGTCTCATTGAAGCATTGGAACATTTCCAAACTATGCAAAAACACTTAGAATTCTCATAAATGTAAAACACTTCCGAAATTTCAGAAATTCAAAGTTTTCCACCAGTTTCCGATTTTAAATTACAAAAAAAAAGTGGGAAACTTGAAATCCGATACTTTTGCAAGATCTATACAACTTTTTGAAATCCTTATATGGTTTTGAAGTTAATGGAAGAATGTGGCTGAGTAATGATGCAAGTAGAAAAGAATAAAACGCGCGCGCCAGACACTGGAAATTACGTTTTTATGCGCTCCCAGCAGACGATAGTCATTACTATAGCTTTACAACAAAAAAAATGTTCCAATGGTATCGGAACAAAAAAGTAATAGCCTGACGTCATTTGGTCTCAAGAAGTTCTGAGAATAATTACCGTGTGTAATTGATCGTTATATTAAGGAGGAGTACTTGCCATGAAAATGGTGATTCGTACCTCGTTTATTGATCTTGAGTTTTTGAATTAAATACGTCTTGAAATACGGGAATTTTAGTTATAAAAAAAGTTCGAACAAACGGAATGTAGCCGTAACTTCTTCACGTGTGTATGCAGTTTGGGTGTGCTTCTTGTATCGACCATCACAACAGGAATTGAAAAAAAGAATTGATTATCCAAGAAGTTGCTAAAAAGCGGTTAACAAATGATTTCGCGCAGAAAGCTTATTGGGATGACTAAAAAACTTGGTATGATTTATCTCTGAGCTGCTTTGCTTATGGAGTTTATTGAAAAATAAGTGTTTTTCTCGGGTATAAAAGTACCTTTCATGCTTGCAAAAATTCAAAGGTTCTTCCACACTTTCGAGATTGTCGTGCTATACGTATCCACCTCCATTAATTCCAGATTTTACTCACTTGGAATAGATTGTAGCCCTTATCGTACATCCACATTTCATCTGCAGGATGCTCTTTGCCAATATCATGTTGATTGGCGGTGAGTACAGAGGGTGGAGGTCCCCGGCTAAGTTGGATTGCGATGGATCTCTGCAGTAGTAGTAGACATCTTGTCGGTCCAGGCCCACCCGGGCCCGTCCCATCACCCAATATCGATGACATTTCGCGCTAGCGTAATTGACGATCAGGTGGCGGCATTTCGAGATACTGGATGCACAAGAGAATAAAAAAAATGTATATATATGGAGATCCAAAGCATCCAAAGCATTTAATTTCATGCAAACGCCGCGGCAGTTAAGACATAACGCATTTATTCACCTATATACTTTCCTATAGTATATATCTCTCATCAATGTATTTAAATGATTGAAAGACATTTCATACATTATTTATATAATTGAACTCATTCGAGCAATAAATGGATACCGAAAATTATGTGAAAATCGAAATCAGGTTCTGCCTTCTTTCCCATTCCTTATATTTCTTTGAGCACCATACGGGCTTGTGCTAATTTTGTTACGCAATGGTGAAAAAAACGATTTCATTATTCTACCTTCGTATTAGATGATTGTTTCGCTGTGATTTGCATGAGCAAATTTCAAGGGTATCGATACAGAAACCCATCAGTCACGTGTTGACATGTCCTTGGTGGTCAACTGACCAAGGATCCATAGGAATGGGGCTCAAATGACAGTCAATAATTTTACGCATCATTTCAGAATACTGTGAGCGAAAATTTAATAAAGTGCATTTGCCTCGTTGCGGTACGTGGTCTTGCGACATTAATCGCATAATGAGGACAACGTCGCTGTGTTATCCATCAATATGTATTCCAAAATTTTTACAATTCTGGAAGTTTTTGAAATGCTTGAATATTGTAAAAATTTCCGGCATTTTCCGCATTTGCTGAATTTTAGAAAAATCAACAATTAAGAGAAAAACAATCCGAAATGTGCAAGAAAACTCGGCCAACATTGAGTTTCTCAAACCTCCCCATATTTTCCTCAATTATTGATTGTTAATCTTGAATCCGCATAAACCCGAGGCGGAAATTATGAGTAATCATTGCTATTAATTTCCATCGCCCCCTAACAACGTGCCAATTTATTTAAAATCATTTCCACCTCTCTTAGCCCTAACGAATCTAACGGAAACGTCACATTGATGAACAACGACTAATGCTACTATTCTTGAGGGTCTTGAGAATAGTCCCAGACTCACGTTCGCTCATCATTGACTGCCCGGGGGTGAATTGGTCCAGATGAGGAAGTTCGAGTCATGCGCAAGGACGTGGTTCAGTTTCTCCTGTGCTATCCCCTTTTGGAAATCGTCATGGAATCTCAAAAATTTTGATACTTCGAAACATTGCAATAACAATGTTGGAGAATTTCATGAACATAAATTGAATTAATTCAGATGTGAAAGTTCGAGGCGTGCGCAAGAATATACCACGCCACCCCGGTTCTCAATTTTTTCCCCCAATCAACACTAACGCCCCCACAATTACTTAAGTGTCCACCCCCCCCCATGATGCTGAATTCACCCCAAAAATTACCATTTGTTTTCGCTGTTGATCCAATTTCGGTTTCTTTTTCCTCTCCTATATTATCTTTATTTCGTTCTCTGAATTTTCTGTTCCAATCTTCAAAAGTACTGAATCATGGTAACATGTGGAAATTTAGAAAATTATGGGAAATTTTGAAAATTTGAATCAACGCATTTCAAGCGTGATAGGATAAAGCAACAACAAACATTTGACACCTTCAACAAATTTGAAAGTCTTACCCCGGTTTCGGAAATTTTGAAAGCAAAAGGATATGACATGCAGCCATTTCGAAGGGGGACGTGAGGTACAATGGGACAGGAGGCATAACAGCACACATACTCAAATTGGGGAGTGAGGCATAGATGTGGTACACTCCGCGCCATTATGTCCCACCCTCCCGTACCTACGAAATGTCGTGTTCGGTCCAAAGTAGTTTGAGATTTGTTGATTTTCTCAAGCCAACTTTTTTCCCATTTCTTTCGACTTCTGGCACAATTCTCATTCCGACGAAAAATGTCAGTGGAAACAACAGTCGCCTTAATGTCCTCCCGATTGGCTATTGTCTCGACTGATTTCGCGGAATACCATGAAACCTGCCAATTTTTCTTGTCTTCCGAAACTGGGGTTATTGTACCAATGCTCCTTAATATCCGGGACATTGGCCCCAGAGTCGGTAAACTTCAGGGGGATTGCTTGCGTTCCTTATCAGCCGTACAGTTTGCTTCCAGAAGTCGCAGTAAAATGAATCGCCACCGGAAATTGTGTCGTCAAGCACTATATATAGAGGTGCTCTCATGAAACTCCTCAAAAATTTTACAAATTTCGAACATCTTAGAGAAATCAGAGAATTTTAATGAATAAAAATAAAATTGACAGTGGAAAACAAACATATGAGCACAATTGTTGAATCTAACGAAAATTTGAATGGCAAAATATTTTTAATAAAAAAATCACCGCCTATTTTCTTGAGTTTCGTAAACAAGGACGCAGAGTAATATTAAACTTATTGGTTCTGTCCGCGAATATCATGCTTATTTCCTTGATTGAAATTTCTCATCTATCTCAAGATCGAGTGGGTAGCTAAAAATTTGACCAATACTATTCGGTCGAAAATAACATTTTGTAGAAAAATGGTTTACAAAATTTGTCTGTTGAAACGATTCGGTGACGAGCTAAGTAAATGATTGAAAAAACCTGTGAGGAACTGGTTTTCAAAATTAAAGGAACGTTTTGTGTACCCCCAATGTTTTCTACACATTTTGCACCACTTGTTCTACCTGAAATCAGTTGCGGGAGTAACAGTATTGCACTTGTCATAGGAACTTTTCTTCACGTGTCGGTAGACTTGAGATAAATTGAGTTGTGAGCGGAATAACCGGAATTATCAGGCGAATTGCATGCAGAATGAATCGCCTCATTTGAATCGACTTTTGGCGATTGTCTGATTGCAAATGAGCATTGAGCGCCAGCCTTGTGCCGCATTTGGTGAGGACGGAAGTGTCACCGAACGTGGCCGTTTAGTGTACTTCCTGCTCGCGTGACGGCTTACTCGCCGCCTGTGTTTGCAAATCGTGACGGGGGCTAGTCACCTTGGCCCTACAACGCATCAGTGTTGTCATCTCCAATTGTGTAATAATCCAGGGGCCTATTTCCGAAGGTATCTTTGAGTTTTCAGGTGGTTGAGTGTTCAAAGATTTTGTAACTTTTCACTTTTTCTAACTTCAAAATTTTGTTAAATTTTATCCATTTTCAAAACCCCCAAAGTTTACACAACGTTTCTCAAAGCATTTCGGTAAATTCTTATTTGGTAACGTCGTGAAAGATTGTTTAGCGGGGTATTCCGCAGAGCAGCACGGAGGAAAATTATGTGCATCCGGACCTTAAAAGTTTCTAACATGGCTCTATTTTCTGCATCATTTTTTTTTCCTATTCGTGAGGGTCTGCCGGGATTGCCACGATACTGAGAAAAGCTGACAAATGAAATTATCCGATGTCATTTCCACGTACATTAGGGCTCTTTGTTCCTGACTCATAGGGTGAAACACTCCCTGAAGCGAATCGGGGGTGTACTCTATGGCTATTCTATCTTGAAAACGAAGGCCCGATCAAGATCATGGGTTACGAATTCACCAAATAACATTCAGGGGAACTATACGAATTTGCCATCACTTGTATCATAAAAAACAGAAATCTCACGCCATTGAAAAATTCAAAACCCGCGCCACTTGCGGAATTACCAAACTTCTTCATAAATTCAATGATGTTTCAACCCAGAAGGGAGGTGAGTCAAAGATCATGGCTTGCTGATCCGCCGTAGGACATCAAGGGACGATATTTGGCTGCGGCATCCATTTTCCCGTGAAAAACGCAAATCTGATCTCATATAAAATGCCTACTCTACCTGTGAAAACCCAAGTCTACAGACTCAGTGGAGAATAATGGCCCATGGGTTCTGAAAGGAAAAAGGGGTGGATTTAATGAAACTATTTAAATGCAACGAATGAATTTTTTCCGCACGGTTTAGTCTATTCACGATAATTCACGGGAGCTTGGAGATATGAGTTATTTTTCCGGCTTTGTTCGCATCCAGAAGTGACAAACAACTTAGATTTGATGATTATGCATTTCTGTTATTTCGGAATTCTATGGACAACAAAAATTAGGTTACAAGCATTACAAAAGGTACAAAATTTTTTAGAATTTTCGAAATTTCTCACAATTTTCTGGCAATTCAAAAACTCCAAAGTGTCATGAATTTCCAAAAGTTTCAAAACTTCTTCACAACTTGAAAACTTTAATTAAATGCGTCACTTCAATCACTACAGCTTAAGATTCATTAACCTCTATTGTACAAATACGATGCACTATTGTCCTGTCCATTGATCCATTTCACAATTGGCAACTGTCCTATTCGAGCATGAACCGTCTTGCAAATCTCAATTTAGTCACTCCTATTATAGATATAAAACATAGAAAGCGAATGAAAGCATTGAAAAAAAGGTTGGACATTCAAATAGCCCAGAATTGTCGGAAATTGAAAAGTTTAAGTGCTGAAAATGTTACAAAATATGCATGGAAAATTTACAGTAGTTCGAATATGTGACATATATTAGGCAGTTCAAGTTGGCAAATATTCAATGAAAACTCAAATTTTTCGACAATCCCAAATTGAGAAAAATTAGGCCATTTCCCGATGCACTATTGCCCATATTTTCAGCGGCGCGTAGTAATTACATTTGACATAGATCGACTTATCTAATGAATACGTTTCACTATTCAAAAGAAATTCCGAAAAAAAGAAGGAATACTGAAATGAGATCGAATGTGTTGCCCTCGGGGTCTCCAGCAGATGGAAATCGATTGTGGGATACGTAAGAATTTATACTCAAGTTAAATGTGTACCTGCCTACGTACGACAACGAGACGGAGATCGGTTGTTCTTACAATGGTATCGTCGTAACGAGATCACAATCCTTCGGGTACTTTCTATATGGGTGAAAGCCCCATCCGTAATGACATATAGCAATCTGCAAGCTCAGGATTAACAGAATCCATCACAAGTTCAAATTTTTCAAGTTCTTCAAATTTTTGAAAGTTTTAAAATTGTGAAAATTTTTTCGAAATTTAAAAATTTTTTAAAATGTTTGAATTTATTCAGAAAAAGTGGCTGAAGTAGGCCACGTGATTCCCATAAGCATCACATATATGGAATCGAACTCTGTGGGTTTGTCTTCGGGAAAGTCCCATGCACATTAAGTCGGTTGCCTAGATCGATTTCAGTTTATCGATCATTATCGCCTGTACGACGGTTCTTTTCAAAGTCACATTTCCAATTACCATTTGCTATAAAACCAGAATTCGGGGTAATTTGAGGGGGAATTGCTATTCATGGTAATGACAAGGTGTTTCGTCATTATCTGTAATTCAATGATTACTTTTCAGATTATCTTTTTAATTGTTTAACTGTTCCTGAAGGTGTTACGAAACTCTATTTTTGCAAGTTATTACATTATTCCTATTGTTGTAAATTCCTTAATTCAAACTTGAGCATTTTCCGTTCAATTTTGGAAGTTTCCCAATCGTGAAAATGTTCGAATTTCACAAATACTAAGTGGTTGCTATATCTTTTCAATTTTTATGTTTTTGCAACTTTGGGAAATTCTAATTTAGACAAATCTATCGTTTATATTTTTTTTCCAAATTTCCCTCGAGAACAACTCATTCAGTTAGTAATATTTTCAATTTTTCAAATTCTGCAATTCTTTCAAAAATTCAAATTTTAAACATTTTTAAAGCTGACAATTTTTTCATAAATTCATGCAATCTCCCCAATTTCTAAAGTTTTCTCAATTTTTGTATTTCTCTTAATTTCACAACTATCCGAAATTGACCGAATTTTCCAAACGTACCAAATTTAAAACAATTGAAGAATCCTCCAAGCGTGGTGAATTTTTCAAATCCTCCAAAGTTGTAAAATTCGCCAATCCTCACAGATTATCAGAATTCGTAAAACATGCGAAATTAGAAAACAATTCCTAATTTGATGAATTTTCTAAATTTTTCAAATTTCTTGGAAAGGCCGACTGAAGTGCCTATAATACACCGATAATCCGTGGGTTTCGGTCTATCTGTTCTACCGAGAATCGAGGCGATGTGAGGAGTGACTCTGTGCTGTCCCCTATAAACCCAAGAGGTCGGGATCCTTTGGGCACAGTAACTAACGGGTTTGTGCTCCAACGCCGATCAAATGTAACCATAGGTGGGTAAACCATCTATCCAATACCAAATGTAGATTTAGAGAATAAAAGGAGTGCATCGACTTGAATGAATTGAACTATTCCGGCTCTCAAGTAGCGCAACATTTCGAAATGTAAAACAATGAGCACATTTTTGGACCTCAGAAGAAATCTTCAGAGAATCCCAAGCTCAAAAATAATGACTTTCTACAATTTCAAACGAAATGAAAAATTTTAAAACTTCCGAACACTTTCCAAATTTCAAAAAGAATTGAGTAGTATTGGCAAGCACGTTGACCGAATTTCCATTTTATCTGTCTTTTTCCTTAGAAGAAAAAAAAACAGAAAAATGTTACACGCCCGACGTCTGTAATTGATATAAATAACTGAGAAATAAGCACAATAATTTTAAAAATTGTTTCTCTTTCATGCACACAAAATTTTCAGTCAATTGGTCAATTAAATTTCTTCCTAACGCCCTCATGCATCCACTTTAGTCAGCCATTAATCGTTGAGCGATATCTGAGAATCTAACAAAGATATCAAAGTGATGGTAGACACATTTCGTACATCTTACCTTCATCTAGAGAAAAAAAACTCATCAAAATTCGATATCTCTCTTAGATTTCGAGGCATCCCACCAAAAATAGAAAGTCCAGCCATGGAGCATGATCGATATGACAAATAAAAAATTTCAACAATTTTAAAAATATATCTCTTTCTACATCTCTCGAAAAAATAAATAGAAATATTTTGACCATATGTAGAACATGTATTTTCTGTTGTTTATATCAATTGGACGAATCTTGTATCGGCAAGACGTTCAAATTTTTGCAATGTTTATTTAAAAAAAAATATATAAGTAGTTGTTAATTGTTACTTCAACATACCAAAAAATTTATTTTCGAAGAAACTTTCTCCACATATATTTTGAAAAAAAACAATCCATATATATAAAATATATATGTTAGGCAATACATATTGCTGAAAATATACTCTCCCCTATATTAACCTTTGCGTGGGATTTCACCTCTAAAATAACCGAAATTTTTAAAAGAAGCTATATAGTGGACAATTGAGCAAAACTCATCACTGCCCACTGAAGCGAAACAATGTCGAATGGGTTTTAGACTTCCTCCGGCACCTCATCGCCTTGAGCACTAGCTCGTCAGGATGTCTACCGCTGTGTCTAATACTCGAGGTATCCGCTAACCACACACATGTTTTTCCTCACAATTTTAAAGCTAAATATAGAGGTGTTGAGCTGATAAAAAACGTTTTTTTTCAGTTGAAATTGGTTCAACATTCTCCTTAAATGAGGGGTTGTTCGTCAATGGAGCTAGACATTTCTGTCATGATTTCAAAAGAATCGAAAACAAGTGGCAGGATATTTTCACCCTCGAAAAGTTGGCTCAGGATGTTTTTCTAATTTTTTAAATAATTTAATTGCTATGGATGAAGACAGAAATTTAAAAGACTGCAGGGATTTTGAATTGAGATCGATGGTTCAAGTGGAGAAATGCGCCCTGCTGCGAATGACTTAAGCATCATCGCCAGACTGAATGAACAATAAAAAAAATTACGGGGTTATGACCTGATGGTAACGGTCTCTGACCCTCTGATAACATCTCTCAAGTTCAAACGCGAAGGTTAAAAAAACCGTATGATAAATAAATAGTGAATCATTGGGATTGTGGGAGTGACTGTCGGCGCTGGGAATTTTTCATAAAAGTAGGCTCGTGGGTTAATTACACTCGCGGAGAAGGTAGGCGACGAATTGAGTTTACGTCTCCTTTCTAACGGCCAGTATTCGGTAATGCTGCTATGGGGATCGCTTCCGGCGTTTGGTCGCCGACCTCCATGGAGTTATAGGTAGACGTATTATTTTATCGTGACTGGCGCGTGTGTCTATTAACAATCTAATAGATGAAACTGGAAAACAAATCTCAAAAAATGTTGAAACCTTCTACAGTTTCAAGCATCACAAAAAAGTGAAAATGAGTAGTACAAAATACGCATTGACTCCTAAATCTGCAAAAACTTTAACGAACCGAAACATGGAAAATAAATTTGGCAATATTTGAAAAGTTGATTCATCGACGACGAGTGCTCAATTTTCATTCATCTCTCTGGCCCTCACTTTTACCCAGAGTTCAGCATGAACTTTGAGTCTTGCATTGGTGCTGTCAAGACAGTGCTTCCAGACACTCGTATCTTCACGGATGTTATTTCCATTTCACTTAGTGCATCATACGTTCCTTCCAATCCAATGAACTTAAGTCACGCTATAGCTCAGACAATGATTTTGTTCTTCACATCACAATGTTGATTGCTATGTGTTATTCGTTCTGGCTACCTCATAACGCAAGCATTTGATACTCTGGCTTTTCGTATTTTTTTCTCACCAAATGCAGAATTCACAATACTAAGCGCACCTGAGTGCGTAAAGATTTTTTTTTTTGGCGCTTGAGAAGTTGCAACCCGACACGAAGCCGAGGAATGCGTCCAAAATAGCAAAAAAATGTTTACGCAGCAACAATTTTTTTATGAACAATATTTTTTGTTACGCGAAGCGTGCGTGAAACGCTACCTTACGCACTGACTAACGGAAAAGCACTTATTAATCACATGGTGTAAGATAAGTCAATACAGCCCACGTGCTAGACGCAAGTTCAATTCGTTGATTACACTTGTGATTTCTTGCTTACCATAAAAGGTGTTGATTATTTCGCTGAAACGCTCTCGGGGAAGTGCTGTTCACGAAAATTCTTCGAATAAAATCGGATAACATTGAACATTCATTTATCTACCTTAACTGGACTTGACGCAAGCCAGGACTCAGGAAAAGGAAGTCGATGGTATCCAAAGATTCTTCACCCGACCAATAGCGTTCAGCTAGTGCAGAAGCAATTGTGTTCAAATTATACTGTTTTTTGACCATGTTATATTTAGACCTTTAACCTGCATTTTCAGATGGATTACAGTGGATTAATCTGTGACCGCTTTCACTTATTGCGGATACGAGCATTGAGTTTGAGGCTGTGCGTGATATGCACTACGGTACTACTGAATTATTACTCGAGAGTATGTGTCTTTTGTATTTCTTATACGTCATTTCCAATACTGTATTAATCCTCTGGTAGTCTTTGCTATAAGACTTTAGAATCTGAATAAACAAAAACAGATGATTAACTCATAAATCCTCATGAATATTTTCTATAAATTGTCATGAATGTCCATTACAATGTTCTGAAATTGTAATGTCAGTATCCTTGACGTCTTAGCTTCTTTTTCCTGCCACCTAATAATCTCTCAACAAGCCCATACAAAACAGACCAAAATGTTGGGTTGTTAGAAGTAAATTTGAGCTTTTATTGAACGTTAAACCAATGAACTTCATCGATTATTAAAGAAATGAACAGAATTTTTTGTATATTTTGTGCTTTGTATACGTCGAAAAAGTCATAGTTTCAATACTCATTTATGTCTAGTGGTAGATTATATCCGCTTGTTGGCTCGTTTCCGTACACGATAGGATAGTTTGTTGTATAAATTTTCTGCTTGAAGATGCTAGATGCAGACTAGCAGCATCAGTGAGAAGGCCTGTCATTATTCATCTCGTTTTATTGTCTCTGATCATTGCCCCCCTCGAAAACCCGTCTTCGCATTTGTGTTACCGCCATACACCCAGTGCACGCGACGTTCATGTACGGATTCACGTACACGCGCATGTCCCTCTCTCCGGCTTTCTTGAATTTATTACAGATGAATATCCTCCGGTAATTTACCCCCCTCCTTGCTCGGATATGCTTGAATAACGCGGGTGTGCGTGCGACAGTGGTAATTGCTAGTTTGTCAAGGCTGGTAATTCGTAGTGTCCAATCTGCCGGTCTGATACGTGTGTGTAGGTATTTATTTCACATGTAGTGAAGAGCTGTGGAGTCACTCGATTGATCGGAGATCAATTGGAAAAGGGGGGATGGTTGTGTGACATGTGCCATCAGCTATCGAGACGGCTTAATCGATTTAGGGTACTTCCGCAGTAACTTGTCATGAAGAGCACTGTAAAAAAAATTGGTATTACTGTGGAGATGAGAATTTGGATACTTCATTTTGCATTGGAAGTGAAGATCCTGATTTATTATCAGGAAAATGAGATATTTTTTTTCTTCGGATGTACTTGAATATCTTGACTTTTTTTCTTCAGCGCTGCATGAATTTTACTGATGGAACGTATTCATTTATCTATTTTTGTTTGCAACTATGCGCATTCGCCCCCGGCGAACGCTCTACGGGGCATGTACTGAGGTGGATAATGGATCGCTCGGCGTATTATTTTCTACATAGCTCTGGATACATTATGAATAAACTCGCCGCAAGCACACGAGCGATGTTGCGATGGGCGCGACCACCCAGGATCGCAACAGCTGATGTCTTTGGTCAGGGTATTTTTTTAACTTTCCGATAGGGCCAATTATTGGTTTGTTCGCATCAATGAAAATTCGTTTTTTCATCGAGTTTCCACTTTTCGAGACATTTCCAATCTTTCTATATCATTTTTGACATGATGTATGTGTATATATATATGTGTGTGTATGCATGACGATATATCTATGTAGTGAAAATCCTTCGTAAACACTTGTTCATGCATCAATCATGCAATTACACTCCATGATAGCACAATCGTCCTAACGTGTTTTCGATCTGAAAAGATGTTGATTGGCATGCAGCCAGTGGTTTTTTATTTATAAATTTTTTTCGTTACAGAAGAGAGATTCGATTTCCCATTTTATGTTGAATCATTTTTCTTCCAAAGTTCATAACTTGCCAGCGAAAGTGACGTGGGGACATATGGGATATTCTGAAAATTCCGGAAACGAAAATGATTTTTTTTTAATTGAGAAAGGATCTTTGGAAATGATGAGAAAATAACTACAAGTCTTTTGTTCAATTTTCAATGATTTATATTACACGGAGTTCAGAAAGTTAGATAGGCTGAATTGAGTCAATGATTCTGAGCCAATCGTGACAGAAAGGATGGAATAGAGATGTCTCGTCCACTATGGAAAAAAATCCAACGGTGCGCCCTCACGAAGACGAGTTCCGTGCTTCTCTGAAGGATGTCAATTGTACTCACGAATTTTGTGAGATTCAGACAGGGGACTCGATCAGCAGGCTCAAGAAACACTAAGAAAAGCTCTTTGGTATCGTGGATTGCAGGCAGAACCGAAGTTTAAAAAAATTTGTCGGATTTGAGCAATTGACAGAAAGTTAAAAACATTTTAAGTTTCCGAGAATTTCTGAAATTGAAAAGAAATAGTTATATTTTCTTCCAATGCAAAAAATGTGGAATGGTAGAAGATTAAAGAAATTCATAATATAAAAAAAAAATAATATCTCATAACTTGAGCCCTTTCTCTGTTGAGCTTGCGAATTCCGCGCAAAGGGAAAGTCGGTTCCGGGCCTTGTGCGCACTCGTTTTTCCTTCATCAAGAGCCATTCTTCACTGCTGCCATATATGCCACGAAATAATTGAAGCCTCGTACACGGACACATCATGAAGGTCGCAGCGGCACGCGCATACAGCCACCCGACCATTTGATTGGCCGTCATTAACCGTTTCGTGTGTATCACCTATAAGGAGCCATCATCAGCATCGACCCAATTGCAAGCCACCCAGAGATACTACTTAAACACGAGTACCGACGTGTAAGATTGTACTATGTTGTGAGAACAATATTTATTTCATCTTCTCAAGAAAGGAGGTGGAGAGAGAAATCAAAACCCTACAAAAGACGTTTGAAACTCCAAAAAATTGACGGACTTCGAAAAGTATGAGGATTTAAAAAAAAGGGAAAAATCCTTTATTTTTTGGATTCCATGAAATTACAGTTTACTATCACTTGTAGCATTGTAATTAGTAGCTGATGCTATTCTACACAATGAGGAGATAATAAAGTGAGAGACTCCATAAACGGAACCTATAGAAGCAGTGAACATTGTCATAAACGATACTATTGAAAGTCAGATGATTATAAATTGCAGAATTCTCATATTGTGAAAAAAATCCCACTTCTACTGAATTCGATGATTGTTGACGTCGAGATTTATAGACCACTTGCTGTTTCCGTTGCGACAAAATAACACAAACTGGGATGAGGACTAGTTTGGCATGTGTAGCTTAATTGAGACCTAGTGCGTCCCTGCGTGACGCGACGGGGGTCCGGGTATCTTCATACCGGACTTAATAAAACCGACATTGGATGGGAAAATAAAGTGCACTTTCTCCTTCGTGTAACAAGTCCTTCCCGATGGGGAATCCTCTCGTTCCTCCGCGTGACAACCAACGACCTTTGCGTTTTCGTCGACGACCTAGAAAATGACCCTTGCGTTTACCCAATACATAAAACAGGTAAACATTCTGTTTTCTTCCTGTTTTCTAGGGATATTACTCCTTCATTTACCAATCTGACAACTTAATAACGTTTTTTTACCCCTTTCAAAATGTTTCGTTCATCTCCTATTTAATTTTTCTTTTCATATTTTGAGACATTGCATATCAAGGAAATGCTAACGAATGATATTTCTGAAAAAGACTAACGTGAAAATTTTTTTTAAAAATTGAAATGTTCCCGAAATTTTCTACAAAGTTTTTCTCTCACACACACGGAGGGGGTTATGTAATGAGATACAAATATGGATGTACATACAAGGAAAACAAAGTAACATAGAAACCCTCTCTAAACTTTGAAACAGAATAAACTAAGAGCGAAGTGCACCACAGTCGAAGTACCACTTTGCAGATAGCGTCTCGCCTCCGGACATCGATCCTCCTCGTAGGGCACTCGCGACGGGGCATTATCCCCCGATCGACCACACCCGAAGTGCCCCTAGCAAATGTGCATCACCCGAAGACATTTTTTCCCCCCGCCTTTTTAAAAATTAAATACGTTGAGCCTTGATGACGCCAGATGATTTATCTCCCTTCATTATCATTCGCTCAGATAGAAAATATTGCCAGAGGAATCAGCCAAGAGAATGACGAAAGTTTAATACACAAAATGAACGGCTGTGGGTGTTTTCACTTTGTCCAAGTGTTTGTAACGCAGTTGAAAAGCGTGGACATATTCTGTGCGTGTGTGAGGAGGCTATAAAATTACGTGTAGGGTGGTGGCAACCACAAGTGTCCGACAAGTCAACTTGACTAGAAATTACAAAGAATTGTGGCACGCTAATCTCGCACGATGGGCGTCAGAGAGTGGGTATGGGATATATAAAAGGGAAAGCGAGTCTTTCAAACTCAAAAAATAGGAGAGAGTTTTTGGTATTTCAAGACATTTGCAAAAACGAATTGGAAAGTTACAATTGTTGTTTAATCTGGAATTTCCAACTTTTGTAAAATGGTTCTTCAACATATTTCAAAAACGTATTAGCACACATTAAGAAAAATGCAAACTCCAGTAACAATTGCAAATATTTAGAAAAATCAATGCATTTCCAAATTTTTGTTAATAAAAAATCAATTGAACCAAAGAAACACTCGCCTACACACACAACTCTTATTGAAACCGTGCCACAATGCGGTCGAGTATCAACAACAGCGAAAATCTTCTACTTTCATCACTTTTCATTTTCGAGGCCATTATTCGGGAATTGCCAGAAAATTTTGAAAAAATTCCACTATCCCTCGAATAAAAGGCTAACTGCAGCCGCAAGTGTCTAACAAGTCAACTTGACTACAAATTACAAACAATTGCGGCACGCTAATCTCGGACGATGAGCGTCGGAGAGTGGGTATGGGATATATAAAAGGGAAATCGTGTGTTCTAAACGAAAATAGGAGAGAGAGTTTTTGATATTTTATGCTAAACGGTGCATCTAACGCTCCGGCAATGAAGGCGTTTTTTTGAAAAGTCGACGAAATTATCAGAAGCCCTGCACTTGATTTGAAAATATGGATGTCATGAAAAGCTGAAAAAAAATGACAAATAATGGAAATTTGGACAACCAGAAGACAAGAGGATTCTCAAGAACTGGGGAAGCTAGTCAAATTCCGAACTTTTTTAAACTTATATTTACAAACTTTCCAAAGGTTTGAATAAAATTCAACTCTTAAGGAATGCCCCTGTATTCAAAAAATAGAACTGAATAGGTATAGACGAAAATGGGAAAAGAAGAATCAGGATTTGATAAACGACTAAGCTTCCGGCTATACCGTTTTAATTGACGAAAATCACGCAAATGAAGTGTTATGAAGTGTTCAAACTGTCGCGAAAGTTGAGAAAATGGGCGGCGGGGGGAGGGGGGGGGGGGAATTTTCTGGCTAACATGGTGGGCTGCCGGAAGAACTCTCTGATCTGAGGAGAAAACCAACGGTGGGATTAACGGTTGCAAGATAATAGAGACGAGTCTCGCGATGCCTCTGCGTACTTCCTCGGGGATTCTCGGTTTTAGAAGGAGAAAGGCTTCCGGGGTTGGCCTTGACAGAACATCCGTGAGGTGTAATTCTAAAAACAGAACAGGCGGGCCGAGTGAGTGTGAACCATCAGAGACACATCAATAACTCTTCCGGTGAGGGCTTCAAAAACCACCGTTTTCCAGGCACTTCTCCTTGACAGGGAAAACATTGCCCCAATCACGCTATCCAAAACTAATCACCCTCCTCCACGTGCTTCCCATCATCGGCTTCGCTGCGGACGGCAATTTAGCACGTGGCCGCGGATGAGTAGCGACGAGCGGGTGTGTGTGTTTGCGTGTGCTTTTTTTATATTTCCCGTAGACCTCGTCTTTGTCTTTGAGCTATCATAGTTTATGACGTGTTATCTGCGGAAATCACTGGCACTTTATTACACTTGAGTCACGACAAAATGTTATTTCACACTTTCATTTTCATCGACAGGCTGTGATAAATATCCGATGTATTGTTACTCTTTGGCTTTCATCGATGATCTGCACTGGCCAGTTGGGTCACGACTCAGTTGTTTCCGACTTTCGATTCATATACACCACCCAGGGTCCTGCCGCCACCCCCTAATAGTCCAAGATAATGGTAATAACTCGAATATGATAGAGCGACTGAAGGAAGTGAAAACGGGAGTCGCAAGCCAGTCACGTAAAAAATACAAGATTGCAATGAGTTTAAGGTCTTTGGGCTATAAGGACTCTCATTAAATTCCGGGGGGAAAGGAATTATATATTCGCTTTTTACTTTTCAATTTTTTAAAAATTTTCAATGGTCCACTTAATCTGGAAATGTCGAGTTTTCAAGAAGTGATTACGTTTTATGGCTTTTCGGAATTTTCCGATTTTCGGCGGTTTTATGTGAAGTTTGATCCGTAGTTCTCCAACTTTTTGTAATTTTTGAAATTATAAAAATGAGTAACTTCTGTTAAGAATCCACCTTTATTTAAACTGTACAAATTCATTCGTGATCATGCTACTTCACACACCATAATAAGCATTTCTGGGCCACTTTTTTATAGTATTTTTTTCCTATCGCCTCCGCAAATTTTTATACCGTAATTTCATCCATCTAGCGACCACAGAGAAGACCTTAAAAATCAACTTCTTTCTCAGTGGGTCAAGTTTCCATAGTGACCGTGACATGACGAGACAAAATTATTCTACAGATCTGACAGTGAGAACCGCAGAATTGGTTTTAAATCAGTACTGTCAAAGATTTCAGAAATTCCGAAAATACCAAATAAGCCAAATATTTCGAAAATTACAAAAAAAAATTGGAAATCACAAAATCTTGAGAGGTACTCCTTGCGCATATTTATTATAAGCATACAAAAATATTGGAGGTGGAAAAGCGATTATTTTGCGGAACGAAATAGTATACTTCGATAATACAAGTGCGATGGGGTGTGCACGAGTGCGAAGTACGAGTCGCACGAGCTGAAACACCCCGTCGCACGTGTGTTGAACGATAGTTTTTGACAGTGATGTTACATTTTACCAGTGCCAAAATAGTTACTTTTCGTTTACTAGTTAACGAAAAGTAACTTTTCAGCACGAGCTGAACGCAGCAGCAATGTCGAAAATGCTTATTCTTCGAGTCTTACAGTGTTGTAAGCCCTGAATATCCATCAATGTGCAGCAAAAAAATGGCAGCTATCTTTTCACTCTCACGACGATAACTGATGGAGAGAAATCCCATCCCAATCCCTCCGAGTAGAAAACAGTTGTAATTATGGGCTGGACATACACGCGTTGTCAACTGCGCGACGATTAATAAACCTGGCGCATTGACATTGAAAACACATGTACAATTAATTCAGCCAAGGCAGATCATTCATCGGGCCTTTCTTCGTTGAGACTGAAAGCCCGATTTTTTCGTCGAACGCTAAAAATTTTGCTCCTGCGGTATATTTGTGGTATTGTATGGGTATGTGTAAATGAGTGACACACGTGCGTGGGATGAAAGCGAGGATATCGTGACTCGGTTCACCGCACGTATCAGTGAGACTAGGTGATGTATCGATCCGGTTGACATTGAGTCAATTAACAATAAATAAGTCCAGGATCAGTGAGAGTGAACACTTTCTTCGGAAAAATGCCACCTCTACAATGAAAAATTGAAAGTTCAACATTGTGGTCAAGGACTCTCGAATTTTTTTAACGAATAGTGCACTTGTCTCTGTGTGTCAAAATATAGGAACAAATTCCATTTTAAGACTCACAGGATAAGCTTTTACTTCTTACTCTTCCGTAAAAAAAACATTGAAGCCCCAATGCCCGATTTATCCTTCACAACTAAATTAATGATCAAACTGTCGACAACAACTAAACATTTTCAATTTAAGCCCCTTATCACTTATCATCGACAAACGAATAGATCGACTGCATTTAGCTAAAGATCGCGATAGTGACGATGGGAGTAATCGACTTTGCGAGATTGCCGCGTGGGCATAAAAGATTTCACACCGGGTTTTTCCCGCGCGAGATCCACGGATGATCGATTCACTTTTGCGATAGACTCGAGAGATATCGATCTCCACCCGTGCGAGGTTAGGGCGGGTGGAAAGCGAAGTGGGGCAGTTTAACCTCCATTTCTTACTTATTCAGGGTTTTAAAGTCTTTTACAATTTTTGCGCTTGTGAATGTGTTTCGGAACCTCTGCGAATTCCCCGTTTTTCATATGAATTTCGATTGATCTGGCACTAGTGACCGGCAGATTTTGGTTATCAATAAATATCCCAAAATGTGAAGAAGATAGGAGCAGCTTGATTGAGCTGTGTGTCAGAGCACAGTGAAGACTATAGACTCGACCTCACTTATAATCCCTCATTTGTCTCAGGTTTCGAAATAGCGGCAGAACACAATATATTTCGCTGGTGATTTGATTGAGTTCTTAGGGGATGAATGTGCCTCAAGTATCTATGATATTTGACGAGATATTCAATATGCCAGTTCCACATATACCCTTTTCTTCCACGAAGTCCCATGGAATCGTTCATATATTGTTATCTGCTAGTGCAAGAAGTTTGATTTTTTCGTTGATATTTCTATAAAACATCCATTACAAGCGTAATGGGTACACTCTAATTGCAAGAAACTCACTGCGGACGCTTGGTATCATTTATACTTATTCGGGTGGCTTTTCTCTCGCTTATTATCGGTGATGCTCTTGTAATTACGAAAAGAGTGATTTTTAACGGGGAAGATGGTCTGAGACACTCGTAACTGTCCCAGTTGATGGTGTCCATCAATCACGCCCAGGCAGCCGGTTAAACTCATGATTAATCATGATGGAAATGGGTTTATTTATCGGGCAAATAATGGCGCTCCAGTTTCCGTTCTGATACTCTTACCTTGAAATCGAATAATTCCATTTGCTGCAGTTGAATAACTTACTCAATATATTATTGCACATATTTCACTATTCCTATTTCAATATATCTGAAATTAAATATGACTTTAATTTATTAATAATTAATTAATTATGAATTTTATTGACTAAAACCATTCTGTAAAGCGCTAATTCTGAACAACAAGCATCCTTGACATTTTGTGTAACCATATGTTTATTAACGTTCCACATTTTCTGAACTTTCCTAATATTTAGTGAATTCATAAAAAATTGAGAAACTGAGAATGTTAATAAAAATAAATTGCGCACTTATAGACCATTGGAGAAATGTGAAGACTTTAGAAACTTGACAAGTTTTGTATGATGAGTTTTGTTCAATAGCCAAAACTGAAGGAGACATTTCAATATTGAAATTTAGTAGAATTTGTGAATTTTTTTTAATCCGTGTACTCCTCAAAGGCACAATATGTCACATCCTATTAATTTTAGCTCGTGTGACCCCTAAACATCGCTTTCTCGGAAGGCTAAAAAATTAACGATCAAAATTTTGCTAATTCCGGGCCAAGTCACAATCTCCTGTACCAAGGACTTTCACGAAATTTGCTCGACTTCCGGCCCCTGAGTTTCGTGCGCGTGGATCACTAGAGCCGGATAATTGTCTGCATGTTGGTACAAGTATTGTTGGAAAATTAGTTCCTTAATTGTTATTTAATTAGCCATTGTTAGATCTAGCTTTTTCAGATCCGGCAGATTAGACCTATGCCATATCTCCCACCCCTCCCCCTTTTTATACGTCCGATACAACGCGAATAAAAAAAAACTTGAAACTTTTGAAGAAGCAAATTTCAGGTTGAATTGAAGATGTGCAAACCCAAAAAGATGAAAAATTTTAGTCACCGAAATTTCTTCAACTGAAATTTAGCAAAAAAAAAAACTCGAGTTTCTGAGAAAGGAATGGAAAGAAGCCTTCAAATTTGGGGGATTACGAGAAAATTGCTATTTACTTGTAAACAAATACAATAAACTATGAGTAAATCAGTGCATAACTTAAACACTCAGATATAAACAATGTATGGAGAAAAGAAGGCAACAACGATTCATCAACGTTGTTCCTTAAAACTCAACCCACTTGTGCTCCAGTTTCGGGAATTTTGACAATGAACCTGACCATTCAGCCTCATTTTTTTCAGAAATATGGGTTAATTATCCATCATCATGGCAATAAATCTCGGGACACCGTTACAGATAATGTAAAGTACGCGAAGCCGTACAACGGCCCACGTTCCCCCCAAAAAAGGAGCTCCACTCTTGAGTGGAACGATTGAATCTCATTGCTGATTTTCAAGCATTGAAATTCGAAATGTTAGAAGCCATAAGCTGAATAATTATCTGCTTCATTGCAGATTACATGTTGCAAATGTTAAAAAGAAAAAAAATTATGTCAAACTGAAATTTATAAATTGCCAAGTTTTTTATGTGGCCCCAAAATTTTCTCTCCGGGTATGCACCTGAAGAATCGAGTATCGAGGTGAAGTGCGATTGATGTTACAAACATGGAGATTCATAACCCACATATGCGCATTCTCCGCTGAAGATCGTCCCAAAAACGCAATGGATGTCTGAAATTGCATTATGTACGTCTCGAGCCTTAATGTGGTTAACTCGGGCTTACTAATAAATCCAATGACAATTTCTAAGGTAAAATGTTGTCGCAATGGATACCTTGGTGCAACCAAATTTAAATATTTGTCAAATTCAGAAATATCAAGAGAGAAAAAAATGTCAAGAAATTTACAAAAATATCTTAGTTCCCTTATAATTAAAATAACCATTGAAATTTGAAGATAATTCCCCAAATCCGGACAATCCAAAGACTTACAAACAATTGAAATGGTGAAAAAAATCTGCAAACTCAGAAAAAAAATTGGCATTTCTCGGAACGCCGAACAAGCTGTAATGTACTCGCTTAAGCCTTAATAAATAAATCCCGGGACAATTCCGGAGGTGAAATCCTCTCGCAATCGCTACGTAGTTGGTGATCCATCGGCGTAAACAAGGCCTGGAAAAATAATTATCACCCTTGTGCGCACAGTATCACATTTGTTGTGTGTATTTATCACTCGACGGTCCAAAAATGGCCACTCGTCCAACGCCCTGGTTACTCGTAGGGATTACGCAAAAGACCAGGTTGCCATGCAACCGTAAAAGGCCTTAGTGAGCTCCCTTGAATGAAGAAGTTCACTCAAACACAGCGCGGAGATACAAAAACATTCATTTCAAAATAACTATCAGCATTAAAATGTCAATGCAAAATTTACAGAATGAAGTTTTCAAACAATTTTGAGAATGTCAAACTTTTGAAAACGCTCAAAAGCATAGAGAAAATGAGGAAATCAAAATATTTGTTTAAGAAATTGAAATTTAATGGAATTTCCAAAAATTTTGAAGGCCAGAAAAGAGAATTCCTTTTCCTTCCTATTTCATTTCCCCCATGTCCCCTAATTTCCGCAACGTTGTCCATCGCTCGTTATCCGCTCTTAGTAGTTGAGAACCTTTAAGATTCAGGTTTGCTGGTTTGCAGTGCCGCGTGTCGACTCTCTTGGGTGGCAACAGTGTGCTCGGGGCTCCACCGACTAACCCATTAAATCAACCCTAACCGGAGGCAATCGGGCTTGGATTCCAGACCCGAAGACCTTGAGTATCCACCGAACAATTTCAACTCTTCTTCAAAATCCGTTAAAAGTCCCATTTCATTGATAGTCGGTCACGCTCCAAAAAGTCGCTTGTCGCGTCTAATCCTGCAATTTTCTGCATTGAGCACCACAACTTCGGGTTCCATTGACTCCTGGATGGCTGTACTCCAAGAAAATACATGGTTTACAAAGAAGTTCATACACAGTCCAAGAAAGTTGTATCTCGAAAAAGGACGGTATTCCGAGTAAGTTGGCATTATTTCGGAATAATAATCCACATCTTCTAAGTGAAGAATTGCCTCAACTCTGACAAATCTCGATGCTCTTTGAATAACCTCCAAGCCGGTGGATTGGAGTCAAAAGTTTTTGCCAACAATAATTTATCGCCGACGAGGCCCTGATCCTATGTACAATCACATGACCTTAATATTCTTCATCTTCTTCAGAAGCACTTCGAGCCAATGGCAAATTGAGTCTCGAATTAAAAAGAAAAATCGAGCTGTGTGAAAATGCGACATTTCCCAGCATAATAATCTATAATTTTGGCGTCAGGATCAACAGGATGATCTATAGAATGTGCAATTTTTTTTACAGATGTCATAAGCGAGGTGAGGAATTGGTAAATTTCAAAAGAATTTCAAAAGTTTTGCATATTGAAAAAAAAGAGAACAAAATGAAAAATCCTGTAAATACCTTGAAGAATTGGAATAATCTCAAAATTTAAAAAAATTCACAGTACTTTTATAAACTTCCAAGTGCCTATTTCTACCTGTGTTTTGATCGTTAGGATAAGTTTGGAATTCGCAGGCTAGGCGGGGTAACACCTAAGTTTATCCCATATGGGCTGGAAGGCGATCCATGATAGCCTTGTGCCTTCACTAAAAAAACACAGAATTCCGTAAACTCGATAGAACCAATTTTATTACCCATTTGAGATAGATTCTCCTGCTTTACGACTGGAGGAAAAATTCCCATGACGTTAGTTTTTTAGTGTATCTTCGTCGCATGAGTGTTTAACTATCTACCGAACTGAGATATTAACCGCAATGTTTTCCATAGTCAGAAATTCTGCAAAATTCCATAAGAGTCGACCATTCTGGGAGTGATGCACTCGGTTCACCTTTTTCTTCAAGAATTTTCCATAATTTCATGAAAGGAAAATGGATATCCCGGTTAGAACGGAACATCATCATTTTCCAACTGTCACGAATGAGGTGCCTCACGGTCCCGTGACATGGATTCACATCGATAAACGAACAAATCGTGACGGAATCGACAGAGTCCTTTGCCTAAGTCCCATTTTTTTCCTCCATGTTTATTACCATTTTTCTCCTGGGCCGATACACATCGCCTCGTGTTTCGCGATGGCTCGATCGTGACACCACCCAATTATCCTCCTCGCGACTCCATGTAATAATTGTACCAATGATTTTGTCTTATCGATTGGGATTGAAAATGGTAACGATGGGAAATTACGGACGTTAATGCGCGTTATTGCCAACGCTGTGTCTTATTGATATATCAGTTTAGGGGAATGGGAGCGCGAGAATCGCATCCGCTTCTGCAAACCTTTGCGTCCATTACTTTTTTCCTCTCCTTGGCTCTATAGTCGCCAATCATTATGAAATTCTCTTTTAACGCTGCCTGAAAAAATGTCAAGTATTTGGAAAGTTTGTCTTTATTTCTTCTTTGTAACCTATTCAAAACTTTTCATTTTTTCGCCATTGGAGATTGGAATTTTCTACATATCTTAAGTCTGAATACGGCTCGCAAACATTCTTGGAAAGGACCTTAATTTCCTTAATGCCTGAAAATTGTTACAAACATAAGAATATTGCGAAAAAATCTCTAGTTGCCATAACGATAATTCAATGCCGAGTTTTGTTGAATTGAATCAATTGATGCCAAATTTTATAGGACCCATCCCTCTCATCCGGCTGGAAACTGGCACGGCGGCCCAAGTCGCGATAAATTGACGATTAAACCGCGGGTCATAACCTCGCATTAGTTAGCGACTAGGCCTTAAAGCTACCACGACACGAGTCACCCGAGAAAAGAGACAGAGCTAGAGATGTATAGCGATCCTTCCGGGAAGCTGCTGCACGCCGAACTTCTTGCCACCATTGACCTTCCCCACGCCCTCTGCTCGTTTCTAAATAATTTTTTTCTCTACTCCCGTCCCACCACAACATCGCCTTAATTCGCTGCATCTGAGCGCGATTAAATCAATTAATTCTGGTCAATTTTTTCAAATTCTAATTACCATCTTTTCGAATTTTTTTTGTGTTCCGCGTTTTTCAAATTTTATTGTTAGTGTTGAGAATCGTTTGGTGAATCTGGTGAATTTCTTCTTCTTTCATTTTTAAATATAACGCTAAAATTGGTAATTTGTTGTTTCTTGTCATTTCTGAGACTTTTACAGCTTAACCCAAAAGCCATAATTCCACCTCCATAATAATTAATCCCATGCACTTGTGTAATACTGCCGCTCGATGAATTAGCGATGGCGTCTCAGTAACTACTGATCCCAACAAGGAGAAAAAAAAACGTTAAAGAAGGTGATACCGTCTGGTGCTCAGTCTGGAGTTGCGTTGGATAACCATGGGCACCTTACGCAATATAACCATTGCAGGGAAAAATTATCATCGCGGTAGTACAAACAATGATGTATTATGAAAAAAATAACGGGGCTTTCATAATGCAAAAAATTTACCTCCTGTTGAATTAGGCCACATTCACATGCAGATTGATTCAGCGAATCGATAAATGATGAGGCAAGGATGAAAATGAACTCATTGGGGTATCCGCTAGTTAAGTTGATTGCAATAAAACCAGCAGTACACGGAGAGAAACTTATATGCGAAATGGAAGTTAGCCCAAGAAATTTGTATCACGAAAATTACAAAATCTGCATTATTTCGCTATAATGATCAACATCTTCCAATTCAATCATTGCCTCAATTGTGGTAAATTTGGATGATCTTTGATTAACCTCGAAGCAGATGGAGTAAAAAGTTTTCGTACAATAATCATTTAACTCCGACGAAGTAGTTAATTGTTGAGGGAATATCGAGTTAAATTACCTGAATATTGTTGTTCCTGAGGAGTACTCAGGAAACAATATTCCAATCAATGACAAATGAATTCTCGAATGGACAACGCAAATCGACCTATATATAGTATACGGTCTTAAGAGAATCAGTGTTTCAGTGTCAAATCACAGATGTCTTGATTCAAGAATATTCTTTGATAATATTAAGAAAAAAAAAATACAAGGGGTAGTTTCCACAATTTTGAAAATTTTCAGAATTTACGATATGATATATAAAATGAGATATTTCGTTGAACTTCAATCTGTGGGCCCACACATTGGGAGCACATGCGATCGTGAGAATGCGATCCGCTTTTATGGGAAGCTATTACCTCTCATACGGGGTAGGGGGATTCTGTAGCTTCGACGAGACAACCGGGACAGGAGCAACATATACAGTGTTCGTCGGTGATCCTGGAGCCCGTCTCGCTACTGCTGAGGTAGCAAGAAAGTGGGCTTTGACCTTATATACAAAGAAATTGTGAATTCAACAGTTTGAATCATGACTAACCATGTGTATGAGACATAAAGCAGCTGCAATGGGAACATGTAATATCTGCTACTGCGACAATCATTTTTACCGCTCAAGTAAATCACATTAGACCATCATTTTGGTATTTTCTTGTATTCTCGCAATGTTAAAAATACCTGGGATTTTGAAAACCAACTTTAATGCCTGAGAAACTCATAGAAAAAAATTTGAATCGTTTGGCCTATGTCTAGAAAACTTAATAAATTGAAAAAAATCTTGAAAAAAAGGTTTAATAACTGCGATATTCTTTTGGCTTTTCTATAACTTATAGATGCCCCTTTTTCTTTTTTTGTGGCCTTAAAAATGTTGAAAGTGAAAATTGTACATTTCAAGAATTTTCATGACTTCAAAATTTTCCAGAATTGGGCAATTTCAAAAATGGGAGACATTTAGCAAAAATACTGACAAACCTACACATTTTCAGAATTAAAAAGTCGTGGAAGGGGCATAAATAACTGTAAAGGGCGCCTAACAAAATTAATTATCCACGTGAAAATGTGTAAATGTGTCAGATTCCAATGAAAAAGACCATTCCTCGATTAATTAATTTTTTATGAGAGATATATATTCATTGGAAATTTTTAAACGGAAAGTCATCGATGGGCTCTCTTTTTCTTCCGTTTGAATCGATGAGAAATTGACCAGAAATTTCCAAATACGGCAAAAAAAAATTATGGCTAATTATACTGTGTGCATTCTAATGAGCTCTACTAGACGAAAAAAGTGTTATAAGACTTTTTTGTGCGTTAAAAAGTGTTATACAAAAAAGCCTCTAAAAATTGAACAGTGCATAATATTCAATTAAAAAGATGTGGATCGGTATATATGAACAGACTTTTCTGTCGGTGTATATGAAGTTGGAATACAGCTTTGCTAAAATACAAGAATCGTTATTCCGCCATGTATATAAATGTTAGAAATTTGACGCGACGGCTCCACGCTTTCATAGCTCAAATTGAAATATCACTTCATAAAATGAAGAATACAATGAAACGATTGACAAAATTCTTTTCTTCCGCCTAAACTACCAAAGTTAGAAATCTAACGCGAGCGTTCAATGGCTTCACTGGCATAAGTAACTTTTTTTTATAGTTTATCCCGGCTATGGAGCGAAACCTGCGTGTGGGAAAATGTTATTGAAATTCCTGTCGAGGACGAGGAGGAGACAAGAGATGTGGTGTTGCGAAGGTACCCGTTAGGAGGCTTCAAGGATATCCTGTGTCGTGTACAAGCGAGAAGTATGAATTGCATCAGCTGATTCGCTTTCTCGGATACATACCACGAGTGTCTTTCATCCAGGAGGAGAATGAGGAGGAATTCACAAAAACTAATTAATGAGATGTGAGTGTGATCCGTGATGGGTTGCACCAATAACTTCCTTATGAAGATTCAAAAACGAATTTCCAAATTCTTCATAAAAACATGATTATGTGGTTAACAAGACACTCGCACCAAAAAATTGAGTTTTTTTTTTGTAGGGAACCCATTTCTTAACAACAACTCTTCAAGGGCATTTTTGTCAAAACCAACGAGCTGCGAGAAATATTCCGAATAGATCTAAAAAATCGACGCTTCTGTCTAATAGCTGAAGAATGCATTGCGCCATGCATCGCTTATTAAGCAAGTGAGGCGTGGTCGGAGACGTGCGACTATCTATCGCGTAAATGGTAAGAGATAGCAGGAACTCTGCATTTTATATAATATATACTTCAATTCGCTATCTCTAATAATTTTCGCCATACAGTGTATTAAATAATTAGAATTGAAAAAGGGAACGGGTTTCGATTTATCAATTTGTTGTGGAGTTTTTCATTTTTTGGTAATGGAAATCATTTCCAAAATGCATTTACTGAATTTCAACATTCACTTGATGCTCTTCAAGATCATTGTTTTTTTTCACCAATCACCTGGGACAATGAATGTCTCTTTAGTGGGAATGGTTTTATAGTAAAAGTTTAATTATTCTTCCCGCACAATGTGCACAATGAACTTTTTCGCAATTAAGTACCTGGTTTCAGTTTCTGTAGTTCCCACAGGAAGCTCATGAGCATAATAAGGAAGGTTGAGAACCAATTTGGCGTTATATGAGAAATTGGTCCAGAGTAAGATAATCCAGGAAGCCGAAAGGAAAACCAATGCATTTATAAAGGGCCCAAAAATTACCAATTCAAATAAGAACATTCGCCTGCCTCAATTTCAAAATTCGATAATACTTATGGTAAGATCCTGCGCCTTAAAATGATTTTTTAATTACGATAATGCCTCACGTATACCGAAAACATGAATTTTTCATTACAAAAAAGAGTATATTAATCGTAAGTCATAAAAGTGAAATTTTTAATCAAGCGATACTGTCTTCCTCATTTTCTTTTACATAAAACTCCCGGGATTTAATTCAGTAAACACACGAAAAAAAGCGCCGACGACTTTTACAGGCTCTTACTCACTGTTACTTTTTTCAGGACTGAATTATGATTTCACAATTCGGGGGACCCTCTTATGTATGCATGCGAGGAAGCATTGCACAAAAGAAAATGCAGGAGCCACTGCAAGAAACTTGTTTTGAAAGTTTACGATAGAAATTCACGATTTTTGGCGGTTGAAATTTTCTGCAGTATGCGCATTGAGAAAAATGCTAGATTCTGAGTAGACCTTTGCCATTTGTCGCGAGTTAAGCGGACCAGCTACTTAGGATAATCGTGCAATTCCTCGAAGCAGGAAAAAATATTGTTGAGTCAAGATATCTGCGGTTCATCACTGAGAAACCATCGGATAGGTTTTCCGAAGGGGGTATTTATTATAAATTATACTGTACATCTTTACACTGAGATTACAGATTATTATGTGAGGGAAAATGGTATTTTCCATACGTCTGTTTGTTTTTCAATTCGAAAATTAATTTGTTGAGGAAAAAGATTATTGAGGCCGTCTCAATATGACTCCCTCGTCGGCTGTAAATGATTATCGCAAAAAACTTTTTGCTCCGATCCTACTGGAAGTTTACTCAGAGAGCGCCCGCAGATGTATCACACTTGGGGCAATCATTCAACGCGAAGATGCCGATCACGATTCCGAAATAGTACAGAATTGGCAATTATCGAGATACAAATTTCTTCGGCTATGTACGAAATACTTTTTAAAATATTGTTTTTTTTCTGTTACTCCTGTGAACGTTTCATATGATGAATTCTATAACAACTTTACGTTGTAACGATTTCAGCAATTTCGAAACCCTATTCAATTTTTTACATATCCAAACATCCGGATATTTAGAAATTTCTAAGACAGTTCTGTATGAAAAAAATAAATTTTCATAAACCCTCAGAAAGTTCCTATCTAATACCCAGTAATAAAGAACAGGTCGATGTTGGTATCTCTCAATTGATCGGTCTCAGAAATCATCACCCATTGTTGACTATTTTTTAAGACAGTGACAGCGAACATCTGAACATAACATCAATATTGACCAAACGCTCACATTTGGCCCACATTTCAAAAATCGACGCTCCGATAAGTTGCTCAAACAAAACGCGCCAAACAGTTCCCAATATTGAGCCTCCGGCACGAAACCGGTACTCACGATTGATCCTGCCGGCAATCTACCGTCAATTAATTCCGCAAATATTCTCCCGAATGACTGAACCAATCCGAAAGTCTCCAAAACAACGAGAGCATTGAGTCGCCTCACGTGTCACCCCATTGTCCCTCATCGGCCATGAAAAAACGCACAAGCCAAATATATACCGTAAGAAAAGTGAAACTTTAAATTGCCTCAAATTGCGATCATACGTGCAAGCAGATGAATCGACATAGAAAATGAATGGGATGTCAGTGGAACCCTTGATGGCTCACACTTATAACTGCCCGATAAAAATTAAAGAATTGACTTTTAAGTTTTCTTTAAAAAGGGATTATCTCCTCTACAGGCGGTTCAATACAAAAATGTTATTGAATATTTGTTATAGACAATTGAAATTTTTAAGTGCTCACGAGATATTTTGCAAAAAGTTGACACAAATGGCGCTTCCGATTTTATGGAAAAATAGCCTACAGTATCTCACGTCGACAATGTGATATCTTCATTCACGTGTTTTGCCAATAAATCACTAATCGTGTGTCTAAAAAAGCACGTCAACTTCCCCTCTATATTGAGACTTGATCCCACCCAAACTATTTTCACGGTAAAATCTTTTCACCTGCCAATCTCCGGTTAATGAACACACCTTGTGCTCACATTGCCATAAATGAAGGCCTCAAATGAGTTTCATCAGGAAAGCTTGAGTAATAAAAAAAAATCCACAATTAACTCACTGCATCAATGACAAATTCGGTATCGGTTTGTTATTAAATACGATGAAAACTATCATTGTCCCCTTGCACTTTCTACACGTATTTTACTTTCATTCTTTTTCCTCAGTAATCTTTCATCTTCAAGTGCCTCTTCCTTATACGTCCCAAGACCCTGGTGTTTTTTTTATCATCCTATTCTCCTTCAACATTGAAAAGCGAGAGTGCGCACGCATCACGCGCTACGGAAAAAGCGTTCGAGGTCTACCGTCTAATCAAAGACTAATTTATCTGTTTACTGTAATTTTGATGCACAAGACGACTGCGCGGCCTTCTTTATTATTTATAAAGAGAGAATTAATGGAAAATATAAAAATCGATAAAATCGTGTTCGTAAGATTTCACGTTGTTCCCATCTTACTTGAATATTATTATATTAATAAATATTAAAAGTGTAATTAGTTTCAGATCTATTGGAGACTTCTGCATCTCAGACGTGGGGATTTCGATAAATCGAACTTGATAACTTCTCATGTCGCAGCTGCCCAGTTTCCACACTACCAGCTTTACGACAGTTGTATGTTACCGCGTGGAAAAATCCTCACATCGTGTGTGTGTATGTGGGTAAGAGAGCGCATTTATGCATTTGTTTGCTTTCGGCCATCATTTATTTATGTAAATTTTCAGATCTTATGAGTTTTTAGATCAGCAAAGGAGGCGAACTTGAAAGAACAATGTCATTTGTGTTCATCATTAGGAATGAAGGATAATGTGTGAAAGTTTTTCACTTTGGAAAAGTCCATATTTTACATTTATACCTATTTCTTCTAACTCTCATAATTGAGAAATATCATGGTTCAAAGCATCTCGTTCTTCCTTCTACAATGCTTCTCCTGGAGTAAACATGAAAGCCACCATCAGACTATTCGTAAAAAGAAAATTAGTAGGAAATATCGAATGGTCATTAAAATCGACAAAAAGTGTACACGAGAGTTTCACATTCGATCCGATGCTGCTTGAATAGCATCATATTAAATATTAACCGTGTAATTAATCCCCGGTTGAGATTATTGAGGCTTATTATGCCGTGATATTTGGCGTTGGGAAGGAGAAATAGGAGGTGGGAGGGGGGGGGGCAAAAAATTATGAAAATATAAAAATTGTCCAACAGAATAAGCCAATCGTGATTCTGTGCGATTCTGTGGCGCTGGTGTCGTGAAAGCTCTTTGCCATCCACATCTTCGACATTAATAACCTCGTAGAAGCCCCCTGGGCCCCCCGCAAGATGGCATGATATAAATTACACGCGACCCGGGGTCCCGTGAGCCGCGGCGTCGCAATTATTTTCATTCACAATGGCGGCGCCTTACGCTCAGCGCCACCAAAAAACATAAAACGCAATGAAACTTGTTGCAAGATATGGAAAGTTCTGAAATCAAGTTTTCCCTAAAGTTTCATTAACCCTTCCGCGCGCAACTGCTCGTCGGACTCACTTTCAAATGTTACCTAATTTTAAGTAAAAATAAGATGACATTCGTACAAATCCGTGATTATGCTGATCAAGCCTTTTTGCAGGATATGCCTAATTCCCTAAAAGCTGAATTTACTGCAGTCCCTCTTCATATGGTCCAATTGGCAAATAAGTACTTTGCGACAAATAATCTCCAGATTGCGTCGATTTGGGAAATGTGGGCCAAATGAGAGTGACTAGCTAAAGATTTAGCCTGAGGGCCTCCATTAGATAGCGTTTGGTCACTATTGGACTCTAATTCATCCACTCAATCATACAAAACTGTTTCTCCATCAAGATTGGAGATTAGGCATCTAGAATACTGGGTATTTTCGTTTCGTATTTTTGTTGATGCCGGGGGGGCATACAAATTTGCTCCACTTTTGCGCAAGATTCAGTACTAAGATTTCAGGAGAACATCGCATTGGGCATTGGATAACAAGCGACGTTAGGCACATATAATGAAATACGTGATTCATCTGACTGAGGTGAAATCCAGCTGTGTGCAGGTGGCTCTTTCACGTGTATGGTGTGCAAACTCAACTATTTGGAGCCGTTTTCGCCTTCAATCAACGAAACATCGAATCCCCACTTCAGCAATTCACCTTGAATTTCTTCATGGGGTTTAGACGTGTACTCACGCTCCTTTTTAATTGAAAAACTTTCGAATCTACGAAATTATTCCATTCACAAGTGGAGATTTGCAACTGAAATCATTGTTCCTCTTGATCGTACCGGATTTCAAAATTTTTGCCGAGTAACAAAAAGCATGGATATTTGAATGCTGGGAATAATAACGAGCGATTGTTAAAAAACTTCCTTTGGATTAATTTTTCAACCATTCACCAACTGAGATACGAAGGTGCAGGTGAACGCTGCACTCTAACGATGAATAGGATAAAATAATACTGTTTCAATCGACACATTGATTTGAAATAAACTTGAAATCATTGATGTTCCGTATGATAGTAGTAGGGAAATTGACCTGGAATCGACAAGCACGAGCACTTAAGTGACACCTGTAATATATTCCTTGTAATATACCGAATCCTTTGTAGACTGCAATCACTTTTCTTCAACTTATTAGCATTGAATTGAAATTGTTATCATTACTGCCGATCTCCAATGTTCGTGTACTCCTGGTATATCCAATTTATTGATTGTTCGTTGAGTCCTTCCACTCAATCCTTTCTTTCATTACCTTCTTTACTTTTATATTCCTTACCGTTTGCCGGGTTGTGGAGAATTCTGCGCCACAGATTTTCTGGCAATTCTTATAGTGCCCCCGAGTCACGCTTCTTCTCCACGTAAGTAGTCATACTTATACATTATGTTTTTACAGCCATCCTGTAGGCGACGATTGAGCTACCTTAAGGCTATGTTAAGGTGGTTATAGCCTATAAGGAATTGTTCTCTAATGAACCCATGATGCGTATCATGACGTGAATTAATTATAGAATTCTTCCTCCTGATCCGCGGAATCTTGAAGTTTCAGCCTTCATGAAATTCATACAAACAGTTATGATGAATTGAATACTAGTTGTGATTGCACACTCTAGTGCTCTCTCCCCACGCATATGAACGCGTGCAAAAAAGGGGATTATTTCACTTGTTTTTTTTTCTTAAATCACCGAGTAATTTCTACTTTCCCACTTTGGCTCGACAATGAAAGTGTTTCTTTTTTCAGTGGCTTTGGGTCATGGATTTAGAAATTAACGCTTCTACCATGTAGAACTAATCACAGACTTGTATTTACGTAAATAAAAAATGGCCTAGTGGAAATGAACATATTTCCGCAAATTATTCCTTACGGTCATTGCTATATACGTGGTTAATAAAAAAAAACATGCACTAGAAGTAGTGGAAAGGCAAGTTTGTTCCGTTCTCCCAAAACAGTATTATGCAGTTTGTAGGATTTTTTTATCGAGAGATAAAGTGTGTGATAAGGAGAGAAATGGGATTTTTTTGGAGGTGAAAATGGTTGAACTAAATAACAGGACACTGTGGGACAATTGTGCGCATCGGTGATACGACACTTGTCTGAGAGCCATCACCGTATTCAGCCAATAATGTCACATACCGGTTTCCATAAACCCCATTCGTCTCCATCTCAATGCTCATCTTCTCTTTTTTTCCATACGAGATTTTTCTTGGTCTCTATCGATTTTCCAAATGACTCAATAAAATGTGAAGTTTAATTGTTTTTTTTCTATTAATCAAGTCGTTTCTTTATTTATAACTGAGAGAAAGCTGGTTTTCAGGGTTTCGCCTGTCAAAACATGCGATATCTTTTTCCCAAAAGTTCATTGGAAATCATGAGCTGAGGAAGAAGAATGGTAATAATCACCGTCTATACATTGATTGTTATTTAGTGGAGATTTGGCTTGCGAATTTGTGAATTAGTCCTAAAAAGATAAACAAAGTAGTTATACGTTGATAGAGGTCCACGGATGACATTAACCTGGAAATATTATGTTTTCAATATAATTAATGGCTTCCTATCAATATTATGTTTTCAATATAATTAATGGCTTCCTATCGCCAACTCCATAACATGAATGATTATGGATAACACTAAGTCAGTATCTGATGCAAAAACTGCACGTCTATCAATAGCTAATGTAAACCCTGTAGTTTGGCTTGTAATCTTTGAAAAAGACTCAAAAATCGTCTGGAATTTAATGTAAACATCACCATTTTTACATGGTTTGAGGCCTACTCAGTCGCCCAACTGTCTTCGAACAAGTCCCGACAAAGGCAAACAAACCAAGTCCTCATGCATAACTGGCCAGTGGCGTTGACCCCAAAATATTGAGTGTTTAATTTCCTCTATGTGAAGAGTCAAACGTTCGCACGATCGTGGGAGTGGGGGACGACCACCTTGGATGGCACCGACGTCCCCTCGACGTCATCTACATCCTGGATTTACGCTCGAGTTCTCGTGTTTTTGCCCTCAAACACAGTAACCGTGAATCTTAGGGTCCCAAGTCCCATCAACACTAGTCTCTTTAGCTCTACATCTCATTCTGACCATAACCGCTGTCTCATTCCATTCCTGAATTAAACACTCATTCTTCTGAATAGAAGGTGGTTCATCAACAGAGACGTTGGATTCATTCTGGCGCTCGACCCATATTGACGTGCAAACGATCAAACGGAAAGGTCCAGGATTTTCCGTCTGATCTTCAATTCCACATCTGACTTTATTATTGCTAAGTTATTTTCTTCTGCTGAGGTACCTGATCCTTAATCTGGTCTATTAATGTCATAGTTGCATTAGATTGCCAACTCCTTGGTTCAATGTCAATGAGAAGTAAAGTCGACTTAACTGAATTGAATCGATTTCCCGTCATAAGAGATTATGAAAAATTACCATTTCTATTCTGGAGTTGCAAAACAGTGTCAACGATAAATATCTCCATTGGTTTTCACAATATTAATTTCTATAAAAGAGCGCCGAAAAGCGGCCCACACAACACAACGACTTAATATTATAATCCCTTCAAATTTACACGCATTCTGTCCTCAATATCTTTAGACCACCTTCGATCGGAAATTGAAAACTTTCGGAAATCTCATGAGGTATTCAACCCACCTGTTTCCCATAATATCCTCATTTACACCAAACTTTTATAACAGTGAAATCCCCTGATTAATTCTCAATTCCTCATGGAATAGTTAAGAATAATAGGTGCCATAAACCATTCTTATAACCAAATTCCCCAGTTGCACCACAATTTTTCCCTGAATCAACAAATCAAGTAACGTGAAAGTCTCACAATGCGATTCACATTTGCCTAAGGAAAGCGAGCATACTGACTCATTACACAATTAGACCGACTATTAAGAGCTAATTAAGAACATATTCCAATGCAATAGCCGTATTTGATTTCGTTGTGATTTCTTCCCTTACGAAGTTCGAAGGTTTCATCAAAATCATCGGAAATTGATTGTGAAAGTTTCATAGGTTTCATAGGTTCAAATGAAGTAATCGTTTCGAAGTTTGATGCGTTGATTAGACGCGTGAACTGATCTTATTCAACTTAAGGACTGTATCATTATGAAATTGCGGAGAGCTGTAAAAAGAAAAATTGTTATCTCTTCGAAACGTCCCTAACGATCTATATGAAATTTGGTACACTAAAGCTGCAAGGAAGATGATTTTATCGAGACAAAATCATCATTTTACTGGTTGGGACACAGTGAAATTTAACGAACATGCAATATTAACATACGAAATGATATTCTCTACTGCACTATGGTCCGCAGCCGAGAGATAAGTATGAAGTCATCTACATTTGTTCATTTGGAAAGTACGCAAAAGACCCTCCATGATGGTGACGAAGACAAGCAGACTTTCAGAAAATATCGAATACTTGCACCTTTCTTGGAGAAAAAAATGTATTACCAATTATTTGATGAGGAGAAGTGGAACTAAATATCCCATTTAGCTTGAACTGTCGTCTCTCCACCGTGATTAGGCCTTGTGTTAAGCGCTAATTGAAAAGGTATTTGCGACCTCGTCCTTACAACAGTAATTTTATTGTGCGTGTTTAAAGACCTGATGCAATGATGCCACGACACTGACGACTTGTATTGGACTTTGCAATTTGCACAGCAAAATACGAATGCTGCTTTTAGCAAGGACGAACTTCACGGCTGACGGAACCGTTTGATCGGAAAACTATCGACCCTCAGATTCCACCAATAATGTTTATCACTTCTTTAGTATTACCCTACTGCCATTAACCACTCTGTTTTGTTTGAATTATTAGCTATTTGATGGCGACAATGGACAAATCGTCGCGCATCCTATTTTCCAAGTGTCATTGACTATTCAATTTCAATGGAGAGGAAAGTTTAGTAATTATGCGGATTTTTCGTAATCACTGCTGAGCAAATTGTGAGTTTAGGCCAATTTAGCTGATGTAATAGAATTTGTGGTGTGAAGTGGTCGATGGGGTTAAGTCATTATAGTATGATGTAAGGTTATAATGAATATTTCAAAGTCTTTATGGAAAATCCTCTCTGTAGAAATTTAGATATCGTTATTTTTGAAAAATAGAAGCCAATGTGACATTGCAAAATGTTAGTAATATAATATAATTTTATTCTTGTACTGATTCATAATAATCAACCGAAATAATGTGGTTAACTTAAATTCCATAAGTAATTCATGAAGATTGAAGTATTCGAAAGATTACATGAGTACATGCTTCGTCCTTTTTGAACTTACTGATGGCCATTCCGCCAATAATCAAACGTCTTGATAATTTGGATTTCTCAAGAAGTTTATGGATTCAAGATAGAAATTATAATTTTAAATGCAAGTTTTTCTCTCAAAGGAAAAAACATCGATCTCTACGTCATTTGAGGTAACCAATGGGAGTCAAAGTAAGATCATACAATTTGTTTTTTTCTCTGTACTTTCTGATGCATCTAGGCAAATTTTTGTGCTACTTCGTTGCAAGAAATCTTCATTTCCCGTAAATTGACTTTTTTTCAGCTTAGCTTCTCACATCCGACGATGAAATCGAGGTCGACACGTGTTAATTTCCTATGGAAGGGCCCTCTTTAGCTATTTCCACGTATAATGCCCCAAGAACTTCAAAATGATTCTACATTTCCTGATAGCTTCGTTCCAAGCAAATAAAGAAGTTAATATTCTTCACTTAGAAGATCACGAACATAAAGAACGATTAATGTTTCTGGAAAAGTTCCAATAAATTTGAAGTTTCGTTGATATTTGGTTGAGAAAATTGCACGATAATGCATAATGTACCTGTTATTTTCACCGCACATGTCTATTCAACCAAATACTCTTTTATTTCTTATATTGTCCGTTTGAAAAGGTCCATCCTAGTTGCCAAGCGTTGCTTTTTCATAATCTTGGTTGGATCTAGTGATAAACTATATTGCGATCAAGCAGGTCCCAGCATCCCCACATTTATAATCGTTCGGAGTATAGCTCATCGCTTTGAGCATCATTCGACAAAGTGGGACCTTTTTTATCTGAACAATCACATATGCAAACATGTGACAATGCCTCATTGCGCAAAGAAAATGGACCATTAAAATCAGTGAAAAACAAGGATCACTGCGCTTATTAACTAAAATTTGCACCTGAAAACTAATGCTAACTACTGTCATATAGTGACAATCCACCACTTACCATAAAAGTGACAGATATCCAAGGTTCCTGCGTAAAACCGTTGCAATCACAAGTGTTTAATTTCCCTCTTTTATGCGCTAAGTTCCCATATCCCGGGATTTTCCACGCACTTCACTAGTCACTCCAAAAAGGCCAAGTAATTGAGACACGTTTTCGAAACGCCGACTCCCTACCGAGAATCGAAGAGGCGAAAACCTCGAAAGTCTTGTCCCTTTTAGGGCGCCTTTTTTCGATAAGAACAAAGAAGTCGAGAGGATTCGCACTCCCTCTGCAGTCCTTGAGTGGTCTTTTTAAAATATTTTTTGCTCCACCGAAATACCTCGGTAACCGCCCCCCAGGGGTCCCGAAACTAACTCACCAAACGAGTTCACCAAATACTCACTCAACCCACCTTTGCTTAATTTCGCGATTAATTTTCAGGTACAATGAATTATGATCGATCAGCTGTCTATCGATCCCTTCACATCGGTTATCGGAGACACACACACCGTATTTGTTGGTGATTGTTTGGCATATTATTGCTCCAGGGATCAAAGGATTTTGGTGGTTGTGACGAAATGAGACTTTGGAAACGCGCACGCGGTGTCGACGGTTCGCGCGTCGGACACGGACTGACTGGTACTGACGCTCAAGTTGGCTGGCTGAATGCCGGCTGCCCAACTCGGGGAAAACTGGCTTGAGAGAGGCGCTGAACGGACCGTCCTCCACACGCCGGGCGGTTTTGCTGCGGTTGGGAACCCGAGGAATACAACATCTTGATACAGGGCCGGGAGAGGGGGGCAAAGCATGGGATTTCGGATGAGATAATGGTGTTCAGTGATAAAACAGAACCTTTAGCCAAGACGAAAGAAGGCCAGCATTTCCAAATTTTTTAGCAGTGGTGACTACATGATATTTCACTTGATCCAAACTTGATAGAAGATATGCACAGGGCCTCTGATAGATTTTATCAGAACAAAATCAAGTGTTCCTCATTCAATCAGAATCAAAGACACTTGATGCGCAAAAGATTGGATGAACCTCATGCAAGGTGAATCAGATGGGCTTGATTCAAACAGGAAGATTTTTAGCAAGGTGAATTTCATAAAAGTTGATGATAAAAAAACATGAAAAACAGCAAAACTACATCTTTACTGGTAGGATACTTTTTATCGGATTTTTTTCGGCGTCTATATGGAACCCTGCCAGTGGTGGTGGTAACTTTTATATATTCGCTTTGTGCATGCGATTCGGTGGATCTGGTTAGGGTGGGTAGCGGGTGGGGGACGGCGCAGAAGAGGGGAGGGGCGACGAACTCACACTAATGTGTAAGATAACCATGCATATTCGGGGGAGGGGGGGGGGGGGTCTGGATGCTGGACCATTAGCTCCATTTCGTTGAATGTAAAGTGCATCTTTAAAAACAATATCGAGTTGAATTTTAAAAAAAAAATAGGTACTAACGAAATCTGTTGCTTCTATTTTCTAAAAAATTGATTGATCGCAAGTTAAGAGGCTTTCCGAAAAATATTGAAAATAATTTAAGAATTTATTTCCTTCTCCAATCATGAATTTAGATCAACCGAATCTCGGAACTTTTATCAACAACATCATCAGAAATTCACTGCAATAACAACATGATTTTTTCCCTCACCAGGACTTTGCGTCTCTATTATATGGCTTCTCTGTGAATTGTTCTTTTTTTGGCCTCTGCGTGCCACCAGAAGTTGATAGATAATTAGTGTTTATGAACAAAAGAAAGATTCAAATAATATGTGTTGTTTTTTATACCATCGTAACTTCCCAATAATAAATTTGATTATTTGTTTCCAGAAATACTCAATTTATTTCCATTTCTTTTTTCTGTGATTCATTCATTTTTCAGATATATGAATATTGAATAAAAAATCGTTTTCGTCACAATTTTTCCAATAATTTTCCAACAGTGTCTGAGTTTTCCAATAGTGTATCCCTACAGAAGTGTTATTCCCAACATTCAATCTCATCAATGAATTCGCTTCACCACCCTCTCAGGCTTAATTCCCATTCTCCGCGGTCCAGTGCACTTCAATCGCCTAATCCTATCGAGAGGAAAAAGGAAAACATTTGTACATGAACTGTGAAAATACTCGACAGTTCTTGAGCTTCGTGTTATTGAATGCAAGGTTGAAATAAAAGTACAGCTGTCATAATACCGGCTTGCGGCACAGTCAAGGTGACTTCAATGATTTCGGAAATATTGACAATTTTGAAGATATAAAAATGTCAGAAATACTGTAAGTTTTTGAAAATCTGAAAGAATGTCAAAAACTTGCAAAACCTGTAATTTTTTTGATTTTTTGGAAAAATATGTTACATTATGGAAATGCACCCATACACACATTCATGTACGGATATATATTCGATTGCCAAGGTCAGTATAATAACTTCGCCCTATCGGCAAGTTGAAAATCGCGAAGACTCGAACTGTAAAAATAAGCATTTGTACTTGAGTCCGTGTGAGTGAATTGCTCGATAAAATAAAGAGTACAGCTGTCATAATAGTGGCTCATGGCGGATAGCGAGTGAATGCCCATGGACTACGTTTGGTAGTGCACCATAACTACCGAGGACGACAGTGAATCCAAGTGTGGAGAGAAAAGCCGAGGAAAAGGAATGGCATGGATCAAATTAATAAGAGCAAACAAGAGCGCCCCAGAGAGAGTGCGTTCTAAACGTTATAAGCTATTCCAAGCCAGCTAGGCCAGTGTGAGTGTCACCGATCAGCCCTACACCAATCACTTTCCGATTTAGTATTTTACGCCGATACATAATTGTTTCCGCAATTCTTTGAAAAAACGAAATATCTCGTTTAGGAGTGAATCTGCGTACAAATATATCTTTTGGTTATATTTTTAACCTCGTTCGTCAAGTTGCATAACTTCCATGTGGCAAAGGATTATATTGCATTTTCAGACAAGGTTTTATGCGATCAGGAAACACCAAGCTAGTGAATACTGTACATGAATATGAACCTGTACCGGCTCCTTCATAGGGTGAAGACCTTCACGGAGGGGATCAAATGAGATGAGAAAAAACTCAGTTCCCCCTTCCGAACCCTACGCCGTTCATTCAAAAATTATACAGTCGTTCACTTTTAAATTGGACATCATAGAAAACTGTAGAAAATCCGAAGAATTGTGGAGTATTCGACAAAATACGAAAAATGTCGCAGAATGATTTACATTTGTAGACAATTGTATAAAATTCTAGAATATTTTAGAATATCTTGAGACAAATCTGAGAACTTTCTCAACATTCTGTGTACTCCAATAAAATTTATGAGCAAAATATGGGTAATCCAGCATGCTAGGTAGTGTGCTGAGAGACTGGCGTGGGCCCATCTATCCCAAAACACCGACAAAAAAGAGGATTGGGGAAGGGAGGTGCACAGAAGACAGCTGTTTGGAGTTGGAACAAGGTGGCTCGTCTGCAGAATCCCATAAAATCGATCTCGGTGTAGGTGGGATTTCTAAGGGGGCGACTTGGGATTTGCGATGAGGGGGGAGGGCAAATACCGAGGGGTGACATCGAGTGATGGGGGCTTAGGGTGCAACACTGGGGGAGACCATGTATCGGAATAATCATAATCCGGATGGCCGATTGCGTTGGCTATTCGGACAGGTTTCCGCGTAAAATTCTGCTTCCAAAAAAAAAACAGATTTAACTGCTACAGAAACAAGTGGCACCTTTTTCTATTAAAAAAATCGACACAAATGTATATAATTTTGTTGCAACACAATTTTTTCAAAATTGAGATAGACATGCCCTAGTTCAAGTTCAATTGAAGGCGCAACTAGCGCAATATTTCTGTTTCTTATTTCGAGTAATAATTCAAATTTTAGTTGATACAATGCTTTCACAATTTTTCAAGTGTTGAGACATAGGTGTTTTACATGTACTTATTACACATTGTACGGATCCCTACACGATGTACATTTCTTAAGGAGGAGAAAAATGGGCATCAGTCGCAAAATTTAACGTCTCGGCCCCCGGGGCCCGTGACCAATTCCCCGATGGTGTAATACGAGAGGAGTTACTTCGTGGGCTCTTCGCTCTCCCCATGTATGAGCCCGATGGTGCAACGAGGTGGTCGACATGACGCCTGATAGTCTGTAGTACGTGGTCATGTACTGGTGAAACTGAACCCGTCTCTTTATATTCTGCCAATATACAAAATTTCAAAAATCATCAATCAACCGAACGCTTCAGAAAGTTGGGAAATCCGAAGCTATTGGAACATTAAAAAATTCTACAAAGAATAAAGTAACCTTCAAGAATATTGCCAACAAAATTTTAAAATTTAATTACCCAAACATAATTTTGAGTTTTAACCTCTTGCCAAAGCTGAAAGGAATACAAGAGTTGAAAAATGGAAAAAAATTGAATGATTAGAACATCTAAGAAGTGCCGGATTGACCAATGGAAAATTTTCACTGCTTACATTTGAAAGTATTCACAATCGCAACACTTGTAAAACACGCAGGGCTCTTTTTCCATTTTTCCGTTTTTCAGAAATTTCTACAGCCAATTAGTTTCTTAAATCTTGCTGAATTCCATAGTAGTTCTTGACAAACGACATCTGCGTAATTTTTCCAAAGGAAAACAAATTGTCGAGAGTACAAATAATCTATACAAGAATTTTGGGGAAAAAATGGAATGTCCGTGGAACCTGAACGACCCTTAAGAATTTGCAAACTTAGCAAAGTGTACAAATGTTTTGAACTCTCTATACCCTTTGCAATTTTCGATCTTGTGGAAAGTTGTGGATTTCCAAAGTTAGCGAAAGTCTCTTGATTGTGGGAATTTCTTTTGATCACTTTCAAACTTGTCGTTATTCGCGCGTAGAGGGCCTTGACAAATTTCAGCCATGCGTACGTCAAAAGCCACCTGTTAACGACTCTGCAGTGCGGCAGTGTTTTGAGTTTATTGTTCACATGATTCCCTTGAAACTGCGAAGCGGCCAGGCGTAAATTAGCATAAGTAGGGTGTCACGAGGTTAGCATTACGCGCACCCCGAGCTCTCGCACTTGTAAGTTTCATGGTACGTACACAGTGGCTGGAGCATTACACCAAAAGACTTTTATTGGGACAGAACAAAATTATAATAGGGTCCATAGGCTGTGGTTACCTGGACCAGCGCACAATGTTTGTGATACAACGCTTTTAATTGTTGTTTCCCGATAGGGAAAATTATTCTTCTCATTTCCAAAAGCAGTCTTCTCCTTTTGGAAACTTAAGTACTTAAGATCAATTAATTTCAACATCCACTTTGAAGTTTTTGCAATTTAGGATTTTTTGAAAATCTCGCCATAACTGCCGATCTCTTATCTATTATGACTATTAAAACTAGGAAGTGAAATTATTTTTTCATCTCCTCTTGTTTAGAATTTCTAAATTGTTCCAATGTTTCGAAATAAAGTTTTTCAGCCTATGAGAAATGTTTAAATCTTCAAAAATTTCTGAAATAATTGGAATTTAGAATTGTTTCTGACTATTTGAGTTTCCCTGTTGAATTTTTAAATATTTCCCAGTTTGTAGAGTTTTACAAGACAATTACTGACAAATTTGTAGAATTATACAAACGCGCAAAAATCTCCTACTCCCATCCGTCTGTCATCAAGCGTCAGTCTCCTCTGCGCTTGTTTCGTCTACTACCCCGCTGCCGAAGTTTCACTTCAAGACCACAATAGCGTAAAAGTTTAACGCAATGGATCTACTAGACCCAGGTGACCTCTATTCCGGGCGAATGCGTACGGCGCATTGACAATGAGTTCTAGGACTAAAAACAATCACTTGGATTTGAGGTGAAAGAGATTGGCAACAAGAGCGTGTGGTATAGTTGCCTTGAGAAGGCAATCCAGATACCGTCTCGCACCCGTTCCACACTAGAAATTGCCGCTTTGCATATAAGAAAAGTCTTACGATTCCTGTAAAAAGTTGAGTCGAGATTTGGATCTGACCGAAAAATCTCGGTGTGTGTGTGTGACGGTATATGCATGTAGCCAATCGTTCGTTAACGCTTTTTCATGCCACCCATTATGCAGTTAAGCTAAATGATGCCGTAATCGAAACATCTTAATGTTTCCCGGATCTTCAATAATTTTTCGAAACACATCTGGTGGCCTTCCTTTTATCACAAAATATTATGAATAGAGACAATCAAAAAAGCCTGCAGCAATATTTTTTAGGGTCTAAGCGAATAGGCAGTGCATGGAGAACCCGATTTTCACCGAGGAAAAATTTTAACGCAACAATAATAGAGTTCAATTGGTTATTAACAGTTAATTGACTGAAACACAAATTTTTATAAGTTAATTACTCAATTTTTTGTAGAGAGTTTCATTTTTGACAAACAAGTTTTAGGTGATAATTTGTCTCCACCGACTCTTTCACATTATTCCGACAGTATAGAGAAATGCCCTTAAGACCAAAGTTATTGAATTTCCGGTTGAGTCAGGAAAATTGTTAACGAGGGTCCAAACTCGATCCCTCTATGCCAGGCACTTGCACTAGGTATTTTTATAGTACTCCAATTTCTGTCACACCAATAAAATATGATTTGTTATTGATAATGTTCAATTGATTGATTAAAAAAGGCTTATTAATTTTCGTTTTTTCCAAATCGATTTTTATTAAACTAAAAAACGATGGAATTATTTTGTTTTTGAACTGTAATTATTTTTTTTCATAAGATCCTATGCTAAATTTGGAAAATGATAATCGAGTTGTACTGTTGTGGGTCCGTTCAGGGAGTGAAACTCCCTATTGTCAATTTTTTTTCTGAATTTCGTTACCTTTTTCCGTGTAGTCCAGCTTGCTCCCTTAAAGAAAATCGATCAGGGTTTGATGGAGCTATTATCGTTTGGCAAAACCGGGACCAGTGTCGCTCTGAGATCCAACTTTTGAGACCACTGAATAGTCTCGACATAAAACAATGCACGGAGAGCGCCTCGAAAAGCGGTGAAAGCCGCAGACAGTGGCTTCCGCTACATTAAGAACAAAAACATGTTGAATCAGACGCACGATGACCCAATGCGGCACACAGTGATTTTATTGTTTTCCCCATTTCTCTCCATTTTTCGAATTTCAGAAATTTTTGAACTCTTCATTTCTGAATTTTTGCGTTAAATTAAATATTTTTCCGATTGTCAATTTTAGAAAATTCGACAATATTACGAATGAGAAAAGGAGTGTATGATGAACATATTTAAAAATTTCGGAACCGGTGAAGATTTCAAAAGTTTCCCCAAGTTTCTCCAAAACCCCGAAAGTTTTTAAGATTTCTTCAAATTACTACCACTTTGAAATTTTCAATTGATTTTGACATTTTAGGAATTTTCGATACCTGAACCAAAAAAACTTGATAGTTCTGAAATTTTTCATTTATAAAATTGAATCAACCATTGGAAAATTCCATGTTCTGGAAATGATTCGAATTCTTCTCCATTTAAAGGAAACTTGTCTGAATTTTCGATGCGCATAGACTCGCAACATCGAGATTCAAAGTTTTCAAAAACCTCACTAGATAACGCTGCGACACTGCCACGCGAGTATAACGACATCGGGAAAAATTGGGCGAGTAACGAAGGGTGAACAAAAGTGTAGAAATCTGCATCCTGTCCACATAATTGCACACAAATAATCGAAAATGTGGCTATCGATCATAATTCCTTTGCATTATCAGTAAGCCTGTGTTTCCGCGTGAAAATCACATCTCAATAGGCCGATCAGAGTTATTTATTAAAATCAGCAGGCATCTAATCAAATCCGCGTGTGCGCGTGAAAACAGTAGCCCCCGGCTAAATTCGAGACACACGCGCAAAATCTCACTGTTAGATTGAGCACAGCCAATGCATATTTTCCGGCTTCTCTAAATTAGCAATGTACGAATGAAAGTGGCGTGAAAATGTTTCTATAACATCTTGAGTGGTACATGAGCGCTAGATCAATTCTCCGCGCCCATTTTAATAGATTGATTATACATTTCCATGAGAGAGGCGAAAAATCAGTTTCATAGGAACGGCAACTACTTCATAAATTTTAGAAATTATTCAATTTTTGCAAGTTTATCCAATCTTGAAAATTTGAAATGAAATGACATGAAATTGTGGGAATTTCGCGAAGTTCCGATTTCACATACTCAATAGTTTTACAATTCCGAAAATTCGGAAATTTTCATACTTTCATCTCCTCGAATTTGGTCACATTTAAGAACATCAGCATTTTGCAGAATATTGCCAATTCGAAATCATTCCACCAAGATTTGATAATTGAATTTCAAGCCTTATAGCTCTGTCCCATAATTCAGGAATTCTAATCATTCTCAAATGCCGCGAAAAAATTTCCTCAACACTTATCAGTAGTTTTTCTAACGTGTGCAGGGAATGGAATCGGTGATATTTTATTTATGAGCGTGAACGGTAAACCTCAAAAAAATAATTATTGAAATTGGAATTACGAGACAGTTCAACAGGGAAATCAGGTAATTGAAGCATTTGACATCAAATTGAGTCAATCACCTCCCGTAAACACTCGACTTGGCGATAATCTAGCGATTAAAATTCTCAGGGAAATGGGTATTTATCTTGTTAGAACTGTCCGCCCTCGATTTATCAGACACACGCGATATGATGGCGTTTCATTAGTGGATGAAAATGGATGTGATACATTGGGGCATTCAAAGAACCCGATTCGTCATTTGTATACGCAGGTAAATATGCAGGTTTTTCGTACAGAATCCAATTATGGAGAAAGAAACATTATAGAAGTCTATTGTCAAATAAACAGTTCTCTATATGAATTCAGAATTTCTGAGAGATCCTCATGGTTTTGATCCCCATGCACAACTCGAAAAACAATCTAAGGGTAACGTAGAAATACTTTTGCAGTTCAGTGGGAAAGGCAAATAGGTAGAGATGAAATTTTTCTTTTAATTCGTCATTAGTGGCGATTAGCGATGCGCAGTTAATGTACACGGAACCGTGTGTTATTATGTCCGTGTTTTACGTTGCACTCGCAGGTACACGGAAGGATAGCGCAAAGGAGAGGGGTTGGGAGCAATAGAGAAACGACCCGACACAGGGGCCGCCTGTGAGCGACAGGGCTAATTGGTTGAGCCGCCGTCGGCGTTTGGCTTTATGAAACGCAAAAGAGTACACGCGTTTGCACAAACGAATTTGAAGATTTGCTGTTTAAACTTTGCCATGGAAACGATGAAATCTGAGGGAATATCAATAGAGGGTATGGTCTATATGATAACCTAAAAGTTTCGGGAGGAGATGCATCACTTTTGGCGCCAGAGTTTTGATGATTGATGTGTCACGATTTTTTTCATTTCCACCACCCCAATGAAAATGTAAATCCACGAAATGTGCGAGAGTTTAAGCCATTTAAATAAGTAAGAAAATTCAATTCAAGGAGCCTGTTTCGATATCTCCCTGTTACTTTGCGTAACCAAAATAGTGCTTCAAGCGTGGATTACATACTGGCACTTTTGTGTAGCCTTGTTTATAAAGCGTTACGAATTTAGTCATCAACTTTAGAGGACCTAACTGGATTGAAATTTTGAAACAATTAGGGGTTCAATCCATGAAGGAAGAACAAAAAATTCAGAAACAGTGAATTTGGCAACAGTTTGAATATTATAAAAATTGGCAAAATTTTCAATTTATCCAAAAGTTGAGTAATTAACTTCCAACATGTTAACTTAATTAAAATTTCTGGGTCAGGTAATTTTTGAAATATATTCCGATATTCCTCCGTCACTCTGTGCAAACAAGAAGTTGTTACAAGAGTGCGTGACACATACTGGCAGTTTTTCCTTCCATTTTTCCACATCCGAGATAATTTCGCTGCGCGTGGGACGATTTCTTACTTGCACGCGTTTCTCCGTTTCCTGTTACGGCGCCAAGCCGAAACATCAACAGAAACGCGTTTTGTGTGTAACATTATAAAGGAGGGTTTTAGGATGGCCGCGACGCAAAAGATTATCAGTGAAAGTGCCGTGACTTAATCTGCGCTATCACGAGCAAACTTCACTGTTGACATTCGAGTTTCAAGTTGTGAAATTAACTCAAACTGATATTAGTCATGCGACATTGTCGCACTTAAATGAGAGCACAAAAACTTTCTTCAATAGAATAGTTTATGGATCAATGCAAATCGATTTTAATTGTGATAAAAAAACGGAAAACCACTTTTTTTTATTTTGGGATATGGAAAACTTGATTTCGGACTTTTAAATATTTATATCTGATTTTATACTCGGGAAGCCGTCCCTAACAGTTGGAGGCCTGAATTTGTGATTTTAAATGCTTCGATTAACTACCCGAAAGGCGATACATCAAAATTGGAATACGTGCTTTGAAAATTTGAAAGTTGTTATTGGTAACTTGAGCGACGAGTCTTGACGAATTTGAAGACATTTTGGAAACCGGAAAGTCTTGTTCTTCTGTTTCATCGGCCTTATGACACATAGTTTGAGACCTTAAAAGTGTCAATCTTCAAGATGCGTGGAAATCTCTATCAAATCCTTGAAGTATATGCTTTCCAACCTTGAATGAATGAATTTGAGGGTTGAGAAGGTGCTTCGAAACTTCGAAATGTTCGGATGGAAATTCTCATAAAGCAAATTGTTTTTTTTTCGATTTTAGCCAAATTTAACATTGGAACCTTACGCGGAGGCAAACTTAAATTTTTTTAAATCGGATTTTTGGCCCCGTGGGGATTTATACTATCCAAGTGGGACCCCTAGAAGACACTCCCGTCGAATTGGGGTGGCAAAAGTCAAATTAATTTTTTTCGATTTTCACCCAATATAACATTCGGACTTTATGGGGAGACAAACTTAAATTTTTTAAAATCGGATTTTTGGCCCCGTGGGAGTTTATACTACCCAATGAGGACCCCTAGAAGATACTCCCGTCGAATTGGGATCGAAAAAGTCAAATTAATTTTTTTCTATTTTCGCCCAATTTAACATTGGGACCTTATGGGGAGGCAAAGTGAATTTTTTTTAAATCCGATTTTTGGCTCCGTGGGCGTTTATACTATCCAGTTGGGACCCCTAGAAGACACTCCCGTCGAGTTGGGGTCGAAAAAGTCAAATTAATTTTTTTCGATTTTCGCCCAATTTAACATTGGGACCTTATACCCAGGCAAACTTAAATTTTTTAAAATATGATTTTTGGCCCCGTGGGCATTTATACTATCCAAGTGGGACACCTAGAAGACACGCCCGTCGAATTGAGGTCGAAAAAGTCAAATTAATTTTTTTCGATTTTCACCCAATTTAACATTGGGACCTTATGGGGAGGCAAACTGAAAATTTTTGAAATCGGATTTTGCGGCCCGTGGGCATTTATACTATCCAATTGGGACCCCTAGGAGACACTCCCATCGAATTGGGATCGAAAATGTCAAATTAATTTTTTTCGATTTTCACCCAATTTAACATTCGGACCTTATGCGGATGCAAACTTAAATTTTTTAAAATCGCATTTTTGGCCCCGTGAGCGTTTATACTATCCAATTGGGACCCCTAGAAGACACTACCGTCGAAATGAGGTCGAAAAAGTCAAATTATTTTTTTTTGATTTTCACCCAATTTAACATTGGGACCTTATGGGGAGGCAAACTTAAATTTTTTAAAATCGGATTTTTGGCCCCATGGGCGTTTATACTATCCAATTGGGGCCCCTAGAAGACACTCCCGTCGAATTGAGGTCGAAAAAGTCAAATTAATTTTTTTCGATTTTCACCCAATTTAACATTGGGACCTTATGGGGAGGCAAACTGAAATTTTTTGAAATCGGATTTTGCGGCCCGTGGGCATTTATACTATCCAATTGGGACCCCTAGGAGACACTCCCGTCGAATTGGGGTCGAAAAAGTCGAAATAATTTTTTTCGATTTTGGCCAAATTTAACATTGGGACCTTATGGGGAGGCAAACTTAAATTTTTTAAAATTGAATTTTTGGCCCCATGGGCGTTTATACTATCCAATAGGGACCCCTAGAAGACACTCCCGTCGAATTTGGGTCGAAAAAGTCAAATTAATTTTTTTCGATTTTGGCCAAATTTAACATTGGGACCTTATGGGGAGGCAAACTTAAATTTTTTAAAATTGAATTTTTGGCCCCATGGGCGTTTATACTATCCAATAGGGACCCCTAGAAGACACTCCCGTCGAATTTGGGTCGAAAAAGTCAAATTAATTTTTTTTGATTTTGGCCAAATTTAACATTGGGACCTTATGGGGAGGCAAACTTAAATTTTTTAAAATCGCATTTTTGGCCTTGTGGGCGTTTATACTACCTAAATGGGAACCCTACAATAGACTCCCGTCGAATTGGGGTCCAAAAAGTCTAATTAATTTTTTTTGATTTTTGGCCAATTTAATATTGGGACCTTATGGGGAGGCAAACTTAAATTTTTTAAAATCGGATTTTTGGCCCCGTGGGCATGTATACTATCCAATTGGGACCCCTAGAAGACACTCCCGTCGAATTGGGGTCGATAAAGTCAAATTAATTTTTTTCGATTTTCGCCCAATTCAACATTGGGACCTTATGGGGCGGCAAACTTGAATTTTTAAACAACGGCTTTTTGGCCCGGCGGGCGTTTATACTATCCAATTGGGGCCCCTAGAAGACACTCCCGTCGAATTGAGGTCGAAAAAGTCAAATTAATTTTTTTCGATTTTCACCCAATTTAACATTGGGACCTTATGGGGAGGCAAACTGAAATTTTTTGAAATCGGATTTTGCGGCCCGTGGGCATTTATACTATCCAATTGGGACCCCTAGGAGACACTCCCGTCGAATTGGGGTCGAAAAAGTCGAAATAATTTTTTTCGATTTTGGCCAAATTTAACATTGGGACCTTATGGGGAGGCAAACTTAAATTTTTTAAAATTGAATTTTTGGCCCCATGGGCGTTTATACTATCCAATAGGGACCCCTAGAAGACACTCCCGTCGAATTTGGGTCGAAAAAGTCAAATTAATTTTTTTCGATTTTGGCCAAATTTAACATTGGGACCTTATGGGGAGGCAAACTTAAATTTTTTAAAATTGAATTTTTGGCCCCATGGGCGTTTATACTATCCAATAGGGACCCCTAGAAGACACTCCCGTCGAATTTGGGTCGAAAAAGTCAAATTAATTTTTTTTGATTTTGGCCAAATTTAACATTGGGACCTTATGGGGAGGCAAACTTAAATTTTTTAAAATCGCATTTTTGGCCTTGTGGGCGTTTATACTACCTAAATGGGAACCCTACAATAGACTCCCGTCGAATTGGGGTCCAAAAAGTCTAATTAATTTTTTTTGATTTTTGGCCAATTTAATATTGGGACCTTATGGGGAGGCAAACTTAAATTTTTTAAAATCGGATTTTTGGCCCCGTGGGCATGTATACTATCCAATTGGGACCCCTAGAAGACACTCCCGTCGAATTGGGGTCGATAAAGTCAAATTAATTTTTTTCGATTTTCGCCCAATTCAACATTGGGACCTTATGGGGCGGCAAACTTGAATTTTTAAACAACGGCTTTTTGGCCCGGCGGGCGTTTATACTATCCAAGTGGGACGCCTAGAAGACACTCCCGTCGAATTGAGGTCGAAAAAGTCAAATTAATTTTTTTCAATTTTCGCCCAATTTAACATTGGGACCTTATGGGGAGGCAAACTTAAATTTTTTAAAATTGAATTTTTGGCCCCGTGTCCGTTGATACGATCCAATAGGAACCCCTATAAGATATTTCCGTCGAATTTGGGTCGAAAAAGTCAAATTAATTTTTTTCGATTTTCACCCAATTTAACATTGGGACCTTATGGGGAGGCAAACTGAAATTTTTTGAAATCGGATTTTGCGCCCCGCGGGCATTTATACTATCCAAGTGGGACGCCTAGAAGACACGCCCGTCGAATTGAGGTCGAAAAAGTCAAATTAATTTTTTTCGATTTTCACCCAATTTAACATTGGGACCTTATGGGGAGGCAAACTTAAATTTTTTGAAATCGCATTTTTGGCCCTGTGGGCGTTTATACTACCTAAATGGGACCCCTACAATAGACTCCCGTCGAATTGGGGTCCAAAAAGTCTAATTAATTTTTTTTGATTTTCGGCCAATTTAACATTGGGACCTTATGGGGAGGCGAACTGAAATTTTTTGAAATCGGATTTTGCGGCCCGTGGGCATTTATACTATCCAATTGGGACCCCTAGGAGACACTCCCGTCGAATTGGGGTGGAAAAAGTCAAATTAATTTTTTTCGATTTTCGCCCAATTTAACATTGGGACCTTATGGGGAGGCAAACTGAAATTTTTTAAAATCGGATTTTTGGCCCCGTGAGGTTTTATACTATCCAATTGGGACCCCTAGAAGACACTCCCGTCGAATTGGGGTCGATAAAGTCAAATTAATTTTTTTCGATTTTCGCCCAATTCAACATTGGGACCTTATGGGGCGGCAAACTTAAATTTTTAAACAACGGCTTTTTGGCCCGGCGCGCGTTTATACTATCCAAGTGGGACGCCTAGAAGACACTCCCGTCGAATTGGGGTCGAAAAAGTCAAAGTAATTTTTTTCGATTTTTGCCCAATTTAACATTGGGACCTTATGGGGAGGCAAACTTAAATTTTTTTAACTCAGATTTTTGGCCCCGTGGGGTTTTATACTATCCAATTGGGACGCCTAGGAGACACTACCGTCGAATTGAGGTCGAAAAAGTCAAATTAATTTTTTTCGATTTTCACCCAATTTAACATTGGGACCTTATGGGGAGGCAAACTTAAATTTTTTAAAATCGGATTTTTGGCCCCGTGGGGTTTTATACTATCCAATTGGGACCCCGAGGAGACACTCCCGTTGAATTGGGGTCGAAAAAGTCAAATTAATTTTATTCGATTTTGGCCAATTTAACATTGGGACCTTATGGGGAGGCAAACTTAAATTTTTTAAAATTGAATTTTTGGCCCCGTGTGCGTTGATACTATCCAATAGGAACCCCTAGAAGATATTTCCGTCGAATTTGGGTCGAAAAAGTCAAATTCATTCTTTTCGATTTTGGCCAAATTTAACATTGGGACCTTATGGGGAGGCAAACTTAAATTTTTTAAAATCGGATTTTTGGCCCCATGGGCGTTTATACTATCCAATTGGGCCCCCTAGGAGACACTCCCGTCGAATTGGGGTGGAAAAAGTCAAATTAATTTTTTTCGATTTTCCCCCAATTTAACATTCGGACCTTATGGGGAGGCCAACTTAAATTTTTTGAAATCGCATTTTTGGCCCCGTGGGCGTTTATACTATGCAATTCGGACCCCTAGAAGACACTCCCGTCGAAATGAGGTCGAAAAAGTCAAATTATTTTTTTTTATTTTCACCCAATTTAACATTGGGACCTTATGGGGAGGCAAACTTAAATTTTTTGAAATCGCATTTTTGGCCCTGTGGGCGTTTATACTACCTAAATGGGACCCCTACAATAGACTCCCGTCGAATTGGGGTCCAAAAAGTCTAATTAATTTTTTTTGATTTTCGGCCAATTTAACATTGGGACCTTATGGGGAGGCAAACTTAAATTTTTTTAAAATCGGATTGTTGGCCCCATGGGCATTTATACTATCCAATTGGGACCCCTAGAAGACACTCCCGTCGAATTGAGGTCCAAAAAGTCAAATTAATTTTTTTTCGATTTTCACCCAATTTAACATTGGGACCTTATGGGGAGGCAAACTTAAATTTTTTAAAATTGAATTTTTGGCCCCGTGTGCGTTGATACTATCCAATAGGAACCCCTAGAAGATATTTCCGTCGAATTTGGGTCGAAAAAGTCAAATTCATTTTTTTCGATTTTGGCCAAATTTAACATTGGGACCTTATGGGGAGGCAAACTTAAATTTTTTAAAATCGGATTTTTGGCCCCATGGGCGTTTATACTATCCAATTGGGCCCCCTAGGAGACACTCCCGTCGAATTGGGGTGGAAAAAGTCAAATTAATTTTTTTCGATTTTCCCCCAATTTAACATTCGGACCTTATGGGGAGGCCAACTTAAATTTTTTGAAATCGCATTTTTGGCCCCGTGGGCGTTTATACTATGCAATTCGGACCCCTAGAAGACACTCCCGTCGAAATGAGGTCGAAAAAGTCAAATTATTTTTTTTTTATTTTCACCCAATTTAACATTGGGACCTTATGGGGAGGCAAACTTAAATTTTTTGAAATCGCATTTTTGGCCCTGTGGGCGTTTATACTACCTAAATGGGACCCCTACAATAGACTCCCGTCGAATTGGGGTCCAAAAAGTCTAATTAATTTTTTTTTATTTTCGGCCAATTTAACATTGGGACCTTATGGGGAGGCAAACTGAAATTTTTTAAAATCGGATTTTTGGCCCCGTGGGGTTTTATACTATCCAATTAGGACCCCTAGAAGATATTTCCGTCGAATTGGGGTGGCAAAGTCAAATTAATTTTTTTCGATTTTCGCCCAATTTAACATTGGGACCTTATGGGGAGGCACACTTAAATTTTTTAAAATCGGATTTTTGGCCCCATGGGCGTTTATACTGTCCAATTGGGACCCCTAGAAGACACTCCCGTCGAATTGAGGTCGAAAAAGTCAAATTAATTTTTTTTCGATTTTCACCCAATTTAACATTGGGACCTTATGGGGAGGCAAACTGAAATTTTTTGAAATCGGATTTTGCGGCCCGTGGGCATTTATACTACCTAAATGGGACCCCTACAATAGACTCCCGTCGAATTGGGGTCCAAAAAGTCTAATTAATTTTTTTTTATTTTCGGCCAATTTAACATTGGGACCTTATGGGGAGGCAAACTTAAATTTTTTAAAATCCGATTTCTGGCCCCATGGACGTTTTATACTATCCAATTGGGACCCCTAGAAGATACTCCCGTCGAAATGAGGTCGAAAAAGTCAAATTATTTTTTTTTTATTTTCACCCAATTTAACATTGGGACCTTATGGGGAGGCAAACTTAAATTTTTTAAAAATTGAATTTTTGGCCCCGTGTGCGTTGATACGATCCAATAGGAACCCCTAGCAGATATTTCCGTCGAATTTGGGTCGAAAAAGTCAAATTAATTTTTTTCGATTTTGGCCAAATTTAACATTGGGACCTTATGGGGAGGCAAACTTAAATTTTTTAAAATCGCATTTTTGGCCCCGTGTGCGATGATACTATCCAATAGGAATCCCTAAAAGATATTTCCGTCGAATTTGGGTCGAAAAAGTCAAAATAATTTTTTTCCATTTTGGCCACATTTAACATTGGGACCTTATGGGGAGGCAAACTTAAATTTTTTAAAATTGAATTTTTGGCCCCGTGTGCATTGATACTATCCAATAGGAACCCCTAGAAGATATTTCCGTCGAATTTGGGTCGAAAAAGTCAAATTACTTTTTTTCGATTTTGGCCAAATTTAACATTGGGACCTTATGGGGAGGCAAACTTAATTTTTTTCAAATCGGATTTTCGGTCCCGTGGGCGTTTATACTATCCAATTAGGACCCCTGGAAAACACTCCCGTCGAATTGGGGTCGAAACGGTCAAATTATTTTTATTCGATTTTGGCCAAATTTAACATTGGGCTCTTATGGGGAGGCAAACTTAATTTTTTTTAAATCGGATTTTTCGCCCCGTGGGCGTTTATACTATCCAATGGGGACCCCTAGAAGACAGCCCCGTCGATTTTGACTTTTGGTTATGACTTTGAGTTCTCGACTGCAGACGTGAAAGTTTTCATTATGATAAAAATCACATGGATTAGAAGTTCAAAAATTTTCTTTTGGGACTGAACAAGTCTGTATATAAGCCTTTTTCTACGTCTGTATTAATCATTGACGAAACGATATAGTTAATTTAGCGCTGACGATTTCCCCGATAAGATCCCCTAAATAACAAACAGTCATTTGATATTCTCTCCGCTCGTCGTGGAAAATATCTCATTGAAGATGAACTCGATGTAGAACCTGGAGTTGGCCTTATTTCGCATATTTGGCGATACGAGGAATAGATGTTTTCCCCATTGGGCAGGTGCGAGAGGTGCGGAACGAGGCCGATAAACCGTCTGTCGGCACCTCTATAACAAGAAGCATACGCTAATTCACGTACATATAAAACACCAGAGATTCTTGGCATTGGCAGAGCGGCAAGTCTGTGTCGATAACGAATCGAGACACGCTTGTGTCCAGGTGAAGTATTCCGATACTCATCGAGAAGTCTGCTTTCTACGGATGCTGCAGGGTTGGGGGCGGGGAAGGGTAAACTATGGCTGACGCAGGAGACAATTTATATACCTATGTCCCACATCGTATACCAGCGTAAGTAATGCTATGGTTTTTTTATACTTATCGATTAGTTATATCTGGAAGACGAAAGGATTTTTTAACTTAAATTTGAAATTTTAAGTGTCGATTTGAGACCATAACCATCTCAATTTGAGACATGAAACCACTAATTCGGCAAGTTAAACGGTGAGTTATGAGTGTTCAAGTCTCAGTTCATGACTTTAGAAAAGTCCATTTGCGAGTTGCAAATTTCCTTTCGAATTAGATTGAACCTCTGAAAACTTTCTTGGTGTACTTGAGTGAGCAGTCCGAAAGGATTATTTCGTGTCGCGGCAAATTAAAAGAGACCGGTTCCGTAAATTTACTCATGTTGTCAGTCAGCTGGGCCTTATAGAAATGGCCAATATCATTGCTAATGTTTCTCCCGACTCTTTCCATTGTGGCAAGCGCATGTTCAATATTTTTCATCGAATACTATAATATACTCGACGGGGTTTCGCGGCGAGCGGCTGGACAATGCTTGATGATAAGGTGATTCCCGCTTTCTAAATATTTTTTTATTGAGGAGACTGAATGGAGGACATTAGCACCTCGTAAAAAAGGGGGTTTTGAAACACATGGGGTCACATCCAGGGGCATCCGATCGCTTGGACACGTGTACTTCGCGAGCCACCATAAGACATCGGCTATATCGAATTGCCGCATATCATGAGTGCTCATCTCTTAAGGGGAGTTGTTATAATCTCGCACTTTCTATGCAGGAACGCAAACTTTGCTTCTGTACATCAATGTGTTCATAGGAGAGGAAAAAATTGTTTTGAGTATTGAATAATTCCGAAATTGAAAAATTGTTGAAAACATTTGGAACGACCGCCAAAATATTTAAAAATTCGTTTGTCCCATTCTTGTATGCAATCTCTCAATGTTTGGAAACTTTCGATATTTTCACAATTTTAAATGTATTATTTTAATTTCCACACAATTATTTTCAATTGACCAAATATTCATGAGACTTCGGGATTATCCTGAGGTTTCAAATAGAAAGGTTTGAAACTCAAAATTTTCCGAAATTCTAGAAACCTTGAAAATAATGCAAATCCAGCAATAAAAATACTGCGGTATTTTCCATAGGAAAACGGATGCCACATGCGGATGACCATGACTCGTATGATCGGATCTCACGTGGTCCATTCCAATCGAGATTGTAGTCTCGTACCCGATCATCCGGTGACTTTCTAGGGACGCGAATACCGCCACTGGATAAATTACCAGTCACTAATGAAGCTATCTCTCGGATATTTACTCTCATGCGTATGCATTCGGTTTTATGTACACCCGAGTGATCGTTAAAGTTTGTTACTTCAATTGGGATAGTCGGTTTAGTGCACCTTAGAGTAATTAAAATAGGAGGTCACCTACATCAACCACACGACCAAATGTCGGACAATTTACTTTTCATTCAAATTTCACTTTTCACTGAATTTATGAGATTGTTATGAAATTCCCGGAGGAGTAACTTATTTTAATTATTCTAAAAACACTTGAATTTTTTGTGTTCATTTCCATTTTTCCATTTTCGAAATTAACCAAATATGTTTGTGTGTATAATAATACCCGTTTATTATTGTGCGTATATGTGTGGGACTTTCTGTGTAAATGTTTGTAATTTTCGTGTTGCATTTGAGTGTTCCCAATACTCATTTTTTCAACTAACAATGTCGCACTTGCTAGTATTGAAATAGCTAAAAAAAATTGACAACTGTGCTCATGGGTGGGAGAAATACTCTCTCTAGCTCGTTATTAATCTGTTCCAGGATTAATGAAAATTCAGGGTTTCTCCTATTTATGACATAAATGCCAGTTTCTTTCAAGTAGGAGTGACCTTTTCACACCTAGGGGAATTATTTAACGACTTCAGAATTCCGGTTGGTGACATAAGAACCGGTAATTTATGCGAAAAGTTCATACTGTTAATTTCTCATTGCTAAAATTTGATAATTAAGAAGGAAATATTGAATAACTCTCAGAATAGTAAGCTGATTGATTTTGTTGCTGAATTTTGTAGGTGTGTGGGGGTGTGTGTATGCAATTTCTGTAAGATGAGGTAAAACGTCAAGGTTACAACAAAAATGCTGACAAAAAAAAAATTTCAACGCCGTTTGTCTTTCACTATATTTGCGGACGCTGAACAGGTCGACGTCATTAATAGAAACACCGCAAAACACGCGGCAGAGTATAATAAGAACAAACGATAATTCAGATAGATACGTGTGATGGGTGTTGTTGCTGTTTCATTTAATCCACATTCTTTATGTCGCTTCTATTTATTTTTTTGCATTACTCATCATTTTCGCTAAGATTTAGGGGAAGCAATTGCACTTTCGTAAACAAATGAACCCGTTTTGCAATCATGAGCCGCAGATTAAATAAAACGCGGGGGAAAGTTGTGGACGATTCAGGCCCGCGTGCCTCGCGGATAACTCGCTGAGTTACGTGGACTCTCCCACGTTATCTCTGGCAAATTCGCGCCATAAATTTCGCCGATTCGACATTACGGCAGCTATCTAGCTTGAATAGGCGTGACCCCATGTCACAATAACCTGAGCGTTGACGGTTCAGGAAACTTCTGGTGCCCTAAGAAAAATATCAGATTTCAAGAATACAGTCGCTAGTCGTCCCAAGTTAAGCAGACAATCGCACGAATTCGCGAACCAGCGAAAAATATACTTGAATTAAGACACCGGCGAGTTAACACTCAAAAACCATCCGATAGGTTTTCTCAAGAAAGTGTTGACAATGAATCCGTCGGTACGTCGTCAAATTAAAATAACAGATCATTGTGGAAGGAAAAGTTGGATTTTTACAAAGATCGATTTCCTCTTTCAATTCGAGAATTCATTTTCGATCGGCTCGCATAATCCCTGAGTGTTTCTGAGGAGAAAGATTCATCACAGCTGAGACATTCATTGAATTCGGAGATGCGGATCATTATTTTGAAATAATGCACACTTTGTAATTTCTTGAGATGCATATTGATTGGGCTATGTACGAAGTTGTTTCTAAAAGTTAATTTTTCTGGTATATCTCTATAGTGCTTGGAATGCATCTTGCGACCTCGTGACGACGACGGATAATGTCGCGCTATGTCGTGATCACTCCAAGTCGTGTCGCGAACTCTCGATAATGGCATTCATTCGCATATTTAATCATTTCAATTTCACTCCCGTGAAACTAATAAATTGGTGACGAGTCTTTTAAAGCCCGGGGGGGATTGTTTCCTTGAGGTAGTGACCTGGGAAAATATCATGAGAGAATGCGAAGTATGGGAAATATTTTTATTGTCAAGCGGAATTCAGTTTTTGCTTGTGCAATAAATTAAATATTCCGAGGCAATAAGGATGTACTTCTAAGCAAAGACACTTTAATCGATTATTTTTTATGTCTGTATTATAATTTGTTTTTCTCTTCGATGTTATGCGCTTTACACTTCAACAATCGTCAAGATTTCGAAAACTGCATAAATGAGAAAGGATACAAAAATGTCGCACATTTTGGACATTTGAAATGTTTTGACCATTGAGAAATAGTTGCAAAAAATCAAAGATTTCAAATTAGAAAAAAATTCCAAACCTCCAAAAGTTTAGTGAGTTGAAAAATCCGTAGATGGAAATAATTTTAAAAAACATAATTAAATATTAAATGGAAAAAAATATATGATACAAGCATCCCACAGGTCCTACAGTTGCAAAATTGGAAATTGAAAAGCCTCAAAAATTGCGAAAACCGCAGAAATGAAAAAAAAAAATCAAACTTCTTAAAACATAGAAACGTCAAAAAATTTGAACAATTTCAAAGCCGTCGGTAAATTTCAAAAGAACTATTCACATATGTAACAATTTTTAGCACAATGCTCCTTTTTCCTTCACGAATCTCTCACGAAACTTGATTTCGAATATCAATTTTTCTGTTTGACCTGGTCATTTTGTCCTAATTTGCATCACCGCTTTCTACTCTGCCCATGAATTTCGACATCAAGCTGTGTCCGATAACTGCCCGGTCTTTTTTATCCCATATATAGCAGGTGTATAAAAATCATGATGGATATACGGATGGCGCGAAAACACCTTGAACCCATGAAAAATAATCTACGAAAAGTAAAACTTCGTATCCTTGACCAGTTACCCCAACACTGCAATCAATTTGGTGGCACAAACTGAAAACTATTCAGACATTCACGAGCAATTCTCGGTCAGGTATGACTGGACAGGAACTTTAAGGCACTCACGATTTATTGCAAATATTTTTTGAACCCTTCACTAGGCACGCTATACAAGTTTGACTCGCGCAAATTTTTACGTTATGAAAAATCCATCCCAAAATTGATGATTTTCCAATTTAACTGTTTCCATGCTTCGAATGTGTCTTCTAGTTGATTCATTTGAAGGTTAAAAGCACACAAAATACCTAGGGAGGCCAAACGAGACGGTGCCAAAGAGAAGACGAAATGACCCACTGATTTTTTTTGCCACATCATCATACATGAAGAGACGAGAGAAATGCGTGGAGAGAGCAAGACAATTTATAAAACCTTGATATCTTCAAAATCGTTACATTTTCTTCCTTCACACGTTCCTTTATGTATCTTTCCTAATTTTTTTCCAATTTTTACCATTTTGTCAAACATTCATATTTTCAATATCCTCATTTTTTTCAAATTCTCAACCCTTTGGAACTCTTCTCTTTTTTCACGTTTTTAAATTTTTCCTATGTTTACAAGAAAAAATAATATGCTGCAAGAAAAAAAGTATCACATAAAGGGGATTTTGGCCAGAAAGAACCGTGTATAGGGGAGCCTTCAAAATCACCAAACGAGCCTGCGAGCGACCAATTGACCGATCGCCTGAAGCTAATGAGCCATGCGGTTAAAAAAAAAACTTCCGCAGTTCGGTCAGAAATTGAAGAAACGTAAAAAATTAGCTAAGCGATTGGGAGTCAAGAGCTGGCTATAACTCAGTCTCGCGACCGGGTCTCGTGACTCCTAAGACCTTGAGGCAAGACTTCCACAACGAAGCCGGAAGGGGCGAACGGGGAAAGGGCATTTCATTCACCGGAGTTCATTGTGTACGACTAGACGTTTTTTATCTCTATTCATTCCCCCCTTTTCCGCGCCGATTAGTCTCGCGGAATCTGCGCGTAACGCGAACCCGTTAACATTTATTCTCATTTATGCTCATTCTGAATATTCGCAGGTGTTCAACCTCTCACGTGCGGGGTTCTTTTGTCGAAACGCCTGCATCGCCTAAAAATAGTAACAACTGAAATTTGATTTTAAGGTAGTCACTGGGTCGCACAAGCAATCCAGTGACTCATGTTTGCACCCAATTCACAATATCTCCTGAATTATGAGATTTAAAACTGAAATAAGAAAACCTAAGGTGTGCAGTTTAGTGTACGTAAAGGCTTTTATTTAAGCCGTTTACTCATATCCTCAATAGTTTCCGCAATCGATCCTTATAAAAATTAGGATTGTTTCTCGCAGTCACTGTGTCCCGCAGTCCTTAGCCATGTAATATAAAAAAGTTCTCGAAATAAATTTCATATTCTCTGGTAGTTGTCAATATTTTTAGCGTTTTGAAAAGTCTCCAAATTTTTTTGAGCATTTAAACATTGGAAACATGTTTCATTTTTTTCAAGAATAGCGCCCTGCTACTATGCGCATCAAAACTGTTGGCTTCTCTTTGACCACAAGATGGAGTTCCTGGAAATGGGCAGTATTGACCGTTAACAAAATCTCTGAAAAAGAATTCGGACATTTAGGAACTCGTTCCGCTCGAACTACGTCTGCGAAGAATGTTCGTCCAACGTCGCCTGGTATAATATATTTTAACGACTCTTGGTAACAGCCATATGTATATATTCCTCCCTGGCGATATAAGCTATATGAACAGAACTTTAAATATAAAATAGCTTGAACGGAAATATGTTGAAGATATCTTGAAAATGAATCACATTACTGAATTCGCGAGAATCTTTTTTTGTACCTCCCACTTCGCTCTGCAAAATCAATCCTTATCAAAATTTCCCATCCCTCCCTAGATTTGGATACATTTCTCCTCATCTTCGGTGTGAGAGTTTACCTCACGACGCGCGAAAACAGAAGTCGGCTGGCGGCTTGAGAAAGGTTTTTTTTAATTTTCAAAAATGTGAAAGTAAAAAAAAAATATAACTCTAAATGTCAGTACCGCAGCGAAAAGAACTGAGAATCTAAAGGGTATATAAAATTTTTGTAAATACAGTTTTGTAGAGCTGGATGGGATCTACACAAAAGTCGCCATACACATGTTATCTCCATCAGATTGCGTGATATTTCGCAACAAGTATGAAGCCCATATCATGCCGGGCCTTGATTACGGATTATTTATTACTTTAATATTAAATTTATTCTGAAAAATTTGATGGGAATCAAATGTTTTTTTTCGACACATCGTCCGCCAAATTAATTTTTTTCAAATTTCCTGCAGATAGGTGTGCAGCCTACTTCACACAGCATCGTCTAAGACTTCTCAGCGGCTCTTCAATTAGATAATATCAAAACATACGGCAACAATGTGAAAGAAATGCCGCGAGGAACAGCCAGGTGCTGCGTTATTTCCTCAATTTCCATAACGCCTTTCTCATTCAAACGTCCCTGGTGTATTCGGCCTACACCGTTACGCGTCTCACACGCGATATGAGAAAACACGGACGGTTGGATATGTCGGGAAAATTTAAGGACGAGGGATATTCCCATGCTTTCGATTGGAATGCCTCTAGATCTGAGTATTTGTGCCAGGCTCCTATTTTCACTAATCATTTGATTGTATTTAATTTCACCGGAATCGAGTTCTTCCTATTCATTGAAGATGTTCATGCCCGGGAAAAAGAGAAAATAACCCAGCTTGCAAAGTTTCCAAGCTTGGAAAATTCGAAGTCCAAACATTCTGAGAAATTTCAGAGAGTTGTATTTTTTTCTGTCACAAATTATATTTTCGTCTTCCCCTAGTAAGTGTCCTCAAGACTACCAGAGGAAGTACGCATAGTTTAACAGGCCGGTGGCCCCTCTCGTGCACTCATGCTGATATGCAATCAAATGAATGGGAGGTAATTCACTTTATAGTGTGTACACTAGGGCCAGTTCAATGCCAAGGCTCCGCTGCAATTACTATCACGCAATGCCACACTGCCACTCCACAAGACTTTTCAGCTATGACCTGCACCATATTCCAACGGTTCGAGATGCTAATCGTGGCATCATTAATCAACTCAGTATTATATTTTACGAGAAATCCATGCTGGCTATGGGAACTCCATGAAAGCACACTATCCCCTACAAGTTTGCAAAATATTTCAAATTAAAAAGACAAATCAATAATCAAAACTTGCAGAAGGTTTTAGATTTTAATCGCCGCGGTTTCGGGAATCGTCTTGACGCTATGCAACTGCTCTTGAAATATACCATCGAATCAAGTCCATTGGCATCTGAAATGACCGGTCTTCCTGTAGTTTAGGACAGATTAGTTATTAGAAATGGTTAGAAGTTCGGTGATAATTATTCAAATTTATTTACTTATATTCGCCATGTGAATTAAATTTCCGTTTTGTTTTTCAAAAAAATAATATGTCTCATTTTTTTAATCTTTGAAAATGCTGAAATTCTGTTTCCATTTCCACCGAAGTGAGAATGAACGGTTCCTGTGGCCCGTTAGTCCCCCGGTATTTCGAGTCCCTGGAAGCCGTGAAGCGCCCCGTGATCTTCAACAGTGATTGCACATATCAGTAGTTCCCATCGTTAATCAATCCACAGAGATCAATTACTCATTTCAGCCGCTCTACTGAAAGGAAAGTTAAGTAAATATAGTACTGTTTCCTTTTATGCTAATATACCTACGATAATATTTCGGAATTTATAAAATTTCTAAAATTTCGCTGAATTTAGACTAACTTTAATTATTCCAAGTGGTCGCGAAAAGCTTAAATCGAACCTGTTCGAAATTTTAAAAGATTAATCTTTCGAAGTTTAGAAACATGTTCGAAGGTGTTCGAATATTCTATATTCGTGAAGTTTTCAATTTTTTTTTTCTGCGCTTCCTCATTTTTTTAAGTTTTTAGAATATTTTCGAATAACTCTGGTTGGCCAAAAAAACGCATTTTTGCCAGTTTAAAAATTTAAGGATTGGAGAGTATTAGAATTTTCGGAACTTCGGAAAATATGTTTTTTTTTTCAAACTTGCGTGGTACAAGGTTTTAAGTTTTTGATTTTCTAATGCTTTCAAAGTTTCGAGATTTGAGAAATTTCCAACCTGGAAAAAAAGAGAAAAAATGGAGAATTTTGGATCATCAAAGTTTTTAATGTTTGAGTTATCTTAAATTTCTCAAAATTTCAAGGTTTTTGGAAATTTCGTGATTCCCATCGTTAATCAATTAACGGTGACCAATTACTCATTTTCCTCTCCCTTGAAATGAAAGTTGAGTAAACACAGTGTATTTTTTGCCTCGTTTATACCATGTTAATATCTCGGCGATAGTTGTGTGGAAAGTTCGTTAAGCATATACTCATTCAATTACATCGATAGTTTATGAGAAGGGAGATATATTAACGTTAAATCGGATGTAAATGCGGATAATAGGGGCTAATATATCACCCAGTATTCTCTAATTACCCGAGATTTTGTTAATAAATTTTCTATTGTTACGATGTTAATTATCCACAATATTGTACGTGAATACTTCATAATTCATGGACTTTGTGTTTTCAGTTTTGTTTAACGATGACAGTTGCGTTCAAATGTAGTAAATGCTCTTCAGTAATTTATGCGATGATTTTTTTTATGCAGAAAGACGAAAAAAACAATAAAAAAATCTATAAAGGATCAAAAGACCGGGAAACGTTATGCTAAGTGGCCTCGACTCGCAAAAGATGAGGATCGTAAAATCAGAATGCTCGTAAAATCTGTGAGACTACCCAGGGGCGTACTTTTCCGTACCCGCACCAACATGAAAAACTTTTTGGAATAGATGGTCAAAATGGACTTGTGTAGAGTTTCTTCTACAAATTATGAAATTGAGCGAGTTTTTGAAGTTATTCCCATGTTTTTTACGATTACAAGCATTATCCATATTTGTAATTACTTGCAGTGTTCGATTAACTGCACATTTTCAACATTTCGAATCGCCGTTCTGTTTTATTTCCCATAAGCGTTAAAATTGCAAATGTTTTCGATTTTATTCGAAATCTCTGAAACCTTCACCAAGTTGCCGATTTTTTTATCCACTCAACGTATTCAAGTATCCAAATCCCTAGGCGTATGCGCAACCAGCAGTGGCACAAAATGCGATGGCAAATACCGATAAATCGTACTAATGCTCGCAATTAATCACGCACACTGTACCCCCGACACCGACGGCTTCCGGAGAGAATACCCACGTCACGAGCCCGCTTCATTCTCCGCATTATGCTCCTGGTATCCGCGGTGACTCTTCTTGTACTCGCAGTACATTCAAACTCACCATTTTCATCCGCTCCTCAGTGACTTTCCACTCGGTCACGACTAAACCCGTCGTTTTAGATCAAACGAAATACTAATGTGTTTTTTTTTTTGGCCAACGAGCACATCGATTTGCATACGAGATATGTGAGGTTAGAGCTCGGCACCATGTTGAACACTCTATACATTCAATTAAAAGTGCTTTTAAGTACCGTTTTTGTTGTAAACGGCAATCCTTTTACTCCTTCATTGTTCCGAAAGGCAATTTTCCATAGTTCTTTTTTCTGCCTGGAAGCACTGTCATTGTGGAATTATTCAATTTTATATTTTCAGCAGGAAATCATGTAGAGTGGTCTTCAAAAATCCGAGCTTTGAGCATCGCGCCTGCCAGTGGTAACGGTATATCGGAGACCTCTCCTTCACACCATTAAACAAATGCACGAATCAATGTTTGTTGAAAAAGTTGAATTTTTTCCATAATGAGCATGAGGAGCGATATTTCACCTTAAGGGTTTGAAGGATAGATTCTTTACGCTGTTCATATCGTGGGTGGTGCCAAAGACCTCCAGATGGGTGACCACGGGTAGATTGAACGGCGTTTATAATTATTCTGTTTTTAAGACATGCTGGAATATGATAAAGGTTTGAGCGGGTCCCATGGACCCATACAATAATTGCTCTTCTTATGAGTTTTTGGTAAAAATTGTAGCAGTAAAGCTAGCCTTTTTTTCTACTATTATGTATACTTGGGTCACGTGGGTCACTGATAACTAAACGGATCGTTGAGGGATTCTAGACTGCTCAATTCTTCACTTACCTTTGCGCAATATTTTCCAATGATTCTGACATATCCTTACTGCACGATGGATTAATACTACTGTATAACACCTAGATTCACTACTAAATACTTACGCTCATTAATAGATCCCCTCTCCCATCTGTTGCAGCTTGTTTACTCGTCGCAGTCAAATGCATCAGTGCCCCCAGGCATCATAATAATAATAAGACTTTTACGAAATGTTTTGGTATGCTCGGTGAGATTATGTACCAGGAAGTTGTGATTAATGGACTCTACGGTTTAAGGGTAGTTGAGAACACCACAACGAGAAAAGGGGCAGCTCAATAATTGTAGACCATGCGTTGCCACTTGAACAGCAGAATTTTTAGAGCATTTCACCAATGTTAGGGCGTTCAGGACGCTGGTCGAATGGCTGAAGTCTCCAATATGTTGATGTAATGGTCGTATGGTATGAATCACCGGTCGATCCATTAGCGAAAACGTACCTAATCAAGTCAACTACATACATAGGTGAGATTTCATTGAAGAATATCTCGGAAACTACAAAGAAGGCCTCTTTACAGACCTCACTTGACCGCGCCAAAAAGATGATTTTGGGAAAAGTAGGGAAATGGTCGATGCATTGTGTAGAATTTCATGCAAGTACTGGGTGTAAGAGTATGTTAGAAAACTGGGTTTGTCCATTCATAGTCTCAAAGAATATATTAACATTGTATTGATTCTGCTTAATATCTATTTACACTAAATGATAAATGGATGTACTACTCAAGGAATATGAAAAAAAATGTGATGGACGGATGATAATGGAAATCGCGAGGAATTGTGAAAGAGGTGCAAAATTCTCTGGAAACTTGGGGATCGATATACCAACTTCGCATTTGTCGATATAGGCCTTTGTCAAGAGCGCGGCAGTTCATGCGTGGATAATTATCCCGATCCCGCATACGGTTGGAAAATGGCTGTCTCCCACTCCTCACCCCATAATACCAGACTCTCAATGGTGGACAATATATTACTATAGAATATAATCAGGAAGGCTGGAAATGGAGTGCTGGCTTGTGCAATAAATCCCGTCACGTGATTTTCACGTCAAAATCAATTTTGCACTGTTCCTAGGATATTCACGGTCCATCTATAATTCAATTGCCCCACCCTGCGGACAAAACACCTTGTGTTTTTCTCAAGTACTTTAAAACTATAGGCCTTATTAAACCCAACTTCCTGGTATATAAATCTGACGAGTGACAATACTGTGTGATAAAATATGAAAAATTTAAAGCTGTTGAAATTCTCGCTATGTCAACTTTCGGAATTCCGAGGACTTTTTGGAAAAGTTATGTATATTATGAGTCCTTTTTTTTAAATTGCATTTTCAATTTTCTTATCACTTAAAATTTTGATATGAATTCATTTTTTCAGTTACTGGTAAAACTAATTATTCACGCATGAGTTAGGCGCACCCCTGGTCGTGGCCTTTATCGGCCATCAGTCAAGTTGGTACATTGATACTGAGTGTTCCCGAGAATTGTTTAATTAGTTTGGGGATGCCTCGGGGATAATTCTGATATCCATCTTGAGTCACTTGGAGCGCTTAATTTGTGAAAGTTTTTGTTTTAATCAAACTATTCACATTTGAACTTTTTAATTGAAGCGTGTCACGTTTACAGATAAAAAAAATCTATTCAGATTAGGTCGTTGCCCTTAGGAAAGTTTAAAGTTTAAGGAAAATTTGTAAATTCCTCGTCTGTTATCTTTCTTTCCTTATTTGAATTTGATATAGTTCGTGATATATTCGTAGTTTTTTTAGTAAAAATATACCGATCCCTACTTCACTTTGATATTGAATTATGAGCACACAATTTTCCTTCTGAAATTTTTCAAATAAAGTTTCCCAACAATTCTGTAGCACTATCAACTTTAGCAAGTTTTCCTACCTGTCGCTGTTTTGTTATATACGGTGGTATGAACATTTCAAGTTGATTATACAAGGAAATAAAAAGAACATAATTCTTAGACCCCTGGTGACTAATCTGAGGACGAAATTTCCGTGAGTCGAAAAATTAGACTCCTATAGTCTAAAATTTAGTCGCATTCGGCCGACTTTTTCTGTTGTTTCGAGATAGTTTTTATACTCACTGGGATGAATTTTTGGACTCACGGAAATTTCGTCCTCAGATTAGTCACCAGGGGTCTAATAATTATGTTTTTTTTCTTTCCGTGTAGGAATAGAAATACTAAAGTGATTTTATCCAAAATCTAATCCCCCTTGCGTTACATGAAGAACTTTCGATTCCAACCTGAATGATCTCAATCGCGTTGTTAGTACATGTATAGTCTCATACAAAAAATTGGCGTTATACACACACACACAGACATCATCTTGAGATTTGTTTGCAAATTCAACTAAAACCATTCTAATAAATACCATTTGAAGAATCCTTCAAAATTATCGGGTTTTCAGAAGAAATCAGAAGTAAATGTTCTTAGAGAACCATGGAAACTGCCTAGAAAATCATATTTTGTTTAGCCTCCGATTTTCGAACCGATACATTTCATAGAAGCTTCGAAAAAAAAAATGGAAAATTGTAGTGACTCCTAAAAGCGAAACCAAATCAAGGAAGTGAGTTGGCAAATATTTCCTCACTGTAGAAAAAATATATTCTAATTCAATGAATGCGGACTTGATTAAATCACAGAACATTTTTCCTCGGTATTAACATCTGGGACCTTTCGCCTCTCTTACCAGATAGAAAAACCCGAAGAAGCTCGATACTCGATGGTTCTGCAATTGCGCAGAGATGGCATGTTGAATTTTACACGAATGAGTAGGCCAAGCAATGAGAACATGGGGAAAACGCAATCAGATAGACCAATTAATGTTTAATAACTGAGAAGTGGATGCCATACTAATTAACTATCGATAGCGGATGACCTGATCAATGTTATGGTGTAAGTACAGATCATGTAACTTGATTCCAATTTATAGGTTCATCCCGCCAATCAGCTTCGCTTGGTCAGTATTTGATAGCTGCTCTCCACAGGGTGCTTTCTAGCCAAACCCTCTTTATACATTCTCGAGTTGAACTTTAGTTCAGTCTGCTTTGCATGGAATTCAAATTTGATTGATTTTTAGGCAAGTTAGTTTAATCAAATTATTTTTTATCAAGAATTTCTTTTCGTCGATTAATTTTCAAGCGCATTTTGCTCAAATTTGGATCCAATTTCCCTGATTTTATGAACTTCAAAGATGCGATACATAACCCGTATTTTGATAGTATGTTAATGGTCTATTCCCTAATATACATTTTGGGTCTTTAAGGTCTACCATAATTGTCTCTACTTCTGGGCTATTGGAGGAAAGTGTTCGTGTAAACTTAACACTACAAATTCGTGCACTATAAAACTTAGCAGATATGTGCAACGGTCACTAAAAAAAGTTTCCACAACCCTTTTTTCTTATCAAGCCAACATGGCGAGAGCTACATGTTCTTTTCTCTCAACGTTAGAGGGAGTACAGTATTACTGCTGCTGATCAAACAGTATGACCACTGCTGTGGGTAGCACAATCAGAATTTGGTATTTGGGAACGCCTGAAAGACCTGCAACGTCTTTCAACGTAATTTCATTGATTACAAAAGCAAACACACCTATCGGTAGTTTCGTTCGTCTCTCCATTTTTTCTATAACATTATAACGAACAATTTAGTAACACGATTCCTACATTCAACACCAATTGGCGCATATATATGTATCCACCTGCTTAATTTCGCTCCGCCGAACTTATTCCTCCATACATCACACACTGGATACATAATGTGTAGGCGGGAAAGTCGTTCGATACGGCTGTCCTTTACGTAAAAGGTGTTTACCAATTTTTATCATCATCAGAATAATCCCCCTCCTTCTATCTCGATTTAAATAACATCGAGCACTGCAGTTGATCGCAAAACATGGAGTCCATGATAAAGTCATTTTTCAGTATTTTTGTTGCGCGGAACAGACAGTACTCAAGAGTTTTTCCCTTCAACGATGAGAACAGAAAGTCCACAATGTTACATACTTACAAGGTGGCGCGGCTATTCAGAATAAATGGCAAACGGCTATCGCCTTCTCCATGCAAGCTTGATTTCTGAAACAGAAAAAGAAAATGACAAGGAAACAGCCCCTTTTCTCCCCCCCCCCCCCTTTCCTCATGGGTCGCGATATGGATAGGTTTAATCTCTTTCCCACGTTCCTAGCTTTTCTGCGGATTTACGCGGGTGTATGGGTGTCAGCTTTGGATTGGTCGATTGAGGTGGAGGCTGATAAATACATGGAGATTAATTATGCATGCAAATCAGCAGTGATTGCAGAATATTACATTCATGGTTTTGGAAGGGCAAGGAGAGAAGAAATTTTTACCCTCTAATATTTCAATATTAATTACTACCAATTGGAGACACGTTCTGTGGTATAATCTGGCTTGCATTTTTAGCTTTTCCTCATTTTTGGGCACGATGAAAATTAAATGATCCCTTGCCATTTTTTAACACTTGATCTGTATGGCTGACAAAGGTAGCTGAAAAAATTATGACAAACAAATTTAGAACAGACATTCCTCCATAAAATTGGCACACTATTATAGTTATTATTACAATGATAACTATTACTATTTATGCCATCATCTTCCATCACCGCAGACCAAAAGAAATTCACGTATATGTATTTTCTTACTCCTCCATTTCCACAACTCTCTTCAATTTTGGGCTTAATTTTATTCTACCCACAAACGCAAATTTAAACTGAGCGCGTAAAATCAAATATTACTCAATTTATTTCTTCATTTCGCAAAATAAATTGAAGTGAACACGTCCGACATCCCATCAAACTTCAATTTTGTTTGTCACGTTTCAGATTATTTACATTCAAGAAGCTTTTAATGTTTTTTTTTATTCTGAAATGCTTATAATTTTTTTTCAACTTTACAAATTTTGACTTTTCTAATATGAGGTAAACAAACACAATGTTTAGTTGGAATAAAGTCACTTTAATGGAATCCATTTTTGCACATCATTGCAGACCCCGAAATGTCACGTTCAATTTGAAGGGAGTTTCCATCCGATCAACTTCAGATCCGAAATAATCATTCTCTCTTGCAGACGCTCCCCTTGAACACACCAGATGCCTGCATCACACTATTATAGTCTTGTCGACAAATTTGTGTTTTTGAAGTGAAACTTCTTATGGGACTATATGAAGGTGTTACGCTGTCCGGACACTTACGGGGGGTGGGGGTGAGGGTCGAATGCCGGGGGTTGACAGCGGAAAGGCGCGAAGGTTTTTTTACAATGATAAGCCAAAATCAAATGTTCTAATCTCCTCCTGTCCTACAAATGTTTTACCATTCTACACCTTCATCATTTTACCAAAAGTATTATTTCAAATGGATAAGAAAAAAATCATACTCCTCTTCTGAAGTTTCACTTCTCTGGCGCGCCAGGAACTACACGCCAATTTGTTTGTTTCAATTTGAAATTTGTTTAACTCTTTCCATCATTCAAATTTACGAAATTTGCAGAAGGTTGCGGTATTCATTTTGTTAATATTTTTGAAATGTTTCAAATTCAGCATAATGGCATGTTATCGAAATTTGTCGCATTTTTTCAAATATTTTAAATTTTTGGGGCACATTTTTGTATTTTGCAAATTTTCTAAAATGTGTAAAATATTGAAAAAAAATCAACTTTTTTCAGCTTTTACAAGCTCGATGAATTCTGGATTAAAAAAATCAAGAGCTTTCTTTACCAAAATCGCAAAGCAATCAGTGTTGCGTGTAGATGAAATCGTCTGAAGAGAATTAATCTTTCGAATTGGAAGAAAGTTTCACTGGATGAGAGAATCAGTCTTTCGCCGAGTATCTGTCAACTGGCAGAGTACACGCCCACATGTTGAAATTGCAACATAGTGCGCAACCTCATTTTTTACGCTGTTCAATTTTTTCAAAGTTCCGGAGCAACTCTTCGAAAACTCTCCAAATTAAATGTCCTTAAAAGTGAAGAAACAATGTTTGGTGGGAATGAAATCGTCTTGATAGAATTAATCTTTTAAATTGGAAGAAAGTTTGACCCAATGGAAGAATGATTCTTGCGCTGAGCCCCTGTCATTTGGCAGAGTAAACGCCCACATCGCAACATTGTCCGTTGCAGTGTGAACAATAAACATGAAGGGATAATGCACTTTTGTCCGTCGACCGAATCCCTTCATTGGTCGGTATCTTGACCACAGTGTGGTCCAGCAGTTTAACCGCAGACTCCTGGATCCCCAACTTTCGTCGTTGCGTTTGATATCCAGACGTCGAAGTGGTCGAATGAGTTATGACTCTTGCCAGAAACTCCGCCTCATCTTCCGTAAAGCGTAATTTCTCCTTGCGTAACGATAAACTATCGACAATTTGCTTTAATTTGCATCGCGAGATGAAAAAAAATGGGTAACGAGTCAATTTATAGAGTTAGCGAAATTTGAGTTTTGCGGTTGTCGTAACATGGTAATGAATAAATACACAGGTGAATGCGGTATATAGATATAGAAATAAATATACGTGTGATTTGCAGAGGACCTGGCCATGCTTTTCTTTAAAAATGCCTATATAAAATCACCAATTTCTTCGCTAATACTTCCTACACTGAGGGAAAAATATACTTCGGCCCAATATTACCATGTTTTAGAGGAATGGATATTTATAAAAAAATGAATTTTATTGTTTTAGTGAAACCCACGTGACGTTAATTAACTACCAATGATGTTAATCATATAACTCTACGTGATACTTATGAGACAGAGGATGTTAGGTGAATTTGTACAGTAATAATTAAGAATCCGGAATTAATTAATTTTTTATTTTCAAATTAATAAAAATTAATAAAAATAATGTTCAACCCAGGTCAGTTGTCATATAATTGTTTGGAGTTAAGCGATTCACATCTTTACATTTAATTGTAATTGTCAGAGATTAAATGCAACGACGAAATTGCATTTTTTAGGAATGCCTATTACTCTGAAAAATGAAATTGTTGGGCCGAAGTATATTTTTCCCTCAGTGTAGGAATTGGACCAATGAATAAAGTCAGTGCAGCCATAACTTGCCGAACCTAAAAATTTTGACAATTTCAATTAGCATATAGTAAAAATTCCAACAAAATAAACAATTGCCGAAATTCCAAATTTTGTACAATTTTCGGAAACTTGACTCATTCCAAATTGAAAATTTCACCAATTTCAACAGATCATAGGAAAGTAAAGAATCTCAAGAATTGCCAAGCTGTAATTTGAAATTGTAATTTCCTATACTTCCAATATCTCAGAACATTGCCACATAGTATAGATAAAATAAAAGCATCGATCATTAATATCTAATTAAGTTCAGTGTGGAAAATCACACATTACGAGTTTACTCGTTTGATTTTTGTATGTCGAAAAAACGGTGATAATGCAGGTAATCTCTCCTGGTGTTTCATCCGCGTTCATTCGCGATTTAGATTGATAGAGTGTAAGCGCACTGTGCGATGGACAGCCCGGAATTATAACCTCAAGAACCTCTAATTGAGTGCCGACGGCCGCGAGAAAACTGTTAATACACGTTTAGAAATTTATTTCACAGAATCGTACATCGCTTTTTCCAGCCCTATTTTATAATTAATTTAAAACCCTCACGATCTTTTTGTTAATTGCATTCGCAATGTTTAAATTCTTAGTTCCTAAAAAAATTTCCAGATTTTTGCATTATTCGGAAATTTGAAATGTTGTAAACTTTCTCAAATTTTTACCATATGTGCACTGTTCTGAAGATATTTTTGAACTCCTTAAGATGAAAATTAATTGGCTGGTATTAAGTTCTTCAGGGAATTTACAGGTTGTGGTTAGAAAAGCAGCTCTAGTTTCTCATGGGAGTCAGTATTCCGAACGAAATTGTGTTCCAAATGGGATATCTATTCGAAGTCCTTGAACTAATACTGAATGAGGGGAAAATACTATTTGATATCATCGATCAATTCCAGTTTCTCTCATTTAAAATTTTTATCATATATTCGTCGTATTTTTAATGTTTCTAAACTCTTGAGTTTTGTGACAGCTTTGAATTTTCAATATTTTTTCTATAGCTTTACAATTCAAGTGGAAGATATATTATAGTTCACTTGTATGATACGGGTGAAAGTGCATACTTGGGCACATGAGTAAATAATACTTAGTACGAGCATTAATTCAGGGGTTTTCAGAGGAGGTACACCCCAGGGTGTGCAGCTGCAATTTCGCTTGAGTATAACTACTCTTCAAGGCCCATCTTGAAAAAATGATGAAACTTGAGCAACATGAGTTATCCAACTGAACAATTAACAGGGTAATATTACTTTCACTCTGAAATAAGCATTATCGAACAATCAGAATTGTCGAAATTCTTGGAGTTTTTTACCTGCTCTAAATTTTGAAATTATCCTAAATTTTCACTTTATCCTTTAAATTTTCTAAGCATATCAAAACTTCCGAAATCGTGGAAACTAGTTGTCGACATCAATATTCGATATAAATATGATTATCTTGATAAAATCACAATATTTCGCTGAATATCCTGACAAAAAATGCTGCAAATTGATGATATATTCTCTCCATTTCTCCAGCGGCCATTACAACTTTATCAATTTCGCGAGTCAACGAAACAACTCAGCATCATCAAGAACTCACGATAAAGTCACATATGCCACACCAATGGCCCATACAAAATCATGAATTACACAGCATCACAACTTCCGACTTGTGATAAATGCTTTGAGCAATTTTACTGTACGCAACAATGTCAGAATTTTCATGATTACTATCTCTCTTACGATGTGCATGACAGTCAAACAAGACGATTAATAACATGCGGGTACTATCGGAGGAGAATTGCATTGGAAAATTATGGTACTGGACGATATTCAATATAGAGTATGGATGTGCGCATTAATATCGTGAACTCAAGTTGGGCTTCACGAAATGCCACACGTACTGACGGAAAAAATTAGCCTCATCAAGATGATGTTGGTTTAATCATTAGCAGTTTTCAAGGCATGATAAAAATGAGTGATACGGTTTTAGGATGGACTTCAATAGAAACTCTGGAAAGTTTCTCCAATTTTTTAAATTTCCAATATTTCTCAAGATTATCTTTTCATTGAAATCATTTTTAGAGTTGTGAGATTATTCATATTTCAAGTTCTATATTTTACTTAATAGCGAGTGATGGCTCTGCTTATCAGTCACCTATAATTCATCGTCTGGAGAGGGATCAAGACCTCTTCCGGTCGACACGCGATTCTCGAGGACCTCCTTCTCGCTCGTTCTCTCTCCACGGAGACTCGTAACGCGCCGATGTTCATGATAAAAAGATTAATGATGGCTATTGCATGGGCCCCGTGTGTCGGTGGTCCTCTCCAAGGAAGCAATGGCGCAACGTCGAAGAGGGACTAACATTTCCCCTGTACACACTTGAGAGCTCTATACATTGAAGCCCGAGGGAATCGTAAGCGAAATTTCACCAGAAACTAATTCAGACAAAATTATCACCCACAAGACTAAACGGGATAGGGAGATTACTCTTTGAGAGTCGCATCAATAACTTCCCAATAGAAATGGGAAAATTCGCTATTGAAAACGCGCCGCGAAGTCGAGGTTCTCGGTAGGGTGTGAAAAAACGTTATTTGCTGACCTATTTATAAATGGATGGCTCATTTTGTAAATTTATTGGCTGAAAAGCATTTATTAATAAACTTAGCCTTATATTGTTCGTGAACTTTCTTTCCTTCCATTAAAAACAAATGGCAACATAAGCTTAAGAGTGCACCGATGGGTAACAATCCTGATCCTTTCCTCTCAAAATTCTAACCTGGTCTGAATTTTTCTTGGCGCCAAAATGTTAAATGCTCACCGAGTGGCACACGCGATTGCTTCGAGCTCCACATCGTGACTCTCCGCAATAATAAACTGCGCCTTTTCGCCACATAAAATAGAATCAACTTCTCATTCCTCAAGCATTATGAGCACCCAGACAGCCACCATTGTGTCGTATATCAGCATCTCCACTCGGTGGGCACACCAAGTCGTGCAATGGCAATTTTTTTCGGCATTACTTTTAACTAAACCGTCTTCCTCAAATTTTTTTGTTTTTATTCTATAACCGCTTGATGCACAATACAGGCGCATACGATTAATAGAACTTTCTCCCTCGATAACTACGAGGTTGTGTTTCTTTTTGGCTGCTCTCGCGCCCCGGTGCCGATGGCTTATCGTGTAGTTGCGACGCAACCCATCGGCAACCTCAAGGCACTCTCTATAAACTTCGCTTACCCGTTGGCAAATGCCCTCAACCTCAGCCCCCTGCCCTCTCCCCTCGCGGCCGCATCATCGCTCACCTATTATCATCACCGTTAAATACCACCTTCGCGGGGCATTATGCAAAGCAATTTCGAGAAAAATAAGCAGCATGTGGGTGTGAACCTCGATGGGCTGAACCAATAACTCCCCAATGTCTCTCCGGGTGGATATATATATATAAATGGGCACCAAAGAAAACAGTGCAACATCTCATTAACAAGTGCTTCCAAAAACGTTATTGCGTTTCTTTCATTTTGCAACTTTTAATTTTTTTCACATTTCAAATCTGTGAAAAAATTTGAACTTTTATCAACTCACATCTTTCGACAATTAAAAAATAAAGAAAAATAAACATAAAACTTCCAAAATTTATATTTCTTTTGTAATTAATAAAATTGGGATGAATGCCATATAATAAAAATCTCGAAATGCCAAGAATGTTTGGAAATGTAAAAATGCCGACAATATCACGGGTTTCACAGGTTGGTAAAAAAATTAAAATTCTTCACAATTCAGAAACTTTCAATTGCCTGAAAACTCCAAAAAATCCAATAAATGTCAAGTGTATGAATATGGCTTGTAGCCTCCAAAATCGCACACAAACATATAAAAGTCGAATTATATGAAAAACGGGAAAACACAGATGAAAGCCGTTATTATTGACCTATCAACGAGCAGTGCTATCAATGTAATCACGACTCATCGCTACAATCGAAAAGAATAGAAGCGTGTGTCGGGCGCGAAGCAAATCGGGATGACTTGCCTGTCTAACGGGTGCCTCACTCGACGAGGGCTTCTATGGGTAGAGTTGGCTGTGGGCTTACCGATGTATCTATACCGTACGTACAATTACCCTTGAGCCAGGACACTGTTATTAATGTCCCGTTGTCTTAAATCCCCCACACGAGCTTCATTCTTTTAATATTGACGTTATTTATGCTCCCTCGGTACACACGATCTACATTTTTTTAATGCAGCCCATGTGCAGAATACTCGACATTCCAATTTAATAGGAAACTCGACATATTTTTTATATCCTTTCTCGGATGCGAACCCTGGATCTTTGCTGTATCAGGCAGATCACAGATCCACTGTGTGTGTTTTTTTTCTTTGTCTCAGTTCGTCTCGTTTGGACTCCCCACGATAGCTGCTGGCTGAGCATTCCTTCAGGAGGAGTACTGGACACCCATCTATGCGGCTGAGACCGCCTTTCGCACATTTTAGGCCATCGTACTCCTAAACACAGGGTAAATCTCCAGAAACCCCTATCCCACGATGGGGCGCGTCTAGGATGGAACCCACTCTCCGCCCCTCAGCACGTGGTTAGGTTCCCGCCTCGCCGTGCGGTCTCATTCTATGGGTACCGCCGATAGCACACACGGAACGTTCAGAAGTGATTTAGAAAAGATATTCTGCGGTGACCGGGAGCAAACCTAGGACTTTTAATGCGGTCGGCAGATATTCTACTCACTACGTCAAACCCCCGTGTGTGTGTGTGTATCATACTTCTAAAGATGTCTCATAATGATAAAACTTATCGAGAAACACGAAAATTTCAGAAACAAGTTTGCTTTTGATTTTCCCTGTTAGGAAGGTAAATGTAAGCTTTTTAGGTCTGGAAATCGTTGGAACCCCAAAACCTTTCAAAATATCCAAAAACTTCAAGAATTTCGAAAAATTGGAAAAATTGCTAGAATTTCTCAACTGGGACCAATGCAAAAATTGTAAAATGTACCAATTTTTGAATATCTGTATGTGGCTAATGAGCATTGAAATACTACTGTGGTACATTTGCAGGTACCCTGAACCATGTCTAATTATTCCATCCAGCCGGCAATATTTCCATTATTATATTCTCAATCTCATGATTGATTAATACATTTATATACACAGATGATGTGTTTATGAGGGAATGGAATGTCCAAAGCTCCCTCCTATTCCATTGGCCTTAAAGTGCCTCGTTGTCATTAGTTTCAGGCCCGGACGTTTAAAGAGTTGAAGGATTAAGCTCTCGTGAGATCGAGTTTTGGTCACGATTGAATGGCCGAGCATCATGACATTCCAAGTCTATCCCACGGATATTTCGCTCTTATCAGTTTAACAATCGTGATTGCTCCTCTTAGAATTGAACAAATACCCAGGGGTAATAAAACAAAGGATAGAAAAACCAAGTGTTGTTTGCAGAATGTATGGTTTGTCATAATTGATTTTAATTAATATGCACGTACAATATATATACTGTTTCACACACCAATATATAAATATTTTGCCAATCGTTAAATTGTTAAAAAAAACCCAGATATTTCAGTCTCAACAAGACTGAGGATTTTCAGAAATTTCCGTCTAAAAAAAATTATATTGATAAATATTCTAACATTTCTTCACTTTTCGAAAATTCTCATCATGTGATGAAGTGGAAGGTAATCAACTAGTAATTCTTTGCAAGACAGTTGCAAAATATGCTGCGTCGAAATGAATGTTCCACTTTGGGGAAATTATCAAAATTCTTACAATTTCTCAAGAGTTTGGAACTCACATCTTAATTTTTATAGTTCCAAGAATGTTCAGAAGTTTCAAAATTTTGAAAAATTCCAAGAATACGTCTATCAGCAAAAATGTCAGAGTATTTATTACCAATGGAAAGTGGCAACCCTAGTATTGAGTTGGAATAAAAATATCGGTAGGAAAAGGTGGCAAGAGTCATAGGCAACCGAAATAAATCCTATTAGCTCCATCCAACTTTCCTGCGTACATAATTCCACAATTTTTATTGATTACTCCTTTTTAGGATTTTTATCATTGGCAACATCCAACTTCTCTCCCTGATTCTGTAGGTACGCCATTAGCTCAAGTAATTTAATATAAAATATGATATATTAGTTGTTTTATCACGATGAGGAATTCAACCATGGAAAGTCCACCTGAGTCGGCATAACTGGGGATCAGGTGTCTGCGCGTTCACTCAGACTTTCCTTCGATAAGGCATGGGTAACCTATTCATTATAAAATAAAATTATTGCAATATATCTTGTACCATCCTCCCCTGCATATGGAAATGATAAAAACTCAAGAAAATTTAAAAAATTGTGGGAATTCTGAGAACTTTTGGAAATTTCAACTCAACTGCATTTTGAAAACTATGAAAATTCCAAACACTTGACTATTTTGAAAATTACAAAAACATTTCGAAATTGCAACATGCATTAGATAAAACCATGACAGTTCATCTCTCGTGTTATCCCAGACGGTCCGGACGATGTCTTTTTTATGAGACGAACTAGCAGGTCTGTGTTTTTAAGGAAAGTGCATCCAAGAGATGATGAATTCGCGCAGGTGTCGACGTGGTATTCTTCCTCTATTATGGCGATGGAAATTTATTAATGGGGGACATCTATTTGAAATTTTGAAGGAACTGAAAAATTTTTGTTTTCGCTATAAAAATGCTCTAGGGTTTCAATGCTTATGGATCATATCGATGTAGATGGTGAATTGTATGGTGCAGGCATCGTAGATTGAAGGTATATGAACTATAATTTCACAGTACTTTAAAACTTTAATCGCGGTTTTTTCGAAACCATTTTGGTTGAGACGGCCGGACACATTACTCAAACTAATCTCGACCGATCGGTCTGAAATTTTAACAATATATTCGAAATGGTTCTGTCAATCTACACACATGGGAATTTTGTTTTATAGTAATTTGGCATGTTTTTTTCGTGATAATTTGCACTTTTTTACGATCACGCACCATTTTCCGAAAACTCAAAATATCGAAAACATCTTAGGTGTGTCGATAGCTGTTGGCGTCTAGATACCAACCAAACGTAATTTTTTTGCAGATCCAAAATTGAGAACGCTAGCTGTTTGACCATAGATCCTCTTCCAAAAATAGGGTCTACGAAGAAATGCTACACAGCCGCCATTTTATTTTGGATTTAGTTGGAAAAATCATATTCAGTACTTCGTATCTAATATTCTACGATTTACTTTACAAAGTTTCGATGGGCTCTTTCATTTGGCCAAAGTAATTCCAGAAAATTCGCTTCTTCTTTTTCAATAAAAAAACATAACTAGTCTCTATCTAGTAATGCAGACGCTGTAAGTTGGCGTGGGTGAGCTAATATGGGTGAAGGTAGCAAACATGAAACAATGGTATTTGTAGGGAAGCGCGAGTCGCGAGCCTACACGACAATTTACCATAAAGCATTAATATATAAATAAACGTGACAATACGATTAGGCTGTTTCAAGTGTTTGGAAATTGCAAAGAATCGAACATCGCGAAACTACATCGGGATATATCGGACTGTTTATTATGAGTGGAAAGTTGCGATTTCGATAACAAGCTGAACAGAAAAATATATATATGTATAAATCTATGCACGATGAAAAAGGATGATACTATTGCAGTTATTTAGATTCTTTTTTTGTACTTGGGAAAATTATATATTGGAAACTGTATTTTTATCATTTTTAAAAGGGTTGGATTTTATTCCTTTTTTCTTATGAAAACTCTAATTTAGGTGAAATTAACAATTTTTCAATATTGGAGTTTCTAGAAATTTCTGAAATGTTTAAAATTTCAGAAGATTTTTAACTTTTTGAAATTTTATAATTAGGAAATTAGGAAACCTATTGATTATGTTGGAATTTTTCAATTATGTTGGAATTTTTGTACTAATTCTTTCATTGTTTTTAATTGTATTAAAAATTCGAAAAAAAATTCAAAATTTAAGTGTGTTGCTCTTGCTTTAGTTAAATTGTCGAAATATTACAATATTTGGAAATTGATATTTTTTTCGACCCTGTTTGAAATTTGGATATATACAAGTCAACTTCTCCAAAATGCAAAATTTCTCATTCTCCAAGTGGTCAAAATGCTGCTTGTATATTTTCAGATCTTCAAAACTATCACAATTCCCGCATATTGCCAGCCCACCCACGCGAATGTACATTGCTAGCATTGCTAGATGAGGTTCACCTTTTCGCAATGAATAAAAACAAGTTTCTAACTCGACGCCCCTTCGACACCAAGAATGCATATAAACGGACATAAACATCGGAACGTATCACTGGCGATAGCAGAATTATTGAGGAATATATGCTTTTTTCGCGGCTCATCAGTAGTTTTGTTTCGACTTTCGAGGATTGCTTGAAGGGGCTACGAATCTCTTCCGCAGTCCGACAATACCGAGGCTTTCGCCATGTTACATGCACCTGGTCAATGTCACAAACAATATACTGAATAAAATAACGTGGGAATTTCTTGGGGGATTTCGCGCGAGGAGTATATTAAATTTCATGTTTCGATTGTAATCTGAGAGATGGCGAAAGTCTTAATGGGGTTACGGTAAGGTCAAGGGTTGGTTGTTGACTGAATTAAGATTGATTTAAGGCTGGTCCAAGGTTAATTCAAGCTCAGTCCTAGTTTGGTTCAATACTATTTTGAGACGTAGAAATTGTTTGCCAGATGGTTGAGGGGATCAAAGGAAGATCAAAAGAAAAATCAACAAGAGTTACATCCGTAACTACTACCAATTCTTTATTTTGGGACAGACAATATATAGTTATCGACGCGCTTCAATATCAACTGAGGTCTCCATTCACTGTGCAGACGTTATAGAAATTTTTATCTGAGGATTAACATATCGAGTTGAAGTTATGGTAATCGTTCATTCATAAAAACTGTTCTGCTTCAGTACATTTTAACGATTTGAGACAAATCGCTTTGGATGTACAGTAGAACCCCGTTTATCCGAGGTAATGTGGGGAAGGGGGGCCTCGGATGATTGAAAATTCAGATAATACGGAAGACATAAAGGATTTCAAAAATTTCAATTGTTTTCTACATATTTTGAAAGGTGAAATCAAATTTAGTCGTAGAGGTATACAAAATAGGAAATGTATTGACATAGTCTAATATTTGGTCTACAAAACATGGCTGAATATAAAGTGCACGTCACTGATGAGGTATAAGAAAATCTGTCATTGACCTCTGCCTCAAATTGCTTATTCGCTTTTTAGCTGCAATATCTCGCCATCGCTTGATTAAGAGGAGATCACTTGTAGTGCTTTCTGCTTGCTCCTCAACATACTTAAGGACTAATTCAAGCCCATTTAGTCCTTGTTCATGGCTGACTCGCGGCGATTCTCTAGTTTCTTCGTCTTCTACGTCCTCCTCAATTTCTTCTTCAAAATTCACGAGATGGCCGATCTCATCGTCAGTCAATTCTTCTTCGCGATCATCACCACCAACCCATTCATCAACATCGTTTTGATTGACGTCCACGCAACCTGGAATTTACGTGATAAAGCTGTACAAATCTACATTATCTGCAGCATCGACTGGTTCATTTGTTGAAGATATAAGATTTTTGCCCATGATCTCTCGAGATTGGAACTATTAACAGCATCCCAAGCTTGTGCCGACCAATAAATGACACTTTTCATATTAACCGCTAGCAAACACTCCTTAAGGCTACTTCCGCTAGTAGTTTTCTCCAGAATTTCTTGAAGCAAAAAACGTCGATAATGACGTTTGAGTGTTTCGAGTACTCCTTGGTCCATTGGTTGTCCAATAGAAGTCACGTTTGGTGGAAAAAATTTGACAATGATGTCTTCACTTCTGAGAATGGATTGATTTGGATGCGATGGAGCATTATCAAGTAACAGAATGGCTTTTCTTGGGAGACCCTTTTCTTTTAAAAACCTCTCGACCGAAAGAACGACTTGTTTGAAAAACCATTGTTCAGATAATTCACGACTCACCCACGCACTTTTTTGATGTCCGTAGTACACTGGTAAAGCCTCAGGTTTGATATGCTTAATTGCTATGGGTTTCGCTGATTTTCCGATACATATTAGCGGAAGTTTGTGTGTTCCAGAGGCGTTACTGCATGCTAAAATGGTAGTCCTGTCGTTATTCTTCTTGTATCCTGGCGCTACCGCCTCTTCTCGTGCTGCTAGTGTCTTAGAGGGCATCATTCTAAAATTTAGACCTGTTTCGTAAGTTATAGATTTGGTCTCGCGAGTATTTTTCTTCAACGACAAGTTTCTCAAATTCTTTTTTAAATTTCGTTAATCCATCCTCATCAGCTGACATTTTTTCCCCGCAGATTGTTAACTGGCGAATACCGTGTCTTTTTTCCACCGGTCCAGCCATTCGGTACTTGCTGTGAAAATCTCGCATTCATCAGGGAATTGTTTTGCAAGCACCATAGCTTTTGCTTGTAAAATGGGTCCTGAAAGAGAGAGTAGAAACAAAAAATTCAGAAAATTTATATTTCAAACTTTGTCAAATTTTCCATCAACCTTCGATTTGACGATAAAATTCTAATGAAAAACAATCGTACGTACCTGATACCGGCAGTCTCTTTTCTCTCCTTTGGGTGATCCAGAGGAATGAACCCTTATCAATTTTATCAAACTCCGCGCACTTCATTGTTTTACGACTTGACCGTGCGTCACCAGACTTTGACAAAAATTGTTCTAGATTCGATCGATTTTTTCGCCAATCGCTCACTGTCGATTCTCCAACACCATAATCAGCCGTGACATGTCGAATAATCTCTCCTTTATCCAACCTCCTTAATGCTTCCAATTTTTTTTTCTAGACTCACTACGGTTTTTTTCCTTTTTTGCGACATGGCGATGTTCTCTCATTGATTGTTGAAGTCGAACTGTCAATTTAGAGTTCGAAACAAAAGAAAAACGCGAAAAACAAGCATATTCCCGCAAAAAACATGTTGTGACAGGCATATTCGTCTCCTTCCGTTTTATGGAATGGCCTCATCGCAAGTGGCCCTAGGCATTCATCTTTGCGGTATACATGGATATAGGTAATTATGAAAGAAAACGATAGTTTTATGGGTCAGATTCCTATATTTTTCCCTTCATTCAGTCAAAATGCGTCTATACAAAGAACCAATACTTCTCGACATCGGTATTCATATTCATACAAATGTGGAATACACGTAATTTCTCTTCTTCATTCCAAATTTGTCTTCAAGAATTATTCAAGCGTTTTTGAATTCGTGTAGCTTTGGGCAGTTATTCATGATTGTTTGAATTCTTCATCATTTACTTCTTTATGGTTGCTTTGGAACACTCCAAATAAATATGATTTGGAATTAAAAAATAATCAGCTAAGACTGCTGAGAATAAAGTATTGAAAATAAAAATTTCACGGTATCAACGACCGTGGTTTAGACTTTTTATACTTTGATGTTTTTTTTTACAAGGTGATGAGGGTACTACACTTGTTGATTACAAGTGACATGAGAATTCAGTAATGTAAGCCTGAAGTCCCTTTGCTTAACGAAATGTAACCCAAAACTACTTATGTAAGCGTTGAGAATAATACTGGTGTATATGCTTCAAGAAGTTGGTGACGAAAACGTGAATGTCACGTTGACTACAAGAGGTACGTTACAACGGGACTTTATTAGTTTCAGCCATTCTTTTTATACGAACAGTTCCACATTTGAAAAGTTTTTAAATAATATTAACATGAAATCACCTTTCGATAAAATAGATTTGGGCCGCTGCATGTAGGAAGTGAACCAATGAGTTCCTGGTTATCGCGTCCATGGCTTCCAACATTTCAGAGCCACATCGCTGCTCTGCGCTGTGGCTCTGAACGTTCCGTGTGTGTTATCGGCGGTACCCATAAAATGAGACCGCACGACCGAGCGGGAGGGGAGGGCAGCGTAATCATAGGTGCCTGCCATCGTAGCACAGGGATTTCTGGAGATTTACTGCGTCTTTCGAAATACGATGGCTTGAACGGCGAAAAGTCGGCCCCGGCCGTATAGGTCGGTGTCCAGTGCTGTCCCCGACGGAATGGTCAAACAGCAGCTACCGTGGGGAGTACAGGCGAGAAGGACGAAGACAAAAAAATACATACACACACACACACAGAATTCTTACGCTGAGGGGACATAAGCCTGTTAGTTCTGAGTAAACATACGCCCTTTTAGGGATATGAAGTCATGCCTCCTCAGCTATACTACGTGATGTTTGCTTTTCTTAGCCATGTTCCTAAAGAGTCCTCATTGAAGACCCAAACAGACACGATATGAGGGTTTCTATTACTGACACCCGCCATCGTAGAGCACGAATTTCTGGAGATTTATCCTGTGTACAGGAATACGGGGCTTGAATAGCGAAAGTGTCCAGCTTCCCCGCATGGATGGAATCTACAGCATTTTCCCGTATAACAAAGACAGACCCTACACTGAGAAAAATGCACAAGAACCGTCCTGGTTCACCACCGGGAGTCTACCGGTGGTCCACGAGGAGCCTGCCAACTTCAGGCCATATCCCTGTGGCGCACAAGAACATTTCTTGTTTACCAACAGGAATCATCTTGAAGTCTCCAATGGCCCCTAAACACCGGTAAGAGTCTTGTAGTTTTATAGAAACCGTCGTATGCCCGAAGAAAAATGCCCAAGAACTCTCCTGGTTCACCATCGGGATCCTACCGGTGGTCCGCGCGAAGCCCGCCAACCTCAGGCGATAGCCCTGCGGTGCACAAGAAAATTTCTTGTTTACCAACAGCAATCATCTTGACGTCTCCAATGACCCCTAAACAACGATAACAGTTTTTGTAGGTGTATGTACATCTGTATGAATTTTGGCGTATGTGCGTGTGTGTTTTTCCCCCCGTCCCTCTCATTTGTGGGCCCCGGGTAGCTGCTGTCTGAGCATTCATTCACGGGGTGTATCGGACCCCAGCCAAGAGAAAATAATTTTGGAAAATATTCTCCGGCGGCCGGGCGCAAACCTCGGAGCTTTGACGTGGATTGAACGATGAGATCAATCTTGGTCCGACCTTCGTTACGGAAGCTTGGACTTGATAGCTTCGACATAACTTCATCCCAGGTATAAGCCTAGATCAAATTAAGCTTAGTTCTATTAAACATATCCAAGCTTTGTTGGCCCCGCTTGTGTAAGCTTGGCTCAATCTTAGCGTCCCTAGTGTTGGTCCACAGGCAGGATCCAATCTACGTCCAATATCGGATATATATCGTACATACATCCAAGCTTACCAGAATCAACCCAAGCTTCAGAAGCCATGTTGTGCTGAGCTTGGTCCGAGCTCAGCTTTGTTGGCTTTGAATCTTAGATTTAACAAGTATGAGTCCCGGAATGCTCAGACCATCAAAACCCAAGTTTGTGAACAAACGTTGAACTAAGCTGGATTGAAGCATATTTTTCCTAGTTTCAATTTACCGGCTTTAGCGAAACTCTGCTTGACAATGTATACATATATAAATCCAGGATTCCTGCACCACCGAAACCCAAGCTTGGTGCAACTCAATGTTCCTATTTTCGAAGTTTGCACAAAGAAAAATTTTGTAGCTTGGGCCAATTAATTTCGACGCTTCGACCACGAGAAATTTTGGAACTTGGACGAAAATGAATTTCGAAGCTTGTACCAAAATAACGTTCGAACCTTATATTAACCTACGTAACCAAGCTAGGACGAAGCTTATTCTCTAAGCTAGGATTGGTGTTACATTCGCATGTTCTGCATAGATTGACCGAGGCTTCAAGACGCAACTTTGACGAACTTTAGTCAAGCCTCCTCCAAGCTTTGTTCACGCTTCATTGCATGGTCAATTCCCAGCTGAGATATGTGTGTGTGTGAGCGCACGCATGTGTGTTATTTTCGAATTTGGGCATAGAACCAAAGCCCACAGGCTTTAGATTTCATACTCCACAAGTGGTGTTTCAAAAGTTAAACTAACAACCCTGAATATTCAACTTCCCGATTTTTCGAGACGTTATTGTAATGCCCACGAAATCGATTGTTTTGTTTTTGATTCAGAAAATGCTTGCCGTGAAATTCTGAGCAAATGCCTGTGTGTGTATGTTTGTAGCAAACGATTTTTCACGGACGAAGGGCACGATCACGGTCATCGACATCGCAAACGAAGCGGTTTCATGTAACTTAGAGGGAATTAGATTTTGGATAAAATTGATGGGATATTTATGTCATTTTCAACAATTATAATTATCCATAACGCTCTGTCGCGGAAACACTCGGAGAATATCACCACTAGTTTCTTTTCGGTTCGGAACTGCACTAATGTTTGTGTGTGTGTATTCAGTTGTCCATCTACTAATTCATTAAATCCAGCGATCAATACAGCGTTCTATCGATCGCTTCATATACTGTGACGAGGTCAAGGCCCCCCTAAATATTATGAGATAACTATTAAACTGCCACCGCTGGCCTCCCAATTATCCCCCAGATATTGCTCTCATTCCCCTTTTTCCCTATCGCCCCTTGGAACCACCAACAAGAACCCCGCCTTCCACGGAATCACCATGAACTTCCGAAAACAAGAACATAGAAAACATCGAATAATCGAAGGGACTAGTCTGCTTACGATAGAACCGATGATTGGGCCAACTTGAGCCTAGACGAGCCGAAGCGTGCCCCTCTCCTCACGAGGAATACCGACGATCCGCGAAGAGATCGAAGGATGAAAGAGGAAGGAAGACGCACTTGAGTTAGGAGCATTGTCCCAAGTAGTTTTCTCGTAATAATGGTTACCAATGATGGTGCCATATTAGTTACTTGGGGAGAAAACGTATCAGGAGGACCCATAGAGTGCGATCCCAGGAAGCAGGATTGGAGATACAGAGCCAGGACATTAACCCACAACCAGCGAGAGGTGGGATTGCATCCCAACCAGTCGTGAGTACCGGCGTTTGTGCCAGGCAGATATTTCCCCTAAAGAATTCCCCCTTCACCTATTGTCCCTCCCCCCCCCCCCCCCCCCCAGCGGTCAGCCAGCGCGTATTAGAATCTTTATGAGCCGCACTGATCATTACATAAGCTTTGAATAACTAATTGTAGGCCGGCGAGCCATTTAGATAACCCCGCGTATTTTTGTCCCTATTTCCCTTAACTATTCGAGACACCACTTGACGTATACGAATACAGCCAGCCGGCATAAAAGGCTCTAAAACCACAGTTGTATGAGAAACTGTATTATTATTTATAATATACTCTACTTTTTATTACACTTTGCCTCTTTTCCATTATCTCCCTCCTTTTTCTCTATATTAGATTAGCCGATGCTATTAATAGGTATTATGAAAATCGGCATCGTTACAATACATGGATCCATCGATTCCCAGAAATCCATGAATTCGTCAGCAGACAAACACACATATACACATACACACATACACAAAATGAGACCGTCCGGCCGAGCGGGAACCTAACCCGACGCAGGGGGGGGGGGGTGGTGGCTTCCATCATAGGCGCCGACCATTGCAGCACAGGGGTTTTTAGAGGTTTACCCTGTGTTTAGAAATACGATGGCCTAAAGATGGCGAAAAGTCGGCCCCAGTCGCATGGGTGGGTGTCCGGTACGCCCTCTGCAGGAATGCTTAACGGCCGCTACCGGGGGCGTACAAATGAGAGGGACGGAGGAAAAAAACACATACACACACACACGACCGAAGCAGGAATGTTCCATTTGTGCTATCGACGGTACCCATGAAATGGGAGCACACGGCCGAGCGAGAGCCTAATGACAGACCGCCTGATACGCACACCTTAGGTAATTTCCCAATGGTGAACAAGGAGGGTTTTTGTGGATTTTTCTCAGTGTGAATGTATCACTTCGTGGATAAACTGGTCTTTGGTTATCGAGAGAAATGATATCGTGATTGTCCGACCAAGTCTTGCTTACCACCAGTGATATCCCGATGGCCGCAAGAATTTTGCCGGGAATCTTCAAGAAGTAGTCCGTTGGCAGTCAGGTGTTTATTTACCTTGAAAATCCGGAGAAAACATTGACAAATCGCCCGAGGCGCACACCTCAGGTCATTTCCCGATGGTGAACAAGGAGGGTTCTTGTGCATTTCTCTCAGTGTAGTCCTTCGGGGAATGCAACAAGAGCCGTAGGATAAATATACAGAAAACACACACACACTAAAAAATACAATCTCGCACACAGACACAAGCATCAGATCGGGTACAGTGTCTGTCTATGCGGCGAAGTTCGTGGGTTTGCGGCCGATCTCCGGAGGATATTTTTCAATATTAAAAAGGTTATCATGAATTTCACAAGTAGACCGTTTCGTGTGTGCAAATAGCGCTACCCATAAAAGGGGTGAGTTCCATCGTAGGCGCGCCCTATAACATTAGAGGGGTTCCATTTGCTTCTGGGCATTTTACTGTGTGATTAGAATATACGATAGCTTGCATACCGCAAGTCAACCCCAGTACGCGTTTCCGTAGTATTGCCCACAAAGCACGCCGGACCCTGTATGTGAATATGAATAGAGACAGAGTAACGCGATAACAATGTTCGCATGTTTGTCGCAGAAAAAAAACAATGCTACGTCAGATTTTTTCTTTGAACCAGCAAAAATGGTAAAAATTCTGTCCACTCGTGAGAAACCTAACAAAGTACCAGAACTAAATATAAACTGTATCAGAATGTTTCAATCTCCACCTTCTTCCATTGCGGAAGTGGGTTTTGTCGCAGTGCGACGGGCTGAGGCGCATCAGAAACCGGGTGTTTCCACGTAGGCCGTTGCACATAACCCGTGTAACGACCGTCGCCATGTCCACGCCTGTATCCAGATTTCACGTGACTCCCCAACAGGCAGAACATCATGTGGTTATCGCGGCGGGTTTGAGGAGTGAGGCTTACCTTAAGAATGTAATGGCCGCTTTGTAGAAGTATAAAAAAAAACTGAATATTTTGGATCATTTGGGTATGTGTATGTGGGTATGGGTGGGTGTGCCGATCTGTCTGTGTGTGAGTGGGTGGATGTTCTAATGAACCTGTATGGTCTGTGTATAAGTATGCGGAAGTTGGTTTAGATATGAGTTAGTGTGAGGATTTCGCTCCATAATGGGGTGCAAGTATACATAGACGCACGTATAGGTGCGTGTGTGTCTGTGCATGTTCATGCCAGGACGTTTGGATATTGAAATCAAATTTTCTCGCTATTGTGAATTTATAGTCCCAGATGGAGGTGAGGATTATAAACACAGTGCTGAGAACATTACTTTTCAGCTGAGTGGCGAACGATATTTTTTGTTATTATATCCCGAAAGAAATTTTTAAAACGCTTACAATAAAATAATTATGTGTCATAAATTTTCACTTTGCGCAGTCGATTTGGGTACCACAGAGGGTCGTATGCGCTATAACTAATTGTTGAAAAGGTGAAACAATAATAGAATAAACAGGATGAGAGTGTGACCCTCTAGGGGTCAAACCCATAACTTCCCGATCTCAATGTGTATTTTTATGTGAGGAACAACTTTCTGTGACACTTTTTGTCGTACCTCTTCGTTCTTACGATTAAGCCATATAAACAATTGAATTTGTTAATAACAATTGAAAGAATCAGTTTTTCGACAAATCGCTCCGTCGGAGACCAGCAAGACGCGTCGATCAGAAAAAAAAAGATAAACCGGTTCAGCGGTCCCGCCGGAAACGTTAAACAAAGTTTTGACCACACACGCATACACATACAGACACTTCTCTAAAATCGTGTCCGGATGATGTGACATGTCAAGAAAAGTGAAAACTTCTTGAAAATTCGACTTTCCATTTTCGGCGTGATTACAATAACTCCCCTCTGGGATCGGGGAAATTAAAAATTCGATATGTCACTTTGGGAGAGCGATTGGACCCCCATGTTTCAGAGATCATGTTTCCCACAACTGGGATTATTGCAGTCATTTTTTATCTAATATTTGTTATTTCATTTCTCTCCTCCCCTTCCTTTGACTTAATTATCGAGTTGTACAAAAAAAGTGATGTTTTTCATATCAAAATATCTTTTTCATATCAAATATTTCATATCAATTTTTTTCGCACGAACTCCTCGGAGAAGCACGTGGAGAAAAATATTATGACTGGACCTCAACTTTTTCGCGGAATGGTTAAATCGAGTTTATTATTTGTCTCTTGAAAATAGCGAATGACTACTCAAAAAGTTTTATAAATGATGAATAAAAACCCACCAAAAAATATAGGAATGTTCTGTAGCACTTCCTGCAGATCCCCAGCGATTCGGTTTCTGCGGCCAACTTCTAGACACCTATAATATTACCGCAACCATTGCCTGTCGAGTTCATTGCACGTTGGCAACAAACTTGAGAATATATACACGAAGAGTAAAGTTCGATAAAACATCCTTTTCCGATTAGTGAACTAGTGCGTCCCGTTTCTCATATCTAGTTTTTGAAAATACAGCAAGAAATTATTCAAGTTAGATGACAAGTTGTCCTTAGTTCAATACATTTGATATAATTCAACCCAGTTAATGACATTTACTTCATGCATACGGTATAGTATCCTGGAGCACAATACTCTTTAGAGAGATGTAAATGAAATTATGGCTGTGGCATTGTTGAAGTTACGGGTCGGATAAAAACTACTTACTTATCCGTAATTGTTACTAAACCGGTACAGACAAATTTCATTAACCAGGGCTGGCATTTTGAGAATTAGAAACCATTGGATTAACCAATAATTTTGTTTTATACAATCCCATAAAAATGATAATGTGGAAATGAAAATATAATTTGAATCTCGTTCGAAAATGTTGACAATGTGGGTAATTTTCCAAACCTAGAAGATGAATTTTTACAAAACTGCATCAAATATTGAAAATTTGAAAGATATATGAAAATTGTCTAATGTGATATACAAAACCGTAGAATGTTGTCCGATGTAGATATTTTTATCAAAACTTGTTGAGAAGCGTCCTGGCCATCTTTGGTGGCACATTGGCATTTCGAGGAAGTCTGACGGCCATTCCACCCGAGGACAATGATACCAGTTACACTGGTGTGCAATTTAAATTTGTCCGGAGTTTTTGCGGTGTCTTTTCGTCCTTGTTAATCTTCGGTTGAAACGACTCCTTGGTACTTTACCGGGTCTTTAACAGGGCCCGGGCCAATCTAAAGTGTTTTTCGGAGCCTACTTTAATGTGTGTTGCTTGATTTAATACAGGGAGTTGTCAGATTCATTGGAAGTTTCGACGTAGCATCGGCACATTTTGTGATTCAGAAACGGAATGTTGGGCGAAATTGAAGGCGGAATGTTGAGCTACGTGAAAGTTGTCATTTCAAAAATTAGCGAAATTGTAACAATATCGCATTCTGTAACATTCAAATAGTTATATAAATTTGCAGCGTTTTGACAATTTTCGTATGGAAGGCTTACAGGGCACGGTTTTAATTGCAACGTTTTCCAAAATTCGAAAATTGTCAAAATTATCAAGTTTTCAAAATGCCAAAATTTTACAAATTTTCGAGTTCTTTAAACTATTTTTCTTGATTGTGTCTATGTTCTTCATTTTTACTCTTACTGCAGCCGTTTCTTGCGTACGTAATGCCCAACAAAAACATTATGACATTGGGCTTACGAGTTTTCCTGATGTCATCCGGAAATTACCGACTGGCATATACTTCTGGGCACTTGAAAGTCCAGTCAGGCGGTGTAATACTCGGAGGGGGCATTTTTAAAACTCGTTCGATACCGACGCACCATGTTGGGAGTATGGCGCCGTTTTGCCGATGCACCAACGATGGGTGGCCACAGCAATGCAATTGCAAACGGGTGACGAAAGAAATCTGAAGTGTCCCCATGCCCGCCTTGAGAAACTCATCGTTCATGTTTTCACGAAAGGGGGAGAACTCGGCTCCACACAAACGCTTGCTTTGTTATTATGCATATCGATGATAAAATTTGAAAATTGGTAGCAACGAGTCGAATGTCCGTCCCCGATCATATCCACACCAATAGCTCCCTCAAATTACTGTAAAACTTAGGGCAAAAGTGATACGCCAGAGAAGTGAAACTTCAGAAGAGGAATATGAATTGTTTCTTAACCATTTGAAATAATGCTTTGGGTAATTAAAGTGCAAGGAGGTAAAGCATTGGTAGGACAGGAGGAGATGAGAACGTTTGATGTTGTTTTATTATTGTAAAAAACGCCCCCCCCCCCTGCACACGACTCTCACCCCACCCCCCATAAGTGTCCGGATAGCGTAGCACCTTCAGATAGTCCCATAAGAAGTTTCATTCCAAAAACTGAAGATTCGAGAACTGGAAAAATTTCCAAAATTTCCAAACTGTTGACAAAGCTTAGAAATCACTGTACTCTCTGTCCAGTTTTTCTACCACAGAGGGAAGACTGGTGTATGCGCGTATACTTTTCTTCTTCATCGTTTTGATGATGCGTTGCGGATCACCCCATAAGAGGAGTTTTACGATCAGCTGTAAATACCTGGTTGCGTGAAGGACCAGGGGCCACACTAACGAACCATATCTCTGCCCCCGGGACCATTTCCTTAGAGATTGAGTGATGTTCTTGAGCGACAGGTTTCGTAAGTGCAATGATTCAATTCCATGCGATTACGGTGTTTTTACATTCCGGGTATTTTCCAAACGCGCACCCAAAAAGTCATGTTCTGAACAATGTGAACATTATGTGTGATTTGAAAATTTTGAAAATCTCAATACAAACTTTGAGAATCTTTAGGAAATTCCCAAAATTCAGAAAATTTGCAGAAGTTTCAAAAAATTATTAATGCAATAACGAATTTAAAAAAAATCGGACGACTCTTGTAATTCATAGTTTCGGAAATTTCAACGAAGAAGTTCTGTAAAATTGGGTACTTTAGAACACTGAGGGAAAAATATACTTCGGCCCAATATTACCATGTGTCAGAGAAATAGATATTTATAAAAAAATTAATTTTATTGTTTTAGTGAAACCCAAGTGACATTAATTAACTACCAATGATGTTAATCATATAACTCTACGTGATACTTATGAGACAGAGGATCTTAGGTGAATTTGTACAGTAATAATTAAGAATCCCGAATTAATTAATTTTTTATTTTCAAATTAATAAAAATAATGTTCAACCCAGGTCACTTGTCATATAATTGTTTGGAGTTAAGCGATTCACATGATTACATTTAATTGTAATTGTCAGAGATTGAATGCAACGACGAAATTTCATTTTTTAGGAATGCCTATTACTCTGAAAAATGAAATTGTTGGGCCGAAGTATATTTTTCCCTCAGTGAAGGACTAGAATTAGGATTCGAATAGATAGTAAACGTAAGCCGATATTTCCTCACAAAACGGCCAAATACCGATGGAAAGGAAGGAACTATGTTGGCAGTCGCCCGGAATACTAGGAGATAGGATTTGATTAGAACGTCTAGGGCAATGCGATTCCAATGTAGTAAAAAAGGGGAATCCCGCCAGAAAAAAGATTACCAGTGATTTATCGATATACATTTACGATTTGCATTCATTCTTCATATAAACATTTCAATTGTAGATGTACGACTCGAAAACAAATTTCAGTCTCATAGAATCTCGAAAATGTTGGAAGTTTGGAAAAAAATAACAACTCGAACGTACACCATTGCCTCCACTAGAAACGACAGGGGCGGATACAGAAAAAACACACACACACACACACACATGCACATTTACATATAAGATGGAAAAATAGAAAAGTTTTGTATATAAACCTTGCCTTTTTTTGGGTGAATGCAATTACTCTATCGGGAACACGAAAAAATTTTAAATATTTTGAAAATTTAATAATTTTCCACTTCTAATCGCTCGAATGAATTTGATGGCTCTAGAAATTTTAAAGGATAAATGTATTTCATTAGCTCAGCCTTGCACACATATACATTATTCTTATTTAATTGATGAGAAAAATTATCAGTGTTTCAGAAAAAACGTCCGGGAGGAAAAGCCAGTAAAAGAACAGGGAGGAGTATGACGTAACCACAAATGTTGATCTTAGGCCTAATGGCATAGCATTGCAGTGACCGCAGAAACTAAATGAAACTCGTTTCAACGATGGTGCATACCTGCTTGAAATTGGAAGATTTTCTCTCGTGTTGGGGATCCGAAAAATTATGGAGTCCGGAAACATATTCCTGAAATAAATTATCTGGATCCAACTAGAATTCAAAGTACATCTAACTAGCGATTTCTTGGTTTTTAACACTTTCAGAATTTTTTCTATTCTGAAATTTTTGAAATTTGTGAAACTCATATTTTCATGATTTACTTTGAATTTTCTAAACTTTGTATAATTAACATAAAAAACGCCAAGCTCAACCGATCAACCACAAGTTGAGAAATGCAGGCGCGTCTGGATTGTGAAGATGCTAAACATGGACCGAATCACCCAGCACTATAGGTCTCATCCACCGGATCGACTTATTCTGGAAATATAATCTCACTAATTATCAACGGAAATTATTCCATCAACGAGATACTGGATTTCGATGGAATTGTATTGATACATCACGTCGCTGCATTCCTTGATACATCAAACAAAAAATTAGTCAGTATAAAATAAAGCCTCAGCAGACACCCATACCCACTCACACTCATGGAGACACACACCCTTGCATATAAGCACATGCAAGTAGAGGCATATTCAAATGTCGTTCAGAAGCATCAAGTCTACTTTCAAAGAATGCATATCGAGCCTTAAAAAATTTACTTTTCAACAAGATCCTAATCACTTGCCTCCACCACTAACTAAAAAGTGCATAATAATTTTTTGTTCTCCATATTCTTGTTCACTTTTATACGTGAATAGTCTACGACAAGCTGTCAATAAACAATGATGTTTGAAACTTGCATACGCATCGTTTTCTCATCGCTCTTCAAATCTAAGAAAATCGTATGCTTGCCATCGTTAAATGCCGAAATCATGAATTTCACCACTAGATGTAGCCTGATAACACTCATAGACTCTATGAGAAGAATTTAATTTCTATGGTATATAACTCCAATTCTGAGGAGAAAAACCCCGTAAAGGTGACCCATGTACCGTCCCTCATGCATTTGCGAGTATTGTATGCATTGTTAACGCAAGCAAAAAATTTTGTTGCCTCTCCTGATATTGCGAACATTTTCATCTCTTAGTATTTTGCGAATTTTAAAAATGTATGAAAATTTTTTAAGATTTGGATATTTGAACCTCCTCAAATTTACAGAAACTTTCGGAACTGCTGGAACTTTGTATATTAGCAACCTTGTTGGACTTATTTGACTTTTTAAGCTGCAAAAAATTATATGTGTGGGCAGCCGCCAATTTCGCCTCCAAAATTTTGACAGGACCTTCAACATGCACAATTTCTTTAGACTTATTTTCTCCTTTAAAAAATTGAGTCCACATGGGACTTCCCTTCAATTGAATTAGTCCATGCCGCTGCATGGCTTTTTCCCTCTAAACAAAAATCTGAAATGCGTGCCACTTAATTGGAGAGGATCTGATGCATTGATGAAAAATGGCGTGTCTCATGACACGATGTGTTGAACTACCGCCTACGAAAACGGGAGATAATTACACGCCTACGTAAATACCGCAGGTGAGCACTTTACATGCAGGAATACTGGAGGACATTGTACAGCCATATTTTCAATTCAGATTGTTACGTCAACTATCATTCCTTTCCATCCGTTACCGTATAAAATCTCGGAACAAGTTTTTCATTTTTTTCAATTACAATACGTTGTTATATTGGGAAATTTAAAAGACTCGCGATGCACCAGATAGCCCACATGAAAGACGTCATGCAAATTCACATCCCAAATCTCATCATGATAATCTAAATATTTGTAATTCGTGATTCCGAGGCAACATCACGCGTGCATCGAGGAACCCCATAAAGTTTGATTCTGTGCAGCCCAGACTGCAGATGTCTAACTCGATACTCAATGTGTGAGGAATTCAGTGTGATGTATGAGCTGAGGGAAATACACGTCATAGTTTACACAGTTATGAAACTTTGTGGTCCACCTTTCGAATGTTCCACATCATTGTCCTCCATGTAAGATAAATAAATGGAAGATCGAAATTCAGATAAACATTCCATAATTTTTGACAAATTTAAATATTCAACCATTTAGCATTTTCAATCATTCTCATTTCAAATTGTTTTTGCAGTTTGAAGATTTTGAATGCTTGGGAAGTTTGCAAATCCATAATTTGTTTTTTTCTTTATTTTTCAAATAAAAATTGTCAAAGTTCTCACAATTTTTCACAAAATGTTAACCACAGTCAGAAATTGTCCATTTTGACTAGACACACATACGCACGCACATACACAACCATATATTGTGTTTCTTCGTTTTTCGTACATTGTCAACTCACTGACTTGGAAAGTTCATGATGCGAGCCATCGAGGGTCCCACGTACATTCCGTTTATTCCGTACTGCCTTATAGTTTCCCCGAGTTCGGAACAGGGCTAATACCAATCGCCGAACCAGGTAAAGTACAAGACAGTACGGAAATCGATATTTTTATGAAGTTCTCTATTGGAAATGTTCTCAACGTCATTTGAAGGTTTTGTAAATAAAACGTCAAACGCTGATGGTCCTCGACTGTCTCCTAAGGAATGAGGAAATGTTGTTTTCATCGGCAATTCACAGATGGTATTGAAACATAAGTTACTTTGTAGTCAATAAATGGATTGATACGACGGTTCTTGCGAAAAACCGACGAATCATTCCATAAAGCACAGGTATGAAATATCAATGAAATCCAGTAGAATGATGATGGAAATTCACTTTTAGAAATTTCTGGATTTTTAAGTAGTTCCTCCATATTCATGGATGCACAAAAGTAGTTTAATTGCATAGTTCATTACTTGTGAGATCTCGCATTCAATTAAAGATTTACCATAACGCACCTTCTTAAACTTGCGGTTTTGATTATTCTCTAGTCAAGATCTTTTCAGACGGTGCCATTGCGCAAAATCTGGCCATTCATTTCCAAGGTCATCTCACATCGCATATGCAATACACGTGCGGCGCTTCTCTCGCACGCCAGCTTACGAAAAGACAACAGGCTCAAATCAAGCTAGGCACAAGTTCAAGTATAACGAACCAGCCCAAACTTTGAAAAAACAGTGCGAAAGAGAGATAACCTTGTAATATTTTCTATTAAATTAAGCAAATTGATGAAATGTGAAGTTTCATTCGTTGATGTCGCAAATATTCGATTGAGGACTCGTTTCCAATTCTCAAATCATCCAAATCTTGTAACTATGACAACAATACCCAGATATTCTATTGACCTTGTTAGGCTTTGCAATTTTACCTTAGAACTGTCTATTTATTCCTCGATATTTCCCTCAAAAGCAGATCTCGTTTTCGCATTAATTCTATCTATTAGTTTCGAATTGAAACTCTGTCACAAGCAATTTAGATATACATATATCGAATAAATAAATCAAATAAACACAATTTTAATTAAATAACGATCCCACAATTTATTGATCCGAAATGGAGACGGTTTAATGACTTACGATATTTTATATTATCATAACTCCGTTTCACCAAAATTTCAAAAGATTTCCCTGTTTATTCTTTTTCTTTTTTCGGTTATGTAATACACATTCTCACTCCAGGTGGATCGGGTAATTAATAATAAATGATATAATAGATACAAAAAAATAGCACGAAAGGCACGTGGTCAACTTAATCTACAAAATAAAACTATTCAGACAAACCGACCTTTCGCAGCCAGATCTCGATGATAAGAGAGAGTATCTGGCTCGCATGTCCTGTGGTGTCCTGCGAAGTCCCCTGGTGGGTCAATTGAGAGAAATGGGGAACTGAATTTGTCATGGTGGAGAAATAGGCGCGACAGTTTGAATCGGTGTCAAATCATTACAACATATTAGTTAGCCGATGGAGAGAATACGTTGATTAATCGTAGTCCATTGTGTCACTATTCACGCCTAATCGTGTTAGTGATGTATACGAAGTTGGACATAGGGTTTGTTTCTGTCTATCAAACTTGAGATCCTATTTTTGATTTTTTCGAATTTTTTTAAGATTCTGAATTTAGAATCGAAATGTCGAAAAGACGGGAATTTTGATGAAATCCGTCTGAAAAGACAGCACACCGGTTAACTTAATTAATACGATTAGCTTTACGGGCTTTAATGAGTATGGTATTTTCACCGAATCCCCGTAGCTGGATAAACGAGGCCAATTCGTGCCTTCCTAAGTAGCAAACAATTAAGGCAAAAAAGGCGTGAGCTCGCCTATTCTCGTCTAATGCAATTCCTGCGGTCTAGGTCATACCCGGGGACTATCGTTTGGCATAATCATCGTCAACCTGTAAGTACTATTAAGCGTTTCTTCGTTGACGATGAGAGGAGAGGCCGACAAAGCTCCGCTCTCACGAGACCTTTTGCCAAGTAGATGATTCCATAGTCCACCGTGAAGCATCCAATGGTGTAGCATTACCCACTTGGTACTTGGGTAAATGAGGTGAGTGGCATCCACAATGTCACGAAAGTTCATCTGAAAATTCATTAAATGCAATGATTACCGACAACAGGAAATTAATTGGGTGGGAGAAATTCTAGAAATCTTAGAAAGATTTGGCATTTCCAAGTTTTTTTAATTGCTGAAATTTTGAAAATTTTCAAAATATATGAAGATCTTGAAGTTTTTCCAAATCTTGAAACCTCTTATCAAGCACCTTGTTTACCGAGCTGGCTTAATTCGAGTGAATTCTCTAATTCTGATTGGAATTCATTGATGTAACTGGGAAGTGTCACATCCATATGCTACTCATTTTGCTTGTTTTGTCCATATAGTTTCCCTCAAAACGGTACACGCATTTCAGAAGATGATTATTGTCACCATAAAATCTGGAATAAAGCAAAAACAAAACTGTAAATGCGTTTAATACTCTTGAACTGCGGAAATGTTCTTTCAAGCGAACTCGGAAATTGCAGAGTGGTATAAATACCACAAGTTAATCGCGTAATCACTCATACATGCTCGATGATTTTCATGCATAAAGACGCGTTTAAGGGTATTCGGGCGGGGTGGTCACGTCGGCCATCTAATCTTTTGTTCTTTTGCCGGAAAACAATCCCCGAAAAAAAAATGATATGTCAAATGTTCTCCTTTTTCGACTTGTTTTGTCTCATATTAAGAAAAAAATATATTGTTCTTAATTATAATTTTTTATAAACAATGCTCGTGATCATAACCGAATATTTTTCATTCATTCATATAAAAAAACTTCTACACATGTGAAAAATTTCAAAATTTTAGGCTTTTTTTCCCATGTTTTTATCAAAATTTTGTCTGTATCTTGTTATGAACGAATATAAAGTTCATGTAAAATTATTGAAATATTGCAAATGAGCCGCGAGGTTCGAGGGCTGAACAAAAAAAAAAGAAAAAGAAGTTTTTCGTATTTCCCATACTTTGCATACTAGATTGCGTTTTTTAAAAATCGATAACATCTAATCCCGGCTTGGAAAAAATCTGAAATTTTGTACACAGCTTTTGAATGGGCCAACGAATTTGTCAAAAAAAAAATCAAAATTGTCTGGTCTTTTTGGTTAGCACGCTCGAATACCCTTAAGTGTGACATATTATGCATTGATAAATCGCGCAAAATTACCACCACCAATTTTTATAGCATTATAACATCTGACAGTGGTTCACCAGTAAATTCGCAATTCCGTTGCTCTATGAACACTGTACAACAAAGTTTTGTTCTTTTCATTTTCGGCATTTGCAACTTTTTTTGAAATTCTCACTTTCGCACATTTGAAGGAAAAAAATCTTTAAATATTTCCAATTCGCTTCCTTTTGGGGAGAAATGCAAAAGAAATCAGCTAAGCAAGAAAGTACAAATCAAAAAGTATTTTGTGTGGTCCAAACGAAGTTCACACTCAGTTCAATAGTTTTTGGTTTAACACTTTTTTTGTTGTTTTTGTAGTAGCCTTCACTTGTAGTAACCTTACCAGTAATGTCCCATGGACATCCCATTGGCCCCATTCACTAGCGATGTCTCTTCATTCTAAATCTGGAGCGATAATTAACTCCGATTTCTCATTGAGTTCTACCCTAAAATGGGCAATTAACTGTTTACCAGATGAGGTACCAGTTGAAAAGAAAAACAGCCTCTCACTAAGCGATATTACAACTGTGAGAAACGTCGAAAATTTCATAAATTATAAAATTGGATTTTCTGTCGCAATTTTAGAAAGAAAAACGTGCAACAAAAAAATTCGTCGAATTAATTAACCAGTGAGCTGAATGAGTGTGGATATCCCTTTTGGGGGACAATCCAAGACTTCCGATTGTGTGATTTCTATGGAACTTTTCTTTTCACGCTATATTGAAGCGATGCACTTCATTTTCATTAATCAGTTCCATAGCTTAAAAGTTAAAAAAAAATAGTTTTCGACAAGAAAAACAAGCAATTGTATAGAAATGCGACTAACGGTAAATGGAAAATCATCATACGCGTGTTCTTTGGAATTTCGATATTAATCTAAGCATTTCCTGAAAAATTAACATATCTTGTTCAGCGATATGCAATATGCACCATTAGTCACATGTCAGGTTTATTCGCGTAACAGCAACCATTGGTTCATATGGTCCTGGTGTCCTCCTTTTTTCACTCAAGAACATCCAATCTTGCATCTTTCTTCAATTCTTGGACTAGTGCAACGGTACCTTAGTCACGCTTTGCCAGATGAACTCGCCTTTCAGGTTTGTGCGGATTAGGGGCGCCGAGGATAATAATATTTCATTGGAGGGTGAGATGAACTCACCCCCTTCTTATCCCACAAAAGTCCCGATCGGGAAATGTAAGTTTTTTACTTCCCGATCTAGGAATGTTATTGTACCCACCTAGAAAGTGAAACATTTTTACGATATTTTCACGTTTCTCGACATTTCATATCATCCTGACATCGGTTCAGAATCATGTGTGTGTGTGACCAAAAACTTTGTTTAAAGTTTCCGAAGAAACCAACGTAGCAATTGATCTTGTTATTTTTTTTTTTGGCGATGCGAAAAACTATCGTTAGGTCTGAAAGGAACGATGTATCTGGAAAACAATTCGATCAATTGTTATTGACAAATTCAATTGTTTATAACCGTCTACTGCATCAACTATAAGAGTTAGCGCAAAATTGATTTGGAAACAGTTCTTCCTTATGCAAAATTCCGCATTCTATGTTTAATAGGTTTTCTCAATACCTTCCATAATTAAGGAGATATGGCCCTCTGAAGAATTATCCATGTAATTAGTGAAGGACTCAAGCCATCGAAAGCATTCCGATTTTAATCGACGCGTCTTTATATATCATTGAGAAGATTGAGATTCTTGAGAAAGCCGGAACCTCAAAAAAATCACGTAGCTCAAATTTTTATTAACAATGTCAATCGTTTATAACGCTATATCTCACAAAATATTACAGGTACGCAAAAATGTCTCCAATAAATGTTGTTTCTTGAGGAAAAATACATATTTTGTGTCGTTTGATAAACAATTTTCGTTTGGTCGTTCGGTAAACAATTGAAATCATTTAGAGAGCTCTATGATGAGAAACATGAGAGATTGGAAAGAAAGTATGCACACACACACACGCACGCGAACATCAGGAAGTTATAATTTTTTCCCGCGCAGGGTCGATCCACATTCCATCTATTCGAAACACTTTTTACTTTTCACGCTCATGAAACGGCTGTACCACTTGGACTACGAGGATAGTTCAAAATTATCGGGAATTTCCAGTGGGGAAAGGTTTCATTATACCCATTATTACTTATGATCGCACTGCCTGTCCAAGTCCAACTAAAACCAACTTAGAATTATCGAAAATAAAGTTTCACGAATGATTAATAATTTCGGAAGGAAAATTTTGATTATGGATACGCAAAACACTATAGGCTGAGTATTCATAGACGAATTTATCGATAAAATGAAGAATATATCGAATCTAAAGCTCCCGTCAAACAGACGTCTGGTCCATATCACCTCATCTTCTCCTTTCCGCTGTTCGCCCGCCACTTATATGTTTTTCATCCTCATTTACTGTCGCTATCTTCATGATTAGCTACTTTAAATGCTCAGCTACATCGTAGGTATTTAGTGTGTTCGTACACTGTCTGGTTCGGTGGTCAGATAGGAGGATTTTTTGTAAGGGATACAGCACGACGAGTACCACGAGTGGGCTGAGAAATAACAGTGAAATTTGTTAAACACAATGCAATTGGGGATTACTTGACAATTGCTATCACACCCTCAAAATCTGTGGTAATTTGAATATATTAGGACTGAAAACGTAGCAGAAAATAAGGCATGAAAACAAACTTTCTTTTAGTCAGAAGGAAGAGAAGGTGAAGGAAAATTGATCTGGTCCAGTATGGATATAACTCGGATAATAGTGAGAGTATTGCCGCAAGAAGGGGCTCATCCATTTTGACCCCGCTCCTCACATGAAGGGGAAACTGCCTGTGGGTAAATCGCTCACTTTGCGAAGGCACTCACCTGACTGACCTCAAATAAGAGGAACATACGCGTCTGGTACGCAAAAGGAACAGGTATAATAGCTGATAGCGTCCGTGGTCTCATATAATCTGCAGGACGAAGATAATTGCACCATCTAAATTTTCACAGATCGGAAAGAGAACAACAGCATATAAATACTGCCGCGGATTTCGTAATGCTACACACAAAAAAAAATCAATACTTTTAGCGATTGTGCGCCATTTTTCTCAGTATCCCTGGTGTTTCGATTCTAATCAATCCCCACGAACCGGTTCGGTAATAGATGTTACGTGGATAAAGGACCCAATGATGACAGCCGATTATTGGTTGATTTCCCGTATGCTTTCACGCTTGTCCAATGCAGAACGCCCACTGAATGATTTTTCATAATTGAGAACATGGAAATGCCCCATAGGCAATTAGCACATAAAAATCTGCGTTCAATACGACTGTCGAGTGCAAAAACCACTCATGAATTCCCACCGATTGCACGAACTCACTGCAGGGGGAGGGGGGGTTCCATCATGGACGCCCACCATCGTAACACAGAGGTTGCTGGAGGTTTACCCTGTATTTAGCAATACGATGACTTAAATTGCGGAAGTCAGGCACGGCCGTACGGGTGGGTGTCCAGTACTCCCCCTGAAGGAATGCCCAAACAGCAGCTAACGAGGAAAGTACAAACGAGAGAGAGAGAGACAGAAGAAAAAACAAAAAAAGACGCATTGCCGAATTAGGACACGTAAAATTGAATGAATGAATGTAATTATAAATCAATCCATCATTGAATCGTGAGTAAGACCATACATTTTTCTTAGCGTCAACAGAAGAAGGATAACTATTTCATCAATATTTGAATATTTCCTTTCGCAGAGCAATATTCATTGGGGCGAACACAAAATAAGCGGAGGGAGATATATGTGGAAGGCATCTCGAGTAGTTAAGCAATTATGTGGACGCGGCCACATTCTGTTTGTAGAGAATTAAGTCGAGTGGCTTGTGGAAGTCAAGAAATTTCGATATAGGCTAGAGCGACGACTTGACGATACGTTTAAGAATTTCACCTTTACTTAAATCTTACATCATTGATGGCAAAAATCCTAATTTATTGTTTTTTTTTCGAATGAACATCCATTTTCCACGGAGAAAAAAGCAATACATCTTATGTACAAAAAAATGCATACGACGATATACCTGAATAATTGCTCTTTATACTTTCGGTCAAGAATACCACAAATGTGAGACGCTCACGACATATTGCAATCGTATTGAGGATATATTGAGTATATGAGTGTACCAGATAAATATACGGGTGTTACAGAACTGCGCACTTCCGAAGAGGGCAAACTTCGGAGTTGAAAGTTGCTGTGCCACCTTTTTAATAATCCATTCCTGTGAAGGTATTTAATAGTGGAGCTCCCTTACTGTGTTAGCCTCGCCCTGCACACAGATATCTGCTCACATCGTCGATCACTAAACTTCTAGTTTCACGTGGAAATCTACATCTTGTCCACAATCAGGCACTGATTCCGAACTTGTTCCACCTCGTTTCACCTCGCAACTATGCCTGAACTTGCCCGGTGATTTGGGACAATTACTTGATGTGAATATTCACTTGCACCTAGTAGGGACAATACCTGACCAAGTGAGCAGAACAAAGTAGTGAGGCAACTTCAATGGCAAATAACTTGACAGTAATGCGTCGTACAGAAACGTGACGGAGTTTCGACTTCGACAGTAAAGTACGCCGTTTTGGAACAACCTGTGTATTCAACTGAAAATCGGGATAATCCCTTGAAATAAATGCCTTTTTTTCACTGATGCCTGAAAAGTGGTGATTTGGGGCCGCTTGTTCGGTCAATAAGGTGAAATTATCGTCTATGGCCGTCAAAACGCGAGAATGTGGGGACCATGGCCTTTTTTCATTACTTATCGGGCCATAGCCTCTCAAAAGCCCTACTTGAACTACGCCGATAACCGTCACTCTTCACAACCGAGAGGGGAAAATATTGCATAGTTTGGTCGGTGCGTGGCGCCACTGATTCCTAACCCCTCTCGTAGTTTCCAACTCGCGTACACCACATCAGATCAGCCAGTGTCTGTGGAATATCCGATCGTAGTGATCTTATTAACGTAAAAAAATTATTGACAAAAAAAATGGACGATTGGATCCCAGAAACCCCAGATGAAGTAAAATAGTTGGAGTATTCAATTTGCCTTCTAGTATTTTTTTTACTTTTATTCTATTTTCTTTTGCTGTTGTGTTTTTTCCAGGTGGGGGGGCTCCGCCCCCCCCCCACACCCCTCCCCTCTCCCCACCTTCCGCAGGTCAGGCATACGTGAAAAAATAGCCTGTGTCATGCGGCCGATAACGTTGGTCGCGAGTCGTGTGAGTTTGCCCCACTCGGTGTCGGTAAGGCAATGACTCGGCTCGCCTTCGCAAACTCACCCGTCTCGCAAACCGCCTTTTATCGGCCTTATGACACAAATAGCTATTTCGTGCGTGATTTCATTTTTAGATGACAGAGTTTACTAACAGGTGAGCGATGCGACGGTTTTCACAAATATATAGTTCCAATGCCGAAGATAGGGACAGGTACTCTCAGAATCCTTCCACACTTTCTACCGATTGAACCGATTTTCTCCGACGCATGGAGAATTGAATATATACTAAAGGTTGGAAATTTTCCTGAGACGGGTGTGCCCTGTCGTCGTATGCGTCACACCATTTCGCATGGTCCCGCGATTGACTTTGTCGATAGAGGTAATTGCAAACTAGAACGTCTCATACGACTTATAGGCCACAATGGTTCAGGAAGATTGACTAGAGGCATATGTCGAGAGAAAAGTTGATGATGAAAGATTTTTTTATAACCTCGAGCGGCTGGAAAAAGCTACGTAATCTAGATGGTTTATACAACTTTCAAAACAATACGGATTTTCGATTCTTTTCACTGTTGGACTATGTCGAGGTTCTTACAATTCTTGGAATCCTTAGAATCTCGGAACATTCTCCAATTTTCTATATTTTTCATAGTTTCAACAGAGAAAAAAGTTTGTTTGGTTTTGACAGTACTGCAATTCTTTACTGTTTTTAAACTGTCGAAAACTCTTCAACCTGGACCCAACGTTCTACCATTCCGGATTTCTTCTTCAAAATGCTTAAATTTTCTAAAATATTTGTTTTTCAGACGGAGTTCCAGTTCTTATAGAGCCCAACACTATTTGACGATTGTCATTAAAGTCAAAAAAGTTTCAAGAAGTTTCAATTGAAAGGTAAAAAACGCCCAGTATCGGCAAATTTTGGGGTATTTAATATTTGCAAATTCTGAAATTATCAAAATTTCAAATTTCTAAATTTTCCCATTCTATGAAGTTACGTATTGTCACTATTTTTGACGCTACCAACGTTTATGCAATTGGACATTTAGTAGCTTTCGGGGTACGAAAGTTTCCCACTTATCGCAATTGTCAAATGACCTTTCAACGTTTCCAAATTTTCGAATCGTGATATTTTTAATGGAGTTTCTAATATTTTCGTCTTCCTATCTATTATGGCTAATTCTTCCCAATGATTGTAATGGGTTTGACACCTAGGGGAATACGGTTATTCATGCAAGGGGTTAGCCTGTAGTTTACGGACCTCATTAAAAGGAGGGAGTTTACGGTACGGGATAAACCGCAATTGTCCCACGAATCGTCCTCTTACATGCTGAGGCCGAAATTCAAGCTGTGAGAATCTCTTCAGGCGGCTGTCATGACACTGAGTGTTATTGATAGTGTCGTGATCATCTCGTTGCATCACATTGGACAGACGCTTCGCTGAAAGTATGGTCAACATGTCAGCCGAGATTACAGGATGGAATTTTTGATGTGTCATTTATTCTCATCATAAATTTCCTGTAAGCCAACCCATATTTATGAACAATTTTTATCAATGAACATTCAATCCAAATTACAAAACACCATTCAAAATAAATCGGTAAAATTGAAATACTCAATGTTCAAAGTATTTGAATTTTTGAGTTTTGTGAAATTGTCTTTTTAAACTATTTTGAAACTTTCACCATTTTTATATTTTTTGACGTTTCGCAATCCTTTCATTCTTCTCGTTTTGTGAATTTCGGAATTTATTTTGGAAAATGTTGGAAATGGGAGGAACTTTTTGTCATATGTAAGAATTCATAATGATACTTGAGCGGATGTGTAAAATTTAAAGTTACCAACAATGAATAATGGAAAATTTGAGGAACATCAAATACAATCTCGAATTCCATCTACTAAAATTCAGTAGATTAATCAATATCCTCAGACCACCCAAAATGATCATAATATTGAAAGTTTTATGACTTTTCAACTCTTTCGACCTTCTCTTTAAATTTGCAAAATATTCAATCAATTTTCTCACCGTTTCTAAATCCAGAGGGTTTTCAAATGTTTATTTTTGCCCTTTTTTATTCTGTTTCATGTCTCCTTCATCAAATGTCCATTAAATATTTTAAAGCTAATGGGATAATCTTGAAATTTCTCGATTCCTTTTAATTTTCTTGTGGGACGAGCCGGCGGATTGATTTTCCAACAGTGCATAATCCCGGATGATATCAGAAACTCGGGGTTGAGGAGGGGACAAGGCCTCGTTACTAGTTCTGCTTTGAGAAACTGCTAGGCCCATAAATACATTGGATGCACCAGCTCTCTTTGGATGGGCTAACAGGACTTTCTAGTTTGCTCGGCAAAAGGACTAATCCCCGCCCACCAGTGGGCGATAATGTCGGTGAGACGTTGGACCCCGCGCGACGCACTTTGCAAATGCAACTCTTCCCTCGCAAATCATAGCTACGAGGCTGATCGATACATATTGCCGATTGCTTTTATATATTCTATCCTTTCTAATTTGACAAGACTGCTTTAGTCGCTTAAGCATTAGAAGTATTGCAAATGTTCACATTGTACGTTGGTTACGCGTTGGAATTTCACAATTAGTAAACCTATACACGCGTAAAATTTGGGACAAGCTGATCTCGCGCTATATACCCTCATCTTTTTGCAACGAGAACGCCTGACACGTTCATTTCATTGTAATGGACTCATCTGAAAAGGTGCGATAATTCCGAAGCTTTGATAGTATTTCCTCTAAACCTAACTTCTCACGAGATAGACTTTACGAACGAAGACCCATAATAATAATGTATACAACCTGGATTATCTCGTAATACTTATCATATATATTTTTAAATCAGAAACTATATTTATCACAAACGTTTGCTGTCCCCCCTGTACGCGTTTTTTGCTGCATCCTCCCATTTGTACTGTCCGCGGTAGCTGCTCTTCACCATTTCCTCGAAGGCGAGTACTGGACATCCATCCATGTGGCCGGGGTGGATTTTCGCCATTCAGGGCATCGTGTTTCTCGACCCAGGGTAAACCCCCAGAAACCCCTGTGCTACGATAGCGGGCGCCTATGTTGGGGTATCCCCCCGCCCCCCCCCCCCCCACCCCACACATACATTTTTTTCATCTTCAACAGTTTTTATCATAGAACGTTATAAACTATTGAGTATTGACGATACATATTTGACATTCTTGAAGTGTCGCTTGGGTGATAACTTATCAATAGAACGAAATATTTGCGGCTAGTATAGGAGTGAAGGCTGAATCAATTGATCTTCATGGATGCCGGAACGATTTATAAAGACCCGAACTTTTGATTATCTCAAGACTAGATGACTTGTGGTGGGAACCTTTATTCTTAAGTCACAAGAGTTTTAATCATGTATGGAGACATGTAAAATAATATCGCGCTGTTACTCAGCTTATCCCACCTGGAATTTTTTGGTATGGGGACCAAATAATCTACTTAGAATTTGAGATTTTTGTGTGGACAATCATATTTATGGACGATAATATTACCGAACCGGTGACATGTGTCGCGTCAATGTACCCCCCGGCGAACTGAGAAAGTTGATCACCTATATGTCTAGTGACTCTAGGGTGAAACAACGCTTCAACGCGTCCGTAGTAATTTGCAGAGTGGAAAATGCAACTCTATGATCATTGACTCGTGGAAGAAGTCTTTTTACTATAACTCATTGACACAATTACTCAATTGATGTGGTTATATCAATCATTCATTCAGTTTTAACTACCTCGAATTATTCCGGGCCGTAAACTACCACAATTTCTGCTACAGTGAATTCAGTGGACCGGAATCACCGGCAAATAGATTTCTTGGACAACACAATGTTTTCTTTATTATTCGTCCCAAAATTTCTCAAGGTTTCCAATCTCTGGATTTTTTTTATCTTTAAATTTATGAAATCTTGAACCACCTGAATTTTGAAAAAATTCTTTAAATAATGGACCTTTCCAATTTCTTAAAATTCTCATTCGTTTAACATGTTTATCGTCCTTTTAGTTTACAAAAATTACAAAATTTCGAGACAATTGTCTTCGGAACAAGCATTAAATATATTAAAACTGGATTTTTAAAAGATTTGGACAAGTTCTCCAGAGCTTGTCAATTTGGTTGATTGTTTGACATTGTTGAAGTTTCCATAGAAGCTTTAATTCATGAGACGAAAAGTGTTACTCGATCCTATGTCACAGTTATCAGCCTGTTTCCGTATTTGCCCATGAGAAAAATCAATAACTCGGTGACTTCGGACTACTTTCTAGCCGGTCTTCAGCGTTGACTATAAACGCATTCAAAAGTGTGTGCATTGGTTAATCCCACGGCACTCTCCTGGCTACGCAGGCACCGGTCGACCTTGCGCGAACGTCGATCTTGGGGCCAATCAATGCCCCCCCCCCGTACACCTCACCCTTAACCGTAAGGTTACTTCTAGAAATTCATATGTAATTTTCACCGTTCTTGACACATTCCGAATTTTCGGAAGTTTTGAGATTCTCGAAATCTTGCCAATTATTGCCGTCACCTACCCCGTACTATGCAGCACCCTTAATTTTATGTTGTTTCCTATGAGGCGATAGGTAAGTCAGTGCGTGAACCCTTTGGATTTTTTAGAATTTTTCATACTCGTCCATTACTGACATTTTGAAAAGTTCCAAAGTCTTCAAAATGTGTAAAATTCAACAATACCGCGGATATTTTAAGCAGTGGATATTTAGTCATAAATATGCACATTTGAGATTTTATTACTTTTTTTTGCGAACATCCATAGTTAATTGTTACTAACAAATCGAATTGTATATATCACTCCATCACGAGAAAAATTAGAGATACGAAACGAGTGTTCAATGAAAGTTGTTCCACAGGTAAAGGTACACATTTCATATTTTATTACTTTTTTTGCTAACACCCATAGTTAATTGTTATTCACAAACTGAATTGTTTATCTAACTCTATCACAAGAACGGTTATATAATTTAAAAATCTTTTTAGATTTTAACAATCATAGAATTTGGAATATTTGGAAATTTTGAAAAGTTTCGAAACGTCATAATTTGAGACGTCAACCGAAATTTTGTATATAACATATACGGGGGAACGATCAGGAAGTTATTGGTTCGACCCGTAGAGGGTCAGAGCCACTTCACTTTTTCTTATATTTGACCTAACTCTCCTCACTATTTCCATCAATGTGTTCCTCCTATTTATTGTATTTGTCATTCATTATGCTCACACATCAATCGGCGTAGGTGTAATTCAAGAAAGAACTATCGTAATACTAGATGGACTCGCACTTTACACCACATAGGAACATAACCCATTATCCTTGAATGAATGGGCTGCGTTTGCACAATATTTTTTATCTTCATCTGCGACGGATTTTATTATCACGGCCTCACTTAAGTCTGTTTATGATGGGCATTTCGCTGAGTTACTCTTTTCGTTTATGTGACTTTTTAATTTACCGACTTTTAACTTCGATGCGTCACAATGTTGTTTCATTGTCTCTCGAAATTTCATGCAAATTTAGACACTAGCAAGGTCAATTAGCAGTGGTCTCCTCAGAAAATAGTTGAGTAAAAAATTACCATGAAAAACCGAACCTACAAGATTCATTTTTCAAATGTTCAAAAAAATCAAGAATTATTTGTCCGGAACACCAGAACTTACAAACGTCAACATGATTTACGGAGAATCAAATATTGCGTGACATAGAGGTTTCTTTTCAATCCGAAACTAACAGAATTATTATAATCAGCTTTAATCGCTGTTACTTCTGGTTAGCCATCACGAGGTAAATATTTTCGGAAAAATGATTGAAACCATGCAAATTCGCGTGACCCATATGATGAGGGTCATGACGAGAGTAAAACTGCCGGAAGTTATTTTCTAACGATCGTGCAAAGCATGAACCAACTTTTGAAATTCTTCAAAGGTTTTAACCTCCTGAGAGGGAAGTTTTTGTAATGACTACCAAAATCGAGTGTCAAAGTTGCGAGATTTTCATTTCCTTTACCATTCGGTACGAGATGTGTTTTTTTTCTCCATCCCTCTCGTTTGCACTCCTGTGGTAATTACTCTGCAATATTTCTTCAGAAGAGAGTACTGAATCTACCCATGCAACTGGGGCAAACGCTCATACTTTAAGCCATCGTACTTCAGTTCCATACCCCTAGCTATTTTCTCAAAATTTTTGAAAATTTTATAATCTCAAAGATTACCAAAATCCCTCGGATTACAACCATTTTTTTCGTACAACCATCCAAACCATCGAAATTCCTGGGCGAGTATAAAGCAAATCAATTTTCCCACAATTGCCATTACGTCCTCAAATCAAGTTTGCTTTTTTGCGGCTGTAATTAAGGAGAATGGACAAGATTCCGCCAGTGCAAGTGTGTCGTCGGGTTATCCAAGGTTAAGTACGCGATCCTCTCACGCCGTATTACAAAGGTACTTATAATGTGTGGCAGTAGCAATTGCTGGCAGAGGCGAAACGAGCAAAGTGAGCTTAGCACAAAGGAGGACTATCTTTTCAAGATGCACTTACTTGGGGCCAGCCTGGACCCCTGGATCCAGGACAAATGCAATTTCTATTGAAAGCCAAACTCGCTCTTTCTGTTTGTTCCATTATAACACCGTCATACCCTTTCTCACGGTTCCACAGCTGCTTATCTCATATGCGAGAAGTCTACGTTATAGAAAGGGCCAATTCTACCGCTGGAAATTGGATATGTGACATTTGAAGTTGTTTTATCTATTGCCGCATGCAAACGAATGTCAGCTAATAATTATGAATCTCAAGTAAAATAGTTCAATTTTTTGAAAATTCATCAACGAATTGTTTCGGATCCAACGAATTTCACCCATAAATCGATTTACTCCAATAGGAGTCCCAATTTTGCACAGGTGGACATTTTTCAATTTCGCGATCTGGGGAAATTATTCTTATGACTCCAAAAATGAAATACCATATCAAAATTATGAAATTTCCACTTCTCGCGGCATTTCACATGCTTCTGGCAAACTTCCAATGAGCGTTCTCTGTGTGCATGTGTGTATCTTTTCTATGGGAGCGATCTTTTGGCTCCTTTCGTGAACGGAGTGACCGAATTGATTTATTTTCCAAAAATTGCCTGACGCCGTTCTGCAGGCCGACAAAAATTCAACCTTAAAAATCAATTCCTTTAAGTGGTATTAAAAATTTCAATTCTTCAAGGCTCTATCTTGATTGCTGTTATTTTCAAAACTTGCAATTGCGAAACGTTCGCCGCTTTAAAAACTTGAAATACTCAGCCATAATTTAAAATTTATGAAATTTTCCAAATTTCATCGTTTCTCGAAGTCCGGCAACTTTCAAATTTCTAACCAAATTTTCAACATATCCGAAGTATTAAATGCGGAAGTTCAACATTAGGAACCTTTTTTTGACACTTGAGGAATACGAACGGTAGCAACTAATCAAATGGTGGATATCTTACACACTATTTTTTTTATTCCTTCTGTTTACCTATGTCCTCTTTCACAGCTCCTTCACCATCTCTGTGGTGCATCTCTGAATGCCTCAGCTAAACTTGCACTGTGCGTGGCGTTTTCTTCGATTACCTGAGAACGGATATCCACGGCGTGTGTGTCTCTGTGTGGGAACCCAAGGCGAGTTTTATGCTTGCTGCTTAGGGTCGTTGATCTGCCGTATTACCGCCATTATACAATTTAGCTATTAAGCGGGCCGAATGAGTGTGATCCATCTCGGCGACATCCCTAATTTCTAGATTTGCTGTTTCAGCATTATGATTTTCCCCGCAGTGCGCGTAAAAATTCAACTATGACAGCAATGAGTCAATTTACGACAAACTGTCACTCACCATGTTTTCGCAGGATTTAATTCTAGAAACAAAACATTGTCTCACTTGTTAGCAAACTAGCTTATTCCATGAAAAATCGAAGGATAGAAAACTAGAACTACTCTTTTAGAACTAAAAGAAAACTACTACAGCAATGTTTCGTTTGAAACTTCGATGAGGCATTGAAAATTTTAAGAAAATCAGGATGCCTATACTGAACTATCTACAAGTGTATACTAAAGCCTCCAAAGATCATTTCATAATTTCCGTTTTTAGTTTCCATTACCTTGAGTATTAAATTTACCAGAAAATAATACACCCACGCATGAATATCTTTGCGTCGGGACAGCCCTAGACCTCCTACGTCCGTAGGCACGCGTGCGGAATTTATCCACCCGAGTGGACTACGATCTCGTGTATTATATCGCACTAAATTCTCAACCGCATTCTATTCTCGGTGAAAATATATGGATGCTAGGTGGTACTAGGAAGTTGATGAGCGCTAAAATTTTGCAATCAGATGCAAAAATGGCACTCAATAAATCGAGACAGTATATTTTTTCCAAAATTACGAAAAGAGCGAGCAGTTTCCCTAAGTACGGTTCAAGATAAAGGGGAGACTACAACAGAATATTCTGAGGTGAAGAACGCACCTCTAGAGGGGTTAAACACTGCCTTTCTTCAAGTCTCTATCAATCAATAGCGTCGGAAGAATCTTTAACAAATCTGATGCGGTGACGAAGACATTAAAGCGATGGGAAGTACTTGTGCACTACGAAGTACCGTCCATCAAACGCGCGACCAACTCTCATAGGAGTTAGGCCGACTCTCGTCTGCGCTCCACTTTGTGTATCATCATATCATTGCCAGAAAGCTTTGAAAATTTTGAGATTATCGAAATGATCTTAATTTTTGAAGATATTAACATTCTTGAAATTTTGAAAAATTTTAAAAATTGTTATGGAAAATTTTGAATGTTTACAGGTTACGATATTCTTAGAAAAAAAGCAGTATTAAAAAATCAGTTTTTTTCCATCAAAAAATGCTTGTATATACTGAAACCGAAGTCAAAAAAAAAATTAGAAAACGGATATCAAAAACCATTCGCTAAATCAAAAAGTCAATAGCACAGCAATGAGACTTCATAGTCTGCTAGTGAACAATCACAACAAACAATTGACAACAAAAACTCGCGTGTATCACGCACACTCCCACCACGGGTTTCCCATCATGGGAAACCGAACTTGTGCGTTTATAACTTCTGCAAAGTTCTCATTCACGCCCCCCTTGTAATCTGCACTAAAATAAATCGTAGGTCGGTATTAAAACAGGACCCCTTAAGCTGTTACCGACTCATGAACTCTCCCTCCCCAAACCGTAGCCATCAAATTCAATTCCTCACATTCAAAATCCCCGCAGGGATAATGCCTTTTTAAAAATATCTTCGAGGTTAGTATAATCGCAACCCGGAAGAACTACAAATATCACTGATTTCAGGATAAGAATATCTCCCATTTGGGGATTTGAATGGCCACGATTTAGAAATTTAAATGATCCCGAGCGACGCATAAGAATATCCACGATATGAGGCTATTAATATATCAAAGCTTGCACACCGACACAAACACACGGGTACACCATCATACTGGGTAGATATGCACACTGAAATGTATTCAATGAGCCAAATTAAAAATACACATTCTACTCTTCACGCCGATGTTCTCTCAATTATAAAAATGCCGATCTTCATGCAAGAATTTTCTAGATATGTCGCCGTAAGGATTCATCACCAGTTGTGACGTACAGCGTACAACTGCGATGATCTGATGAAAAAACCGCTGATTTCTAATTAAACCGTTTGAAGTTTTCAATATTCAAGATTCGCCGAACGATTAATCACACCGCTCGATCCGATGCTCATACGTGTAGGTAAATATTATGGGCATGTGATGTTGAATATTTAGAGGTCAGTACATCATCACCGCTTGCGCATTCTAACCATGCCTTGGACTCAAAGATCAACAGGCCTGCCCATATAGGTTTTTAATATGGGTGCGTATATGTTCATGTCATTTATAGACGTTGTGCACAATGAAGATATGTGATTTTCTGGAAATTGTACAATTTGGCAATATTTCGGAATGCTCAAAGCTTGCGGTTTTCTTTTTATTTGGCTAATTTTAACAAACGATAAGTTATTGTAATCTCGTATAACGAACAAAAAGCCAAAAATTATAGATATGGTTATTTTACCGGAATTGTATCTAAAATATATCTTACTCATATTATGGAAATATCTTGAATGTGCCGGCGAGATATATCCGCACAGATATATCCAACATATATCTTGGGAATTCTGTATTCTGCCGCAATGTATGCGACGTAGAACCGAATATAACTGACTTATATTTCTGGATATATATGTTTTCCATGCGGGCCCGCAACTGCAATGGCTCAGAGACCGTGAAATTTTCACTGTTCTCGCTGGCTCACGATATGTGTGTTCTGCCTTCGTCCTTTTCTCTTCTACGCTTCTTGAGCTTCTCCTCAGAAAGAAGTATACTGAAGCCCCAGCCATGCGTCTGGGGCCGACTTTCATTGCCATTGAGCCGTCGTCTTCCCAAGAGCAGAGTAAACCTGCAGAAACCCCTGTACTACGACAGTGGGCGGCTGTGAGGGAAACGTGCTCCTCCGTGTCGGTTTATAAGTTTCTGTCCTACCGAGCGGTCTGATTTCATCGGTACCGCTGCTAACACGCCCGGAAAGTTCCTCATGTTGGTCGGAATGGACCTACTACGCCGAAACCCCACCCGAGTGTATGTGTGTGTGCCTGAATGTGGATCTATACGTATTGTTTTGATGAATGATTTGAACTTTTTTGTCAGAATTTAGTCTCACCACCGTATAATACAGAAAGGAGTTTGACGAACATCGGCACACCAGTTTTTTAATTATTCTAAAAAACGAAGATTTATGTATTACGTACAAAAAAAGGTTCATACAACTTTGCTTCATCCAATAGTCATACAAAACAGGGACATAGGACTCGAATTATTTAGGGGTCAATACCTTATCATGTCATAACTTCTGCGCGTGTCTTCGACCGGATGATCAGCAAACTTTTACATATGGTCTTTCCATGCATATATACCTCCTATGTACAGTGCGTATATATATATATATATACGCGTGCGTATATATATATATATATATATATTTATATATATATATATATATATATATATATATATATATATATATATTTATATATATATATTTATATATATATATTTATATATATATATTCATATATATATATACGCTTGTTTACAGAGGCCCCTGATGCAACACGACACCACCATGTTACCTCCAGTTATGTCACGACTAGTTATGCCAGTTTTCCGTATCTCATTTATCCTCATAATTCTTGGCATTGGAAAAAAATGCACTCCTTACGGACATTATTTGAATATTCAACACTGACAATATAGAAAGCTTAGAAAATTTAGAATACATTCAGAGATTTACAAACGTTTGAGATTAAGGAAATGTTAGGCTCCTTTGGACCAAATATTTGGGGATTTTGAAGAAGGATGTGAAATTCGAAAATAAAGGAAATGAACCCAAGCGGTTCAAATTCGAAGTCAGAAACAAATACTCATTTCACTTATTTTGAAAACTGAGAACAATTGGAAAAATGAAAGCCTAGTAAATTATTGGGATGTTTCCTTTAAATTAAGAGTTAGAAATTTCGAAATAATTTCACTCATTTTGAATATGTGAACAAGAACTTGAATTAAGAATAATGTTAAAAATGTAGATTTGCCATTATAGCACAATTGTAAACGAATTTCCAATAATAAAAAAGTTCCTACAAAAGATATATTTTGAAGTCATCACAAGTCCCGACTATCGTTAGTTGCGCCGATTATCGCTTCTTGATATTTCCTAATCACTCGCGATTGAAAGACAAATTCATCCCTCCTAAACTCATAGCGTCCTAAACATTTCACATTTTTGACGAGAGCGAATAGTAAATGCATGCAGATATGTAATCTATAGATACGTATAGGGTCTATATTCAGGTTTCGCCCGTTCCGGATTTCTGGATGTTACTTTTTTCAAATTAACACCCGACAAATGGAATGCATCCACACTTAATTGGATAACTTCATTAGCGCATGTTTGGGTGTTTACACTCTTCTCTTATCCTGTACTTTCCATGTTCACCAATGCGACGCGCTCAACCGGTGTCATTCGTGGGATCTTCATTGTATAAGCATTATACAAATCGCAATTTTTTGTACTTCCTAAAAAATTTCAACAATTTGCCAACCATCAACGTCAGAGCAGCTGAGTGAACTGAGCGTGCAGTATTAGAATTGCCCCTTGGCTTCCTAAGTTCTAATCTTCGATTAAGCAAGAGTTTTTTCAAATTGAAAAAGCGCATCCAATAGTCCAATCACATGTTCACGGTCAATCGATGATCGACGATCAAGTTTACATACTTTCAATACTCGTGAGACGGTGGGTTCTCGCGCTTCAGTAGCCAGCGTGAGATTCCAAATAAAATGGCGTATTCGGCTTTTGGTCGATCGTGTCCTGCGATAATCAACACCATTGTTGGGAACTATGAACACACAGATATTGATGACCGATAGTATTAACACGTGAAATATTTAGTTTAGAAATCGAGACTCGCTGGAGACGAAGGCCGGATTGTTCATACAAGATACTAGTTGTTGGATACTCGAAATTAACGAAAATCCATAACTTTCCGATATTGTCAACTTCCCCATAGGGGATTTATAGTAATTAACCCAGAAGTAAAATATCTCAGAAATATGAAATGTTTACGTTTCTCAACGTTTCACGTGCGTGTGCGTGTGTCTGTATGTGTGCTTTTGTTTTTTCAAAATGAAACTTTTTATGGGACTAGCTGAAGGTGTTACCGGAGGGCCGGAGGGCGTTTCTCGGGGTCACACTTGGTACAATTTTTCCGATTCCCGACACTGAAGAAAATTCTTCTCCCCTTCTAAAGTGTTAGTTCTTTGGCACGTCAGGAGGTACACGTCCATATTTTTTTTCCCCCAACAGTAGAGAGAAAAAGGGAAGCCAACCTCCTTTCTCGGGCTCCCTTTTTTTTCTTTCCTCTCTTGTTTTGATATCTTCATTGCAAACAAAATAAGAAAATATAACAAATCAAATACTAATAGAACAAGAGACACTACCCCTTGGCCTATATTCAGCAGAAGGACAAAAGTCCTTCTATGTTCCAGTGTTCCTACGTCATGACGGGATTCCCGCAAGACATTACTTCATTGTATAGAGGACGATAACTGCAGTTTCCTCAGCAACCGATTTCTTCAGGTCAGCCACGACAGAAACATCAATCTGGATTTTTCGCAAGCCTCCTATGCCACCTGGGATGACAGTATAACTTCCGTAAGATTCTCAGCGTTAATGGGTTCCTTGGGGTCTGTGCTAGTTTCCTATATGCAACCTTGCAAGAGTCGCAAACATTTTCTCCATATCAATATATCGTAAATTTATATTGATGTTTCTCCTTAGTTATTACAAGATAAAGAGCAATGCGAAGATTTAGGGTTTAGTCCAAATCTTCAAGGGTATTTGCCAAGTCCCCAACCCTCACACTTATCGAGGTTTACTAGAAATTCGATCGTGGCTATTCGTCATTCTCTGTGGCATTGTGGAGTTTTCTTTCACCTGCCTACCTTGTCCATAAGAAACCTTCTTTCGATCGTTTTTGTTCTTCAAGTTTTAGTGTCCATATGCGCACCATATAGTATCCATATGTAATATGTAGTATTTCGTGGCCATCATAGGGGAACTATTGTGCTCCCGTAGGTATTACGTTTAATTGGATCACGTAAACCGTAGTCTATTGTGCAAAGTCTAGGGGACCCTTGTGTCGTCGAATTGAACTATGTTGCGGAGTCTTTCAGCTACAGATGCATTGTCCAAGATGGGTAATGGGTACAGCCAACGCCCCCGCGTCTAGACAGTCAAGCCGCGGTCATTGGGAAGTCCTTAAGAATGTTGTTAGAGAAGTGGTTTATGGAATCATTCCGATCTATTTTAGCAAAAGATGTGTATTTTTATATGTGAGCCTCTTACTCGATCAAGAGGTACTCGTTAATTCTCATCATTTTTTAATGTTCTCTCTTCCATGTAACATCTGGTAGTTTGGAACAGCGCCATGAATCTTAATTTATTGTTCACTTATAATATGGTTAATCTATTTTTACTACTAATTACATTACCTAACAATCAACCTTCAACACGATTTTGTTCATTCATATTTCCGCCTGTGAGAAACAATACATATTAATCCCACCCCTTAACCATCGTAGTAACGGATGAGTCGGATGAATTGAAAAAAAAAGCATTATTGAGCAGGTTTTTGAGCATTGTATTCACGTGCGATCCTTTCAGAATTCCTTATTGTTCTGCGCTATGATATTTATAAATACTATATTTGGCTCGAGTTCGCGGAAATATAGTTAGCATTCGAAGTCTGGCTAGCGATCTTTCAGCAGCTCTGATTCTGAAGTCTTACCATTCATTCTCTACCTGTGTGGACAATTTGACAATTATATAAACCAAACTTATCCGGAAAACATACATAAAAAAAATTGTAGAACTCTTGTGAATTTGTACTAAAACTCATAAAATGATTTCGATAAATTTTCGGAACGGCAACGAATTTCAAAGAATTTTAGAAATCTTAAAACAGTGCAAAATTCTTGAACGTGTGATAAGCTTCATGGGACTCCCCGCTAGTTGAAACCACGTACGTGTTCCCATATTGTCCACTCTCGTTTAACCGTACCAACTTGTGTTTATATGCACGTCTCTCGTGATTGCCCCCGAAGTAAGAACGTAGTTTTTGCCATATCGACATTTGGCTGGCATTACTAATACTTATATTTTTGTGATTATGACCATCTAACAAAAAAAAGAAGAATTTTCGTTTCGAAAAAACTAGCCAAGTAAACGTTTTTGTCACACTATAGAAAACTTAAATAAACAAGAGGTACATGTGAACCTCGACGGGTCGTTTCATGATGTACTAGTCGGTGTGTGTTTTCGTCTCCGTCCCTCTCATTAGTACGGTTCGGGTAGCTGCCGTCTGAGCATTCCTTCAGGGGGCGTACCGGACACCCACCCATGCGGCTGGGGCCGATTTTTGCCATTTTAGGCCATCATATTGTAAACCTCCAAAAACCCCTGTGGAACGATGGCAAACGCCTATGATGGAACACGCCCCTCCTCCCTACGTCAGGTTAGGTTCTCGCCTACCTATGGAATCTCATTTTATGGGTCGATAACAGACACGGAACGTTGCTGCCTCAGTCGGTATCCATGAGAAAATTATTCTCCGTCTACTGGCCGCGAACCTAGAACCTTTGAAGTAGTAGGCAGATACTCTATCCACTACGCCAAAGTCCCGACTATATATATGCGTGTGTGTATGTGCTGAAAATTTGATGAACCCTCATCTAAAACTTGTCAGAATGATGTAAAATATCGAGAAAAGTGGAAATTTTCCAATTGTAAGATCGGGGTTATTACAATTACTTCCCTAAATCGGGAAGTTGAAGACAAAGAATGAAATGATGAAAAACTGCTAACACTAACAAGACTCATGAATTTTGTTAATCCCCAGCACAACATATGTCAAAAATGATAGGACATAAAAATAAATTTGCCAAAGAATGATCTAAACCCACGTACTCGATGCATTTCTTAGCAAAACTTTTGACATTCAACATTGCGAATCTTAAAAATTTGTAATTTGTGCAATTCAACATTTAGAATGCTCGAAATTGTGAATTTCGTGGAATGGCTCCGAAATAAGAGATTGCCATTTTACTGAGTACTGATGTTTTCAGAATACCAAAAGGGTTTCCAATAAATTTTGAATCGATACCGAATCACGTGTGCTTGTGTGCCTAAGACTTGAATCGCGTATTTCTTACGAACGCGTGAGACAATCGGCGTTAGTAAGGTCGAAGGTGAAGTGTGTCCAATCTTTTGGAAATCGAATTCTGTATGCAAACATCATCATGACTTGTTCATGCCCAGCCACGCGTTAACATAATAACAATCCGTTTTAGGAAATATTAGAGATTAACCGTTGCAACTTCTGTCAGGATGTTATTACTACGGTCCATCAGGAGTTAGTCTCGCATAAACAGTTGTAAATGCGTGAGGAACATGGAGGCAAATGATACTATACATCATATACATACTGAGCATCACCCACGTACTAGACTATAAACGTATATGTGGTTGTGGACTCACACACAGATTACCGCGGATGCACAAACACGCCCACACATAAACCTCAATGTCCACACATAAACTCATATATCGACATGTACATGACAGTCACATGCACATAGAGGCACATATACACACTAATGGATACGCACACACATAGAGACCTAACCAGCACTAGGTCTAGCCTTGAGCTATTTTATCCTGCCTGGAGAATTCCCGCCCTCACATACGGCTGTTGTCGTTCGGATGCTATCGTAACACACTCCATACACTTGGTATTATGCTCCAACACAGAATTCACTCATGGTACAGTCTCTCGCGTCCGTGCGATTAAAATCTGACTTGAATTACAACTGGCGATAAAGGATCACGGTATTGATGTACTGCTGGCTGCGCCAGCGTTTTGCCAACGTCCAGCTAGTAACATAACAAAATAAACTAAAATAACGCAGGACATTGCGTACCCTGCCTTTGTTATCGTCAGTTTATAGGGAGCCCAGGACGATCTTTAAAATTCTTACCTTTAATTTTCTCAAAGCACTAGTTATCGTGTGTTTTTTTGGGTGGCCAAGGGGGACACAAGTCTCCAATTCGTGTTCAGCGAAAATTTACACAATTTGCAAATCTTTATATATCAAAGCGGTGGACAACATTCAGAAGTCGAAAAATTGAGACTGATATTAATTAGTTCTTATGAATGATATTGATTGAGAATTTATTGATCCGTATTCAAATCCGATGAAATTCTGATGATCGTAAATAAATGTGTAAGAATGTGCCGAGATAGGTAGGATACGCTGGATCTTGATGGCCGAGAGAACGTCTTTCTGTTTCGGAAATGGATGGTTTGTCGGTCCGCATTTTCTTTCGCCAAACCGATATATTCTCCGTTTCAATCGTGTTTCGATTGTAGAAATCCAACACCGCGTGCACCTCGCCGCGGTGTTGCAATGCGGTGTTGGACGGCACGGCGGCATTGGCATTTGACACCGCGTAGACCTCGCCACGCGCTATCCTCGCAACGTTCTGCGGACCCAGCTCAGCGGTGTCCTCAGAAGGCTGCGGAATAACGCTGATGCGCGATGAAGAAGATACGGACTATGATAGATTATAATATTGAGATTAGTGATTGAGTTTTTAGTTATGATTTAATACTGAGTTTTAGTGATTAGTGAGTATGAGAAAAGTGATTTTATAATGAATTTAAATTCCATCGTGATCACATGTGTGAGAAACTAATTCTCGAAACACATTACTCATTTTTTTTGTCTGTAGATAGCAAACCACATGTTACCCGAGCGAAGTGAGGTTAGAATAACTGCTTCACGCCCCTAATGACATAAACGTTGATCAGTTTGGAATAAATCAAAGAAAAAACAAACAAATCATGAGTGTGGTGATTTTCCACAAAAGAAAACTGTACTTTTTTTTATAACCCAAGTTGTTCATGAGATCAGTGCAATTTTTTAAACACTTGTCATTCATCAATTACTTCAGCTAAACGTAGAGTCAAAACAGCAAAAGCGCGACAATAATCATGTTTGAACATTTTAAAATCCTACGAGACATAAATCGGAGCAAAACGCTTGTATAGAATAAGGATGTTGGATTCATTGTTCACCGGATTCATATTTTTATTTTCTCTATGATTTTTCACTATCCACAAGTAACTAATATGCACTTCGTCGAACCATTCACCATAACCTCAGAAATAATGAGTTTAATGAAGTGCCTGACAACATGCGCATCAAACGTTGCGGCGCAGTTGTCGCGGTACATGTCAGCAACGTCCCCGCGGCAAACCGCCGTAGCGTTGCGGCGCTGTATCCGCACAACGTTGCAGTTCCAACACCGCCGCGCCGTTCAACCTCGCAGAGCTACGGCCGATTTCTACTAGGGTACCTACAGCGGTATAATTCCGCCGCAAAACGGATAGATCTTTGTATAGGTGATGTATACGTAAAATCCCCATCCATTTTACGTTCATCCTACTGTAGTCGAATATTTCGAAAATTTCTAAGCTGAAAAATTCCAAAAAATGTAATATATAAAATTTCAGAAATAACAATTTCAAATAGCACTGACAAATTTTCAAAATTCGGCAAACTTTCAAAACTTTCGTTTTACTCATTTCGCCAATTTTGTACAATTACATACCTAATTTTGTTTTGTCTTCAAGATGTCAAAGATATTCAAGAAAAACTTGAAAAGTTCTCAAATTTCCGAAATATCGACTAATTAACAATATAAAAAAATGCTAGGGGATAAAAGTGCATGTGTGTACCCCCGTTGGGAGAACAAACAAAATTTCCCGAGTTGTAATTCTTAATTGCCATTCTTACATTTTCCGACACATTAATTAAATGTTTAAAGACTGGTGTCAGAAAAAACACTAGTGTGGATAAATCAATGTGACCTGTAAGGTTCATAACGAAGACTTCCGGTGTAGAGATTTGAGCGGAGGTGCGGCTGCATTCTCGCGTTTTGACGGTCATAGACGATAATTTCACCTTATCGACCGTACAAGCGGCCCAAATCACCACTTTTCAGGCATCAGTGAAAAAAATTTCTTTTTCTAGTACGCGAGTGGTCGGTACATGGTCGAAATTTGCCGGTGTCCCGCAACTCGAATCTGGGGTGGAGCGGCAAGCGGAGATTGGGCGGCGTGATTTTTACACGGGTTGCAAATTTGACAATTCTAAACTATTCCATTGATCAGCCAGATAATCAGTATTTATCAAGCAGAATATTAGACTGGGCACATAGTCAGCATTAGCACGAGAATAATGCACGTTACTGGAGTAGGAGTGAGATGCCAATAGAGGTGCGACCGCTCCAGGGTTGAACCCGTTATATCTCCTTAATTATGAACAAAAGTCAAAAGAAATTGAATATGCATTCCCATTTACAAAGCAAGCTCTGCTTCATACTTCCTGCCGTATCTCTTAGCTTTTTTGCCATAGAGCGTTGTGGACAATTCAATTGTTGGTACCAAAAAAACTGATCGGTCACTTTAAACCAAAAACTAATCCGATCTAATTTCCATGAAGACGCTCCGATTGCCACGTCAATGACCCAGATCGTTTGACCCGTTCGTAAGAAATCGTTAACCAATAATTCTGATACCATACATGCAAACATAAATACACACACACACACATACTTGTTCTGAATTCGACGGCAAGCATTGTGGTATTCTTAAAACACCAGTTACGAATCGAAAACGAAGAATGGATCCAGGGGTCATTACAACAATTTCCCGAAAAATGGAGAAGTTAAGAAAAAATATAGGAACTTGAAAAATTCGAAATATTGGAAATAATTCTATAGACTAGCGTACAGCCAAAACGTGAAAAAAGAATTGTTTTCCCCAACCTTTGCAAACAAAAAAGTTTTTTAGATCTAATCGAAAACATGCTCAAATGCGAAATTGAATCTTGGTGCATTGATGAAATACTACATGTATAAACCCAATTCTGTCGAAAATGGAGCCTTTTCCATGTTATGTTGCATACGTGTAGATGAGAAATATACTTTGCTGTGTAAAATCCTGGCCCTCATCACCCCGTCGGACACTTGAGCCAATCGTGTAGGAACTAACGGTTACAGCAGCCTCGAGCAATTTTCACTTGGGCCTGAATTGCAAATAACGAAAGGTCTTTATCGGAAAACCAACTACTCCTTGGGCCAAACAAACATGATTCTCAGGATTCTGTCGTCACCTGATTAAATTAAAATAATCCGGGAAATTTGATTTTATGAGTGCTGTCAAATTAACTGATATTTTCCTGTGAGTTAGAGGATCTTTTTCGCTGTCAATTTTCTGACGCCTTGATCCAATTTAGGGTATACCGGGACCTCTCCCGACGGTGCCGACTGAAATCGACTTTGTCTCAAGCTGTACAACATTCACACAATTGAGACCAATGAATGCAATAACCCATGGGGATTATATTCCTTGTTTCATCCACCAATTGAACTCATAGAGTGGAACCTCATCTTCATGAATTTCAGGCATCTGCGGCAATCGTCATTGCATATTATCAGTCTATGGATGCAAGCTGTGATTTGTTTCAACATTATGCTGGCGTTCTGCAAACATATTACGGTCTGGTGACAAATCCAAATAGGGAACTTGCATGCAGCTCAGCTTTATGAATTAAAAGCATCAATAGTTTTTGTATAAGATATTGCATGATCACTACTGAATACAACTATGATCCTCGCCCGCCCTTCTTTCGTATATCTTTATTGTCAACCAAATTAATACAACAATAGAATTATATAAACAACGAAGAATAATATGTCAAAAGGATAGTATCTATAGAGGATCATATCCATCTCACTAAATAGTACAGAGTAGTGAAACCTCTGTTTTATTCCACTATGCCCAGATGACGATACGAAACGATCGCAAGTCAGTAGTTTGGCGCATGAGAACTATAGCTGCAGCTCTTTCTTCACGCATTCCACAGCATGAATTTCCTCGATTCAGACTGGATTTATCTAAGCTCCACAGGTAGGGCAGTTCGGGAATCCTCTTCTGTACATTTGTGCAGATACTGCCGAAAACGGCTGTATGCTGAGAGAGCAGTACCTGTCATCGGTCAACGCTGTGGTTTGATTGCTCTACTGTCAAGTCTTATGCGGTTAAGCATCATGATGTGCGTAAATGTTGGGGTGGATATATGTGTGTGTGTGTGTTAGTTTTCTGCATCCCTATGATTTGTACTCTTAGCGGTAGCTGCTTTTGACCTTTCAGCTGGCGTCGCCTTTTGCCATTTTAGGCCATCCAACGTTTCTGCTACCGGCCGGAATCCAATTTTCCATGATTTCCATGATTTTCAGAGTTTTTTTACAGAAATTTTCAGAAATTTCATGTTGTAAATCTCTGTTAAAGATTGATAAATGTCGATCCATGCCAATGCGCTTTCTCCTAGAAGATGAATTTATTTTACGAAGCAGTAAATAACCGATCAGAAGTACGTACTCTTCTATAATTATTAACCATAGAGTTACACAGGCGATGCACTCTTTGATGTTTGAACGCCCGTTCAGTTGTATGAGTTGCGACCTCTTAAAATCGGTTCGACGGCCCCATAACGATCTGCACAGACGCCCGGGGCTGTTTAACGACTCAACGACAAAGCTCGCACCATTGCTCATTTCTTTTGTTTTCCCCCTCCATTTTTGTATGTTGAGTTAGAAAACAATAGTTCAAGATAAAGGTCGCATTGAGATGCCTGAGGGACAAAAGGGCTACACTGACAGGCTGAACGTCGATTGAACGGTGGTTTATGGGCTTGTGCCAATCCTTGTCTGATATTTTCAAGACTGCAAGACTTGGGAAAAAAATTTTGAAATTGATTGTTCCATTGATTCAATTACTCCATGACGCCAATTTTAACCTGTACTTCGGTTAGTTTGAAACCGGTCTTACTGAAATACTGGAAATATAAGACTGCTTCAGGGTATCAATAAATAAAATCTTTGGGCCACATTCCTCTCATATGATTTTTCTATTTATTCAATTTAAAGACAGAAACTAGTAAGATCCAAGCATGCGTCCCTCGTTGGGAACACAAACAAAGCTTCCCGATTTGTAATTTCTGATTGTCATTCCTGCATTTTCCGACACGTCAATTAAATGTTTAAAGACTTCTTTCATCAAGCAACGAATTATGAACATTCGACTAGGCGCATAATCAGCATGAGGACGAGAATTATGCGCATCACTGGACTGGGAGTGCGACCGCTCAAGGGTTAAGCCTGTCAGAGCTCCTTAATTATGACAGTTATGGAAGAAAGTCATATGAAATCAAATATGCATTTCCACTTACAGAGCAACTACGGCTGGCTATTTCTTGCCGTGCTTCTCACCATTCTTGCAATAGAGCGTTATGAACAATTAACATTGTCTGTACAACAAGAATATGGGAAAAATTCATTTTTTTTTCGATTTTCGCAAAAGCGAACATTTTGGGTCTCCTGGGGAGGCAAACTTGAACTTTTAAAATGGAAGTTTCGGCCCCGTGTCGATGGATACTGTCTAATTGGAATCCCAGGAAGACACTGCCGTCGAAATCGGCTCGAAAAAGTCAAATCAATTTTTTCGATTTTCGCCCCAATTTAACATTGGGACCTTATGGGGAGGCAAACTCAATTTTTTAAAATTGGATTTTTGGCCCCGTGTGCGTTGATACTGTCCAATAGAAACCCCTAGAAGACATTTCCGTCGAATTTGGGTCAAAAAAGTCATTTTAATTTTTTTCGATTTTGGCCAAATTGAACATTGGAACCTTATGGGGAGGCAAACTTGATTTTTTTAAAATTGGATTTTTGGCCCGTGTGCGTTGATACTATCCAATAGGAACCCCTAGAAGATATTTCCGTCGAATTTTACGCCATGTTAGACCCACCAAATTACTACCCCCATGCTACAACCCCCAGGTTACGAGCCCCAGTTACGGGACCCAGGTTACAAGCCCCAGGTTACGAGCCTAAGTTACAAATCCCAGGTTACAGAGCCCAGTCACGGAACTCAAGTTACGAATCCCAGGTTACGAACCTAAGTTACGGGACCCAGGTTACAAGCCCCAGGTTACGAACCTAAGTTACGGACCCAGGTTGTAAGTCTAAGTTACGGGACCCAGGTTACGAACCTAAGTTACGGGACCCAGGTTACGGCCCCCAGTCGGGCACGAAAATTGGAGGGCAGCCAGTGGGGCTCACAAATTAAGGGGCAGCCATTGGGGCTCACAAATCAGGGGGCAGCCAGTGGGGCACAAACATTGGGGGCAGCTAGTGGGGCAAACAAATGGAGAACAGCCAGTGGAGTATCAAAATGGGGGGCAGCCATTGTGGCACAAAAATGGGGGCGGCCAGGGGGGCACAAAAATTGGGGGTAGCCAGTGGGGGTATCAAAATTGGGGAGCAGCCATGGGGGCAGTGAGTGGGGCACACAAATTGGGGGGCAGCCAGTGGCCCATCAAAATTGCGGGCATCCAGTACGGCACAAAAACTCGGGGGCCGCCAGCGGGGCACGAAGATTGGGGGGCTCCCAGCCAGGCGCGAAGATTGGGGAGCAGACAGTGGGGGTCACAAATTAGGGGGCAGGCATTGGGGCACACAAACTAAGGGGGAAGCCAATGGGGCACAAAAATTGGGGGCAGCCAATGGGGCACAAAAATTGGGGGCAGCCAGTGGGGTATCAAAATTGAGGGGCAGCCATTGGGGCCTAAAAATGGGGGCAACCATTGGGACACAAAAATTGTGGAGCAGCGAGCGGGGCAAAAAAATTGGGGAGCAGCCAGTGGGGTACAAAAATTGGGGGTAGCAAGTGGGGTATCAAAATTGGGGGCAGTCATGGCGGCACATAAATTAAGAGGCATCCAGTGAGGATTGGAATTTGGGGGCACGAATTGGGGCACAAAAATTGGGGAGCAGCGAGAGGGGCACAAAAATTGGGGGGGGGGGGGGTAGCCAGTGGGGCACAAAAATTGGGGGGCAGCCACTGGGGCACATTCATTGGGCTTGGGTCAGAGGGGGTCATGAATGGGGGGGGGGGGTGAGTGGGATTCATGAATGGGGGGGGGGGGGAGTGAGTGGGTCACAAAATTTAGGGGGTTGCCAGTGTGGCACAGTCCCGACATGTAAGGCGGAATGGATTCAAAATCGAGATCCGAGTCGAATTGTATACTCGAATCTTGACTCGTTTTAGGCCCCCTACTAAAAACTTCCAAGATGGTGGATGGGCTTTTCAACAAGCGGTCCCGACAGGTAGCACCCAATTGACTAAAGATGAAATCCTGACTTGACTGGCACATACAAATTTCGAGCCTTTGTGCCCGGCCCCCCTTGGAAAAGTAGATGCCACCCCTGATTGCCTACCTGCGAATTTGCTGTTGAGCCGCCACTAAATGCCTGATGGCTAATTTGCCGTGAAGCGCCCTGAACGTTGACACAATGTGTGTTCACGAACCTCCAGGTTTTTGTTACACCTTCCATGGGGACCCTTTCAGGTATAAGATATCAAAATTTGAGCGAAATCCCCAGCGGCGTTCTCGAGATAGCGAAGGTCGTATCTCCTTATTCTCGAATGGGCCTGCGTTACGACGACAACATAACGTCACGCGAGACCAGAATTATTATTATTTCATGATCCACATTCCATCTACACTACTTCACGTAGAGCATATCAAAATTTGAGCGAAATCCCCAGTGGCGTTCTCGAGATAGCGAAGGTCGTATCTCCATATTCTCGAATGGGCCTGCGTTACGACGACGCAAGTTATGATTCAAATGTTACGACCCCCTAGTTAGACCCACCAAATTACTACCCCTAGGTTACGAACCCCAGTTACGGGACCCAGGTTACAAGCCCCAGGTTACGAACCTAAGTTACGGACCCAGGTTGCAAGTCTATGTTACGGGACCCAGGTTACGAACCTAAGTTACGGGACCCAGGTTACGGCCCCCAGCCGGGCACGAAAATTGGAGGGTAGCCAGTGGGGCTCACAAATTAAGGGGCAGCCATTGGGGCTCACAAATCAGGGGGCAGCCAGTGGGGCACAAACATTGGGGGCAGCTAGTGGGGCAAACGAATGGAGAACAGCCAGTGGAGTATCAAAATGGGGGGCAGCCATTGGGGCACAAAAATAGGGGCGGCCAGTGGGGTAAAAAAATTGGGGGTAGCCAGTGGGGGTTTCAAAATTGGGGAGCAGCCATGGGGGCAGTGAGTGGGGCACACAAATTGGGGGGCAGCCAGTGGCCCATCAAAATTGCGGGCATCCAGTGCGGCACAAAAAATCGGGGGCCGCCAGCGGGGCACGAAGATTGGGCGGCCCCCAGCCTGGCGCAAAAATTGGGGGGCAGCCAGTGGGGCTCACAAATTAGGGGGCAGCCAGTGGGGTACAAAAATTGGGGGCATTAAGTGGGGTATCAAAATTGGGGGCAGTCATTGCGGCACATAAATTAAGGAGTATCGAAATTGGGGAGCAGCGAGCGGGGCACAAAAATTGGGGGGCAGCCAGTGGGGCACGAAAATTGCGGGCAGCCAGTGGAGTATCAAAATTTCGGGGCAGGCATTGGGGCACAAGAATGGGGGCAGCTAGCGGGGCACAAAAATTGGGGACAGCCAATGGAGTATCAAAATTGGGGGGCAGCCATTAGAGCACAAAAATGAGGTAGTCAGTGGGGCACAAAAATTGGGAGCAGCCCGTGGGGCATCAAAATTGGGAGGCACAAAAACCGGAGCAGGGAGTGGGGCACAAAAATGGGGGGGGGGGGGGGCAGCCACTGGAGCACATTCATTGGGCTGGAGTGAGTGGGGTCATGAATGGGGGGGAGTGAGTGGGGTTCATGAATAGGGGGGAGTGAGTGGGTCACAAAATTTAGGGGGTTGCCAGTGTACCAATTGAGGGTTGGTACACTCGAGCTAACAATTTAATATCACTCGAGATATTAATTCCAATTATTTTTGTTAAATTTATAAGGAAATTTTTATTTTTGTTTATTATTTTATATTCACTGAAAAATAAATCCGGTCACTTTGGTAGTATTTCGATGTTTCAAATGGTTTTCAATTACGATTAGTTTTTATATTTCTATTTTTTAAAGGATAAAATAATTCACACTGACACTATTTAGTTCTATAAGAAAACAATCTTGGTAATTGTATTTGTTGTTCTTTATACGCGTCGGTTTGTTTATACAAGCGAGAAGTTAGTTTTGACCGATAAAGATGCTCTATGTGCGCAAGAGACTTTGATAAATTGTCAGGAGTGCTGAGGGCTGCTCCGTGTATCTTCACTTCCTCGAGATAACTAAAAATCTATTTCCAATTCATGTTCTAAGAGTACTAAAAACAGGAGAAGGGATTTTTGGAAAAAGAGAGGCAGTTGCGAATCTGATTGGTCAACCAACTCTCCACCCTCAAAGGAAAAAATTTCTAGAAGTGGGCGAAAAAATGGGTGGACCCTTGCTCGGAAAATTTGTCATTTCAAAATCATAAACCAACTTTACTTTCGGTAAAATTGACGGCTTGTAAAGGATTAAGATGTAAAACCAGGGAAAGTGAATTTCTCCTCGAAGTCCACGGCTGGCAACGGATTAAGTTATAAACATGGCAGATGCGCGGCATGTTTCTCCCGAAGACCGTTTGGCAAGGGCTGATTGCAGGTAATACTCGAGTTCGCGCGTCAGTAAGCCACCCCTAACTGCCTAACGGCCAATTCGCCATAACCCTTTGTTGTCTGACCACCACGTCACCATAACCCCTTACTATTTATTTAACCCCCATTTTACCATAACCCTTCATTGTCTGACCACCAGTTGGACATAACCTCTTACTGATTAACCACCACTTTGGTATAACTCCAGCTGTGCACTTAGCTGTGCAATTGGCTGTGCACTTAGCCATCCAATTGGCTGTACGATTGACTGTGGACTTGGCCATCCAATTGGCTGGCCCATAGCTGCCCAATTGACTGTGGACTTAGCCATCCAGTTGGCTGTCCAATCAGCTGCCCAATTGACTGTGGGCTTAGCCATTCAATTGGCTGCCCAATTGACTACGGATTTAGCCATCCAATTGACTGTGGACTTGACCATCTAATTGGCTGTCCAATAGCTGCCCAATTGACTGTGGACTTAGCCATCCAATTGGCTGTCCAATTGGCTGTCCAATCAGCTGTCCAATTAGCTGTCCAATCAGCTGTCCACTTAGCTGCCGACTCAACTGTCCAATCAGCTGTCCAATCAGCTGTCCAATTAGCTGTTCACTTAGCTGTCCAATTAGCTGTTCACTTAGCTGTCCAATCAGCTGCCCACTTAGCTGTCCAATTAGCTGTTCACTTAGCTGTTCAATCAGCTGCCCACGTAGTTGACCAATCAGGTGTCCACTTATGTGTTGACTTGGGCGTGGCCTTGGCTGTGGACTTAGCCATGCAATTAGCCGTGTACTTAGCTATGTACTTAGTCGTACACTTAGCCGTACTCTTAGCAGTACACTTAGCCGTACTCTTAGCCGTACACTTAGCCGTACTCTTAGCCGTACACTTAGCCGTACATTTAGTCGTACACTTAGTCGCACACTTAGTCGTACACTTAGCCGTATACTTAGCCGTACACCTAGTCGTACACTTAGCCGTACACTTAGCCGTACACTTAGCCGTATACTTAGCCGTACTCTTAGCCGTACACTTAGCCGTACACTTAGCCGTACACTTAGTCGTACACCTAGTCGTACACTTAGCCGTACTCTTAGCCGTTCACTTAGCCGAACACGCGGCCGTACACTTCGCCGAACACTTAGCCGAACACTTAGCCGTACACTTAGCCGTACACTTAGCCGTACACTTAGCCGTACACTTAGCCGTACACTTAGCCGTACACTTAGCCGTACACTTAGCCGTACACTTAGCCGTACACTTAGCCGTACACTTAGCCGTACACTTAGCCGTACACTTAGCCGTACACTTAGCCGTACACTTAGCCGTACACTTAGCCGTACACTTAGCCGTACACTTAGCCGTACACTTAGCCGTACACTTAGCCGTACACTTGGCCGTACACTTAGCCCCCCCCCCCCCCCCCCCCCCCCCCCCCCCCCCCCCCCCCCCCCCCCCCCCCCCCCCCCCCCCCCCCCCCCCC